>JAFIDM010000001.1:85539415-85553240 GCA_023159025.1 Thereuonema tuberculata
CCTCAGGTGCAAAAATCACATGGTACAAGTTCTTGGTTCAGTCAATCAGCGATCAATCTTATTAAAATAGAAAACAGGTGTCTCTTTTTTAATTAATTAAAAATTAATCAGTTTCAGGTGTGAGAAGCAGGTGTCTTTTCTTAATTAAAAATAAAAATTGAATTTTTCCTCATAAAAGCTTTTTACAAGTTCACAGAAAAAGAAAAAGATAATTAATTATTTAAATAAAATATTGCTGTTTCTTTATGACATTACAATATAAATGGGTTTGTAACAATAAATAATAAAGAATAACTCCTTATATTCGTTTTGTAACAATATATATATATATATATATATATATATATATTGTAATTATCGCAAATGATATTAAGCTTGTAATATCCTTTACTTGCTGTGACCAGTTTTAATATACATGTATGCATATAAGATAATAATCAAAGGATCTACGTGGAAATTATTACGTGGAATTGTTGTTTTGAAATGATCTGGATCCATTGTAAGCAATCTCCTTTTGAGTTCATTTCTTCCTACACCTGGAGGACCTGGGAAAAGAAAAAAGAAAAAAAAGTTAGCTAAAATATTTCTGCAAACAGGCAACGTTATCTATTGTCTCTATCCAATCCCTAAAAAGCCACTGTTAGAATAATTTTCTGAAGCAATACTAAACATATACATGTCAAATTAATGGAAAAGATGTTTTAATCTTAGCTAAAACTAGGAGAAACTCCTATCATGAATTTCTGACTTTGAGTACTATTAAACTCTAATCTTAAAAAAAAAAAATTGGAGTGTTCACTTTTAAAATGTAAAGCAATCTTTTAAGTTGCACAAAAAAACAAACAAACAACCAAACATTACTGTGTCTTCTCATTCAATAAAAATAGTTTTGTTCTTTTGATGTTCAACAAATTGTCAGATTTTCATATTATTGATAAATACAAGTTATATACATAACATGAGAGCCAACATTAGTTTTATTAAACTTAAACTGTTTTATATTAAAAATTTCTTTTATCCAGAATTCTCTTCAATGTTTATAGAATTTTCAAAGCCTTTCCAAATGGAAAAAAAAAATATTTTTAGCATTTATTGATTATGAGGTATTTCCAGCTTATAAATTATGGACTCTAGTTAGTAGATACATAGTTTTGTTAAGATTAATCATTTTTTACAGATTTTTATTGTTATGTTTCATTATTACAGAAACAATTACAGTATAACTCTCTAGCTAATACTTCAATCTTTTTATATAATCAAAGAAAACTGAGCAAAACAGCATCTGAAATATAAAATGCACTTTCTCACTATCAAGATTGAAAACAGACTTAAAATTCTTAAATCGTATCCCATTTTGAAACTGAACTATAATTAAAAAAACCAAATGCCTGTAGTAAGTTTTTAACAATTTTTAATTCTGAAATTTTGATATTTTTTGAAAAATCTTCCAACATACCAATAAATATTAATGGCCTATGGATTCCAGGACGTGGATAGAGCTTTGCTACTTCTTCATATGTAGCTATTTCCTCTCTGTCAAAATCTAAAAGTAACATAGCAAATCCATCAGTAAATGCATGTTATTATTATAAGAAACTAACAAAATTTATCTTACAAGATTAACTTTATTTAATGAAAGAAAATTCTCCTTCAAATACATTATTATTTTTACATTATTATTTTTTCATTAAGAATTTAATTTAAAAAAAAAAAATTAAAAATTCCCATACAGTCATGATTTATGAATGGATTGCAGTCACTTAAATAATAAATTCAATGAAATCAAAATCACTTATCTTATAAAAAGAATATTAAAATTCAGACGCTGCAATGTAGTCCACAAATGCATTAAGTAGCTATCACAGAACAATTTTTCTGGCTTACTTTTTTATGCAAATAATAATAAACATCTCTCTTAATTTCAATAAAATTTAATTCTCACATAAAATAAAATTACAAAATTTTTATAGTATACGACCACCAAAAAAAAAAAAAAAAAAAATCAACTGAAAGTTATCTTAAAAGAATTAGTGGACATTGGTACTATCTAATATGAAAATCATCACACTGTAATCTTTTGATTTGAGTTAGTGATCATTTTGTAAGAGGTTTTTTTTTTTTTTTTTAATCTTAACTAAAAATTTAGTATTTTTTAGTACACGAATAATTATTACTTTTATGGACACACTATTTTAAAAACATACAAAATAAAATGGTATAAATCACCACTGTATTACTTATAATCACAATGAATGCTATAAAAAAGGGGGACTGAAAGCTTAAGTTTTAAATTATATTAAAAACAAAAACATTCATGCAAAATAAATATCTGCTTTACTATTTTAGCTAAGTAATTCTTGTGGAATATTCATAGCAATAAATAATGAATTAATAAGTAGTAATATTTTATTATTATTAATCAACCATGTTACTTATATATTGAGTTCCATTTACCAGAGTTTTGTGAAATTTAATATTTAGTAGTAAAAGAAATTCAAATGTGTAAAAGAAAAATACATTTATTTTAATGCAGTTACATTCACCATCTTCAACATTTCTGCTTACCCTCAAAAATTAATAACATCAAAAGTCATTTTAAAAAAACAAAACAAACCTCAATATTTCATCCCACTTAAGTTTTTAAAAAATGGAGGAGAATATGCAATACTTTCGGGCACATATCACTCGACTATGCCTGAAAGTACTGCATGATGCTGTCTTAAGTATCACTGGGTAATGGATGAAGTTGTGTCAAGAAGGCTCTTAAATCAATGAGAGCAAATTATTGTGATGTGTAAAGACTTTGTTAATAACAACACGATAAATGTTGGTTTTGTAACATGACTGCAAGTCACGTACAGCACTGCTTTAGGCTTGCTTAAAAAAGGTGAATGCAAAAGTCTAGCTCCACAGAAGATACACAAAGAAGATATAGGAACATTCATGGACAGCGCATGTCAATAAGATAAAAGAAAGACCCAAAGATGGCAAAAGCAACATAATCACAGAATTTATCTCCAGCAGGAAAGATGGTCTCTAAACCAAATGCCAATAACAAGAATACTGCCATCAGCCAAGAGCAATATAGGTGTTGATGAAGAATAGGAACAGTAATTTTTTTCAGTTAGCTCTCATTTATTTAGAATTGGATATATCATTTTAAAACTAACTGAGAATTCTGTAAAAAATAAATTCTCCATAACAAGATGAATTATATGAACACTGCAATTGCAGTTGAGTAAACCTGCAAAAGAAAAACATGAAAGAAGAAGCTAACTGCCTGACTTAGTCTTATCTGCATCAAAATGAGTAGGGATTTATTCATTTGTCATGCAAATCAGTGCTAAGGCATAAAACTATGTAAATAACCACATCTTACACCAATAAATATATTTGATAAAATACAGTTATTAAATATATTTAAAAAAAAAAGCTAATTTTCGGAAAGAGAAATCTTCTTTCCTTTTTCAAGCCTATTTCCAAATAATTTCCAATTGTAACAATTTATTGACATGAGCATGAAACATACTTACAACATGAATTATTGTTAAAAAATTTTTTTAACAATCCTCAAGAGTCAAAAACATTATTGATATTATCAACAACCCAATAAAATTAAAAACATTAATAGTCTAATTCTTCAAATTTTACATTTTTTTGGCAATCAAAACATAAATTTACTAAATCTCCTGCTAATTTTACAAAATTACTATCAACCTCTACTCCTTTGTTTCTATTCAAATTTTGTCCCTTTGTATTTCTTATTATTATACTTTCTACAAGTTTTCTAGTTTTTGAGTCTGTGAAATCTTTTTTTTTTGAAAAAAAAACACAAAGTCATTTTTAGAAGCTTTTAATTCTTTCTTAACAACATTCATACGCCACAAAATGGATCTTTTTTCTTTGGTGTCTGAATTTTCTGCAGAATGAAAATTGACCAGGAAAGAAAAGGATGATAGTTAAGAAGTCAACTAATAGAGTTTGGGGGGGGAGGGAGGGTTACTGTTTGATGTAACGCAAAGCAACAATGTGAAAATAATAACTATAAAAAAAGGACAGTGATCATGGTAGTTACAAGCAGAAATAAGATTTGCATAAATAATCTCCTGCTAATGCAAATGAAAGCAGTAATTAAAAACTCTTAAATTGGATGGCTTCAGGGCTAAGCAAATTGTACTTAAGGAAAATATAATTTGAAACTGAAAAGCCACAATAAATAAACTGTGAGCAGCAGCAAAACAACATCAACAAACAAACAAGAACAAAAGTCTGTTGAATCACCTGGAGCAACAAATGAAACAAGTTTTGCCAAGAATGTTGGTACAGAGAAGGAACTTACTTTTTTTAAGCCTGTTACATTTCAGAACTGAAATGAAAACTGGCAGGCAAAGTCTTCCAAGGAGGACGATTTCATGATCATGAGAAACCTACTGGTTCGTTTGCTTTTAATTTTTTCACCTTTGAAACAATTACGAGACAACCACTATGAAAGCTTTGTTTTTGCTAATAAGTTTATGATTCATTACTATGAAATAAAAAGCTAAAAACATTTCCTTGTACGATGTGATTTTGATTTATTTTCATCCTAAAATTACTTTTGCATTAAAAAAATAAATAAAATAAAATAAAATAAAATTACTACTTCACGGGGGAAAAGATTTAAGAGTATGAAATGCAATTATTATATCCTCTACCCAATTCACCTTGATTCACTGGAAAATTGCTTATCTCAATTCTGAATCTATGACACTGAAAATATTTCATAAAAAATGACAATCTTTCAAATTTTCTGAGCTGATGATTCTGAAAATTAATATTTTGTAAATATCCAAAAAAAAATATTTTCTATAATATTTTGATTGTTATCTACTTCTAAATGCAAGCCAGCTACAAAATAATTATAATAAATTAAATGACAATAAATTGGATTTTGTTCATGCAGCAGATGGTGAATAGTGAGCCCCCTTACCCTCCTTCTCGTGAACATCATACATTATTTTCTTAGTTTTCGTACTCTTCTTGAGAGTTGTCCTTGGAGAGACACTGGCTGGAAGCACTGGAAGAGAGCAGAAGGTAACTACAAACAGAGATGTTGAAATGATATTTCACAATGTCAACTCATTGCCCTACAGCCAGGAGGGCTTGTTGGAAATGGAATTTAAGAATATCAAAAAGTTTAAGATAAAATGGATGTTTCTAATACAATTTGTTTTAATTAACAATAAAATCAACAGTAGCCAATACATAATTTTCATATGGACTGCATAACAGAGGCAACTATTATTGATAAATATACAAATATGAGTGTATGTAGTAAGAATACTGAGAGCAGAAATGTTTTTAAAATATTTATATTTCATTACTCAATTTTAAAAATTCTTTTTTTACGAATTATAATTGTATGCAATTCTAAGGATCATTAAAAATATTAAATACATGCTGAAGTGTTCAACCACTTGAAAATACAACAATGTAGAGATAGCAAGTAAAGGGAAATTTGCTTTTAAGAATGCCATGCTATGGAACATCCCAAGAAGAACTTAGCTAAGTGATTAGATTTTATCACAAGCAGTGTAAAGAAAGGGTTGAGCTTAAAACTTAAATACTATCCACATATACACAGAAATATAACAACAAACATAAAAATTACCTTGTTCTTCTTCTTCTTCCTGTTCAGCTTCTAAAGCATTTCTTTGGGCAAGAATCCTCCTAATTAAGAGATAAATATATATATATTTAAGTTGCTACATCAAAAGAGAGATTTACTTTGTTGCCAGAGATTAATTCAGATTTTCCCACTAAGATCTATGGGTCACAGCAAAACTGATTTCCTAAAGGTGTGGGCTTATTTGAAAATGGCCAATGAGCAAGAATTTTGTTCTGATTGATTCAGCACAAGCTATTTTTGATGTTGGGAAGGAGGGAAATAGTTCTCTCTTTCCAAAAAAGCTTGATAAAGTGGGCCGATTAGGCCCACGAAATATTGTCAGTGTAATATACGAGTTATTTAAGAAGTATTAAATGAATGAATCATATTCTCCTATTCTTGATTTTAATATGATAACTGAATTAATTACATTTAAGCACAAAACAGGCTAATTTTTCGAAAGAATTTTCATTCTAGTAAATTATTTTAGCTTAAAAAAGCTCCCATTTCTGATTCTATGAATAAATAAAGTAATAATCTAGTAACTGAATTCAACATTTCCTTTACTTTCCCAATAGTTGAATTTTACAAAAATAAAAACCATAAATCGAAACTATCAAATTTATGTTTTGTTTTTTTTTTAAATTCAACTATTGGGAAGTAATGGAAATGCTGAATTCAATGATTAGATTATTTCTTTATTTATTCATAAAATCAGAAATGGCAGTTTTTTAAGCTAAAATAATTTAATAGAAAGCAAATTCTTTCGAAAAATTAGCCTGTTTTGAGCTTAAATGTAATTAATATACTTATCCTATAAAAACAATTTCAACAAACACTCCCTCATTCTCTCCCTCTCAGTTTTAAAGTAATTACATGCATCCTGCATAAGTAATTTTTAAAACACACCTGCAAGAACTGTCCCTTCTTAGACTTCCTCTGTCCCTTGTTGCTGTTGCATCACTTTAATACTTTGTTTGTTTGTTTATTTATTTATTTTTTTCTTCTCTCCGGTCTATTATTATATTTTCTTTTATTCTTCCCTCTGTTCCTTTTCTTTCACTTCTTTCTTCCCCTTTCCTTTGATTTTTACACACACACAATTTTTGCTTATGAAATTATAAAGGAATATTAGGTAAAAGCACATATGTATGATATGAAAAGGATTGAAGACTAATGCAGTACTAAAGATAATACTGGGCGTAGTTTGCTTCTTTTTTTTTTTTTTTCTAAATGTTTTATGAAATGATTAAGCGAATGAATTTTCGATACTTATAGTAATAATGTATGTTAAAAACTACTATTATTAATAAAATTAAAATCTCCAAAAAGAAATGGAGGGTTGAGCTTGAATGTGACAAAATAACAATACCTTTCTTGAAGAAGACGACCTGGAATAAGCCCGGCTCGCATATTTCTATCTCCTTCTCGTCGTGCTTGCCACCAATTCGGATCATCTTGATTTACAATATGTAAAATATCACCTTTGCAAAAGGGAAGTCCAGCTTCTCGACATGGAATCTGCCTATCATTTCTAGGATCAAAGTCAAAATGTGCTCGAACTCTCACCTGTAACAATAACAATAAGGAAAACAATAAGAAAAACTGTAACATATCACCTTACCTTAAGGCCGATATAATGAAAAATCTAAACTTCTTTCTAAATGTATATAACACAAAAAACTCGTAAAAACTTCTTCTGTAAGGTGATATGTTACAGTACAAGCAAAGAGTTTTAAACTAAAGGCAGAATTTTTAGAATCATGAGTTTTGGAATTATTGAAATAATGTATATATATATATTTGCTATAAGTGCATAAATTTTATTTGTTAAGGAAGAATTGTATGAGGTTTAATAGTTTTGTTATTCAAGAAAGTTTGGGTCATGAATGATTCCATGATTGTTTATATTTTGAATTCTGTTAAGTGTAGAGATAAACTTAAGTTTTCTCTATACTTTCTGTAGTTTTTCCTGAAGAAAACTTCTGCTAAAGAAATTGAAACATTGATTAAAGATGTTTAGGATGAAGAAGAAGTTTTTACGAGTTTTTTGTGTTATAAACCTTTACCTTATTTACTTACACTTCCTATTGTAAACTGAACTTTCTTTGATTCATTTATAAAGCATTCATTTCCTAACTCTAAAACTACGGCCCTTACAACAAAATGTCACAGAATATTTTCGACTCAACATTATTTTTGGAATCTGTATCTCTTCGCTTTGTCTACCATTTCGAAACACCCTGTATGTGTATATATATACACACACATACATACATACACCATACAGGTTCTTGAAGCTTACTGAAAATCTGAAAAAACACCCTACCTATACAGTTAAGTATAGCCAGTTGTGTCAAAGGGAGCCATGGCCAAATACAAATATAACAAGGATTTATGTACTGGGATCGATCAGAATTTTATGGAAGAAATCTTTTTTTGGAAACTAATAGTGGAATATAATGTGTGAGAATTGGACCTCAGGTGATAGTGTTGTGTTATGTTGTACAAAAGGCCCATCAAAGTTGAGCAGATGATGAACAACGAAATAGTGAAAATTTGGTCGTAACTGTATTATTATGCATTATAAACTGTTTTTTTTTTTTAAAAAACTAATGTAAAGGCTTTCTTTGTGTGTGTCAAAAACAAAGCCTGCACACCCGATTAATAATTCAAAAAATTTTAATTACAAAAATTAACAAAATTACACGACCACGGTTTCAAGTTCCAATTAGAGGAACTGAAACCATGGTCGTGTCATTTTGTTCATTTTTATAATTAAATTTGTTTGAATCATAAATCGGGTGTGCAGGCTTCATTTTTGACACAGAAAATATATATAGCACACATAAAACGTTCCTGAATTTAAAGGCTTTCTTGTTTCTTGCATTTTGTTTGATATTTCAAAAGGAATCTGAATGCTACTGTCTTCATCAATGAATATTGTTTTTTTTTAAAATCAATGGTTTTTATGATGAAATGTTGCCAATAAGAAAACCTTTTTATTACTGCACATTCCATAAACATTCCTCTGTTTCAGAATAATTCCACTGTTAATGTATTCATAAGACAGGGGTAAACAAAACAGTGAATCAAAATGATTTCAACAGAACAATATTTCAGTAACAAGTGGCAATAACTTTAAAGCAAGCATAATTTGCCAGTATTAAACAAACATACATTCATTCATACATCACATAACAGAACTAACTGTTTAGTGATATGTTTTATTTAGTATTCTTCAAGAATGTCAGGGAAAAAAAAGGAACAGATACCTTGCTTTCTCTAGACAAAGGTTTTTCATCTGCAGGAATTAACTTGAAAGTAATAGTTCCATCTAGACTTTGCTGAAAGTAAACAGAAATAGAAAATATCTGCAAATTTATTTTTAAATTTAGATACCAACAAATAACAAATCTGAAATGTGCTTAAATTCAATCAATGTTTTATTTTTTTTTTTACATATTTCAAAATTAGATAGCTTTAAAGTATATTTTTTCGTTAATCAAATTAATTGGGGGGGGGGGGGGAAAAAGAAGGAAACAATTGCATTTAAATTATCAATTTAATTTTTGTATGGTTAAAGGAGTATTCCTCAATTTACAAATAAGTCACTTCATTATTATGCTTACACCAAATCAAGAATTATTTGAAATGATCAACATTATGCAATAATTGAAATTACCAATTATATGCAATAATTAACAACATTAATTGTAATTATTTGATTAGAATTTGGTAGATTTAGTTAGCAAAACAAATTTTATTTGTATAAAATCTACATTTTTAACTGTAGCCTTCACACATTTTTCACTCCTGTGTCATTTCTTTCCTATTCCGGGAAATATCGTAACAGATGAGCTCATCCTTTGAGCTACTCAAAAGTTGCAACTTCAATGATTACTAAACCTATGAATTCTTTGGGATAAGACAAATCTGATAACAGGAATTTATCATAACTTAAACAAAAGAAACATTCCCTAAAATTATTGATATTAATATTTCTTGATTTTGAAAATACCACACATGTAACAACTGAGTTTTCTCCTAGGTTAGAGCTAAAGAGAATTCAAACATAGATATAATATTGATCAGAAGTATGACACTTACTAGTAACAGTTCCTTTTTTCTAATAATTGCCAGTAGCACCGTTCTCACTAGGTGCCGCTGATGACGTGAGGTTAAAAATTGGCCATTAACCTCGCAGAAACAGTGTTCTGAATTTTATATTGGAATTTTAAATTTCAGAATACTGTCCGGCTATAATTGTTTAGTAATATAAGTTAATTTTTATTCTTATATTCTTTACATTCTAAATTTCTAAATTGCAAATGATTAATTGAAATCTTTGCATTGCTAAACTCGAAGAGATGGCTTCAAGTTTGGCCATTAGATATATATATATATATATATATATATATATATATATAGATATAAATATATTTATATATATATAAATAAAGGAAATGTAACTATTAGGTATGGGCAAATTACTTTTAGAAAGAAGGATGAGAACAGTTACTTTTCTTACAAAAGTAACTGTACGTTTCAATATATTATTGGTTAGGTGTGTGTCATGTGCTTACTTTTTGGCTTTTTTTTTTTTTTTTGCTAATGACTTGCTAAGTCTGCTTCTAGTATATATTTCATTTCATTGTTTAATTATAAATTTAGTTAAAACAATGCCAAAAATTCAATTTAAAATGTATAACTCCATAAAAAAAAAAATAATCCATATTTAATCCCAGCCAATAACAAATAATAATTATAAGGCTAACAGATTTTGCATTTTAGTAAATGTTTGTATTACAATTATTGAAAGAATCAATTGATTGTCAATACTAATTTCTTATATAAATATAAAAAAGAAAGCTAACAAAAATCTATATTTCGTTTCTTAATACAGTGGAGCGTCCAAGTCTCACTAAACCATGGCTCTAGAGGCGATATATTGTTTCTAAGAAGTCTTAGAAAGGATCTAATGATTCTAGCTCCCTCATCGATGTGAAGTGTGAAGCTTTCTTTAATCAGCCTTTATCAGTAGTTTCTGAGTTGTTTGGTGTGAATAAATAAAGAAAATGGACAAAAAAATACTGCAAAAATTAATGCGATTTTGTTACTGCATTACTGATAAAAGTAATCAAGTAATTGAGTATAGTTACTCAATTAAAAAAGTAATAGTATTACCAATCATTACGACTAAAGTACTCTGTAGGTAGTACATACCATGCCTCCTTAATAGTGGTCCACAATTCTGTAATATTTGCTGGTGGTGGAACCCTGGTGGAACTTAGTGTAAAATGTAAAACTTTTCTTCCCACAGGAGTGTTAAAAGTAGTGAATTTGCATTTGGGTTTGGCCTAGGAAAAACTAGAAATTCCAGCCTTAGGTGGTAGAGTACATTTGGCGTTTTTAGTTCTGCCTAGGAAATACTAGAACGTCCAGCAAGTGTTAGGACATTCTAGCTTTGCCTAGGAAATTCGAGTATTTCCTCAATTCGGACTTGTCCTGTAACATACATACATACATATTTATTTGTTTGTTTCCTTATTCGTTGATTGTAGAAAAACAGAATCTAATAAATTTTAGTATAGATGTGTTTCAAATAATTTTCCAGGTTTTTAAATTAAATTTATATTACTCGTAATATTGAAAAATGTTGCAGTATTCAAAGCAAAAAAATATTTACAAAACTTGAAATTCATGAATTAGTATTTTACAATTAAGGATATGTTAAACAAGGACTGAAGAAAAATGTTTTAACTTTCCATGAGTACAAAAGAAAATAATAAGGACAAAAGAAATGGAAACATCTAAAAATTAAATTATATTAGTAAATAAAAAAAAGGATGACATGGCTGTATGAATTTTATAAATTTTTTTTCTTAAATGATAATTTCAGAAGAACTTGAGAGATAAATGATGGTTGGCTTGATGTATCGTTTCTCATGCTAAATACAAAGAACTGATCCGTAACTCTTTAGCTTGCCATTCAACAAAACAAGACCAAAATTTACTTCATTCAGGGCAGTTTAAATGAAAAGTTACCCAACTTGTTTTACTCCGCTTAATTTAACAAATTAATAAAATAATGAAATGAGAAAATTTGAGGTGTCAAGGTTAAAGTTCCCTCCCCCTTAATATGCCAATGAGAAAAAACTGAGTAAGGCTCTAAATAACAATTACTGATTGGACTAATCTTAAACTCATTTACATTTCATAAGATTTCAAAAGAAACAGAAGATTGAACTCTAAAGATCTTGAAAAAGCAAAAATGATCCTGCTATAAATAATGGCAATCTCTGCTTATAAACAGAAAGAATGGGAAGGACATTTAGTATAAATATCCTCTTTTCCTACTGCAAAGTTAATTAATAGTACTTGTGTCCTAATGTCTAATTCATCCAACACTATCTGCTGTATTCAAAATGACAATTTATAATAATTTTTAAACAGCAATTTACCTTAATATTTCAAAGATTTGGAATTAAAACACTTCTTTTTGGAACCATTTGTTAAACACTGAACTAAAGTTAAAATCTAGAAGTCAGGATTTATATGGTATAATAAATTGTTATGTTAAGTATGAAGAAGCACTTTACTGAATGAGATCAAGAAACTTTAGTAATTGTGTGGTTCATTTGCCAAACCTGCATTGGTATCAATATTTTTTTATGTAACAATCTAAGATTGCTTGTTCTGCTATTTGCTCTCAGTGTGAAAAGAGATTAAAAACAGCCAACTTTGAGCTCAGCTCTGATTTGATTTCCCAAAGTTATGGAGAGTTTTAAAATTTGCAGTTACCTCAGAATTGCAAATTCTATTATTTAAATTTATTTAACCTCAGCTATAAAAATGTCTGAGCATATTAACTTCTCCATATTAAAAGTTGCACAGTCTGATCTTGGCTAGCACAGTAATGATGAATATCACAAAAATATTCAATTTTGAATAAAGAAAAAAATGGTCTTTGCTAGAGCTGGTATCTTAAGTTTGATTAACGTATATCATGAATTTCAGCTTAATAAAATCTTTGATGGATTCAGTGTAATTAAGTATTCCATTTATTGTCGACTTCACTTTCTGTGTACTGTGCAAGCCCATTTCCATCTGTATGGCAATGTAATCATTAGGAGACAAGAAAATATTGGAAAAACATCAGCATTAGATTTAGTCATTTTTCTTGTTTGAAGGGGAAAAAAATTACTTATCTAAAAAGGGAAATAAGGTGCAAATATTCCAAAATGGAAGCCAGAAAAATGAAAATGAAAAAAGGAGATACTTTATTACTAGTAGTTGAAAGTTCTTAATTGATAAAATTATAGGATTTGAATTAATAAAAAAACAACAACATGGTGTTAAGAAAACAGCCATCTGAAATGACAGATACCAGGAGATGTATTTTGCAGAATATTATAATATATTATCTTCAAGAGTGAATAGTGTGCAAAGGATACAGCTATGACAGCAAAGCAGCCAAAAATTGTTAAGTTTTCCAGCAACAAGAAAGTTTTAGAAATTAATGTAGATTTCCATTAATGTGGCAATTCAATTCATTCCCTGATAAGAATACATTGGCTTCCATTAATTAAGGAAAAAATAGAAAAAAAACACACGATTATATGGTTAAAAAAACTTGAAAAATGCTTGAAATTTGAATATTTGATGTGAGATAGTACTGTATGCAAACTAACTGGAACTGTTATAAGTTGATCCTAATGAGCAGCAGCAGGTGTTCATCACTTTGTGTTTAGATTATGAAGAAAGAAGCTTGAGTCAGCAGATGTGTTATAATGGCTACAAGACATCATTTAGCAGACGAACATAGATGAAGAGCTGTCGGAAGACTAAGAGGCAATTCAAAATCAGATGGAAGTAGCAAGATAACTGAATTCTAAAGCCATACTTCCTCTTCAATTCACATCTTAACATATTGCAAAAAATACTTCATCTACGCTTCATATTAAATAAAAAATATATTTTAATACCGAATTTTCGGAAGAACATTTTCTTTCTTCCTTTTTCAAGATTGTATATTATTGTAATTGACAATCAGGTGATATCAAATGCATACACTTCTTAGATACAGTTGGTAACAAACCTTATCAACCCTTTAAATGCTACGAACATCATTATTACATTTACAATTGTTTGATTTCTGCAATTAAATGCTACAAC
>JAFIDM010000001.1:85568240-85606956 GCA_023159025.1 Thereuonema tuberculata
GATTTAAGAATGTTTTCAAGAAAACTACAAAGTAAAAAAAAAAAAAATACAGTTATCAGGCAAATAAGACACGAAACCTAATGTATTTTTTTAATATTGTATTTGTAATGAATGTTTTTAATTACTAGGACATATCCTTAAATTAATAAGCTCTTTAAACAAGTTTATTTAATAAATTACTGAATACATAAACCATTAATAGTTATTTTTAAGGAATTATATGATATCTGTTCTACTTTTGATAATTATATGGCTGTACTTTTTTTGTATTTTTGATAATAATGAGATTGAGTACAACTATGCTTTTCATTTCTATTTGTCTTTGAAACTGTACAATAAAAAAAACACACACACACGGAACATTATTAACACGCCTTAATCTGTTTTATTTGTTTTTTTACTATATATTTCTCATTATATATATTTCTCTTTACTGTATTTTTTTAAAGTATTATTATACATATTTCACAATATATTACAGTCATAGTGCATCATTTGCTTTCTCAATTATTATTCTTGGAAATTGCTATTTTCATTGTTTGTAATATGGCCAGAAGTATCTGGACACCAACTGTAGTACAATCAGAAAGTCATGTGCACATATTAATAGGATGTCGGCCACCTTTAGCATCAATCACAGCCTGCATTAGTCTGGGAAGACTTTCCACTAAATTTTTAAGTATGTGAGCAGGAATTTTTCCATTAGTCCATGAGAGGTGCAGTGAGTCCGGCCACTGAAGAAGGGCAGTTGGGCCTGGTGCATAATCTGCATTCCAATTATAACCAGTTCTGCGGGATTCAGATCGAGTCTCTATGACAGTCAGTCCAGAAGTTCAACACCCATCTGTTCAAACCGCTGCAGCACAGCCTTCACTCTGTGGACAGAACAGTTATCCTGTTGATATAGAAACGGTCCTTCCCCGAACTGTTGCCAATGGGTGGGAAGTGCAAAGTTATCAAGAATGTTGACATACATCTCAGCATTCATGTTTCAGGTCAAAGGAACTAAGGGACCTAGACCGAACCACGAGAAACAGCTCCAAACCATGATGTGGCAGTGGCATCATGGTTTGGGGATGTTTCTCGTGATTCAGCCTGGGTCCTTTAGTTCTTTAGACCAGAAACAAGTACTTTAGTAGGAAGCGTTCTCCTGGCATCCGCCAAACCCAGACACGTCCATTGTACTGCCAAATTGGGTAGCGGAATTCATCACTCCAAAGAACTTGTTTTCACTGATTCACAGTCCAATGTTGGTGCACTTTGCACCACTGCCACTCCCATTTAGCATTCACTTTGCTTATGTTGGGCTTGTGAGTGACCACACAACCATGGAAACCTATGTGTTTCAGTTCCCGACGAACAGTCCTGGTGCTAGCAACAACGCCTGAAGCTGTTTGGAACTTGCTAGTGATCGTTGCCATCGGGAGCTTGTCATTCGCCTGAGCTACCTTCTTAAGGGTTTGACGACTGATCTGCAAGTTTCTTTGGCCTATCACTGGGATTTCCAGCTTTTGTCATTCCCAGATGTTTCCATTTTATAATGACATCACTTACAGTTGATCACGGCACCTGTAGCAAGGCTGATACTGCAAAAACCAATTTGTTGCACCGATGACATCCAATGATCATGCCATGTTCGAAATCGTGGATTTTTGTAGAAGGTCCTTGTTTTTCAGTTCAACTTTCATTCAGTATCTAAGCTTTTAAGTTAAATCTAAGAATTTACTTACATTTCCATATCAAAAGATCAATTTCCCAATTCTGGTAATCTAGAACTCAAAAAACTTTTCATAAAAGCCATATAAACTCAGCTTTTTTTCCTCCCTATTCTTCTAGTCTCATTAAATCCATCAATATTTCAACCATGTGGTACTCATGTAGAATAATTCAGTAGCACAATCAGGAAATCTTAATAAATTTCTAAAATTACTGATAACATTTTTACTTTCTCCAATCATTCAATACTTTTCCTTATTTTTTTTACTTAGTATCTTATAAGGACTCAGACAAAATGAAATGGAAGCAAGGGCAAGAAATACTTGTCCTAACTGAAATACTGCTTGAATCAATGAACTAATATGAACGACCTACTTATATTCATAGCAGAGAATAGTAATTTTAATTTCTAAACCAATATTTTATGAATGACTTAATGAAGTTCGTTCTAGATGTTCCACAAGACAAGGGCTTTTTTTGACAGTAAAATACAATGTGATTTTATAAAAAGATTAGTCTACAATATTTTATTATTTTTAAAGCAACTATTTATATAATTTAATAGCTTTTTTGCATTTGTTAGCGCTCTTAAAAAGTGACTATAAGTATGTGAAAATGACCAGAGTTCCTGTACCTTTTTTCCTAGAAAAAATTCCTGCACAAGACTGCATTTGACTTTCATTTTAATTTAATCCTTAATATTCCTGAATTTTTTTCTAAAGTTTTACTGTTTTATGAAAATGTTAATTATAATCTTTTTTAAATAGAAATGTAGTTTTATGTAATTCTATATATTCAATAGTCATTACTTGTAAAAAGTTTTCCAGCTCTGATACAGTTTAACTGATTTTGAAATTTTTACTGTGAAAGAATAACTGCCTTTAGAAACCAATACATCGACTAATATTTAAGAAAAAAAAAAAAATTGCTCTTTTACTAAAAAAAAAAAAAAAAAAAAATGAAAGAAGGTTTATGGTTACATGTATCCATTATAATTTTTTTAAAAGATGTCATGCAGGATTACCTTTAAATATATAGTAAAAAAAAAAGTATTCCATAAATCAAAGTCACAAAACTTAGAACAATATTCAAAAATCTTGAAGCATGCTGCAGCACATATTATAATTATGTTTAAAAAAATTAATAGGAAAAAAAAAACAAAAAAAAAAACCAACCTAGTTTTTTTTAATTTACAGGTTTCTTCAATTCTACTGATAAACCATTATAAATACAAAACAACTGAAATTATACAGCATGCATTAAAGCAATTCAATCCAATGGAAAAAAAATCTACATCGCAGTATAACTGCATTTGGCAGCATTTTAAGATATATATGGAGCTGAGATAAGATTGCCTACTGCAGCGACTACTGTGCTAAGGAGCCAAGATAAAGATGCTGCTGCTACCAAGTGCACTGAGAGCTAAGCAACGGCTGAAGTAACACACTTACCACCAAAGGCTCTTCTCTCTTATCTGGGGGCTTTTCATAAGAAAATATTTTAACATAATAATCAACCAGGAAAAAAAAAATACAAACTATCAAATTAGAGAAAAAGATTTCAAATTTTAATATTAAGGGAGGGAGGGGGAAGATGAAAAGTAAAGAATGATTATTAACTTATCCACTTACTGTTCTGGAAAAAAAAAGAAGAAGCAAAAATTATGAAATATCCAAAACAAAAACAATCTGAAGTATTTATATGGGCTACAATTTTACTCATTTTTTTTTTTATAATTTTGAGAAAAAGTTTCTTCAGAACATTTATGAATATGTTCAATTTTCATTGAATAAATATATATATTTTAAATTGTGGCTTTAGTTTATTATTTTAAAATAGTAAATTCTTATATGTAAAACTGCACAAAATACCAGCAGCATCAATACCGATTTGGCTCACATGTTAGATTTTTTTTTATTAAGCAAAGTACAGATATTTAAGATGGCCTAATTTAGAAGCTTCTTAATTATGTAAAACATATATTTACATTCATGAAAAATTTGACATGAATTGTATTACAATATAGTAAATATAACTATCAGAGATTAGTAGATGATCTGACCCTACTTGATGACTAATAAAATAATGAGAACATTAGGAAATGCTAAATATTGCCGTACTTTGGACTTCTATAAAAAGGTATTCAGAGATAAATTCAATATAAGCTAAGAATGATATTAAGAATCATGGTAAAATTAACTTAGCTTTATATTAACTTATCTGAAGCATTATGGGAAAAAAAATCGTGCACTTGGAAATTGATCACAATACTTTGGTTAACTATGGCAATTTTAGTAAACATTTTAAATGCCACATTTAGTTGAACAATATAATGAAATTTCTATGATATCACAACAACTAAAACAGCTTTTTTTTTTCTATGACAGCAAGATGGCAGAAAATATCAAAACATTTAAATTGTAGAACTTTTGTTTTTCCTTTCATTGCTAATATTAGATTTACACATCTACTTTTTTTTTCTTTTCATCCTTTTGCATAAGGGATCCCATGTTAAACAACAGCTATTCCTGGATTTAATCTAACAGCAGTAACAAAGTCCATCCTTTCCATCAATTATGACTCTTCTGTGAAAATTTGATACGTTTAAAAATGGGAGGACTGGTTTAAACAATTAGAGAAGGCTTTTTTAAAAGATGTATGAAAGGAAATCTACTGAGATTTGAATTTTAAATATTTCAATATATATTATATTCAGCAAAAGGTTTCCATAAAAGACAAAAGGTTTCCCATTAATGGGAGAAAGAGGGGAGGGTTAAAGATTGGAGCCAGTAAACTGATTGTCAAACAGCTATGAGTACGAGGAAAATACAAATAAGATGTGACTTAATTTTATTAACACTTCATTCTATTATGAGAATTTGTGTTCTGAGTGGCTTTAATTAGTTAGACTAATTTAATTTAATTAGTTACTAGTGGGTCGCGGAAGGGTTACAGGTGGGTCGCGACTTGATCCTAAAACTATCAGAAACCATCGAATAAATCATCAGAAAAGATCAGAAAAATCAAAATTCGATCATATATAAGGAAAGAATACGATACAAATATAGTTTTATTTTATATTCTTCTATTCCTATATATGTGGAGGTATTCCGATAAGGAAAGGTGGGTCGCCAGCTGAAAAAGGTTGGGAACCGCTGAGTTAGACAATATTTTTGTGATGTTTCCTCGTTTTCAAATTTGAATCCAAAATATTATATTTAATTTGACAAAAAGGGAGGAGGAATCCTTGTGGAAATGTTACCTATGCTGCAAAAGGAATAGAGGAATTAAAAATTAAATCCATTCTTAAGTAAGTATAGTTGATCAATATTGGGAATGCAAGGCCCAATGGAATGCCAAAGACCTAACAAAACTAGTTAGTTGTACACTGATCTAGGTGACAATTCGAGATGCTAACATGGCAGATAGTGAAAAAATCTAGCAATCAGTTGAGGGTGAAGAAATTGGTACAAATATGAGTTTATTTATTTCAAAATGAGAGAAGTAATGAAGAAAAGATAATCCTAATCACAACAGCAGAAGATCTGTCTAATAAGATGTCCATTTATTTGAAGATGACACAATGATATTACAATGGGGAAGCCATTGAATGGGGGAAGGCAAATCTGAACATTGGAGAAAAAATATTTCATGGTTTAGGAGTAAAACAGAGGGAATTATCAAATTTAGAAATAAATATCTGCATATTTAAAGAGAAATAGCAATATAAACCTGATATTCCAACTTTTCAATACTTAATGAAAAATATAAAAAAAAATGTAGCTATTCCAAAAGACAATGATACACTTCTTTGTTCTAACCCTTTTTAATCTCTGTTCATATTAATGGGTATTACAAACACTGACCAAACCTCTAATACCATATGAGCAGGTACAAAATGGGGATAGAAAACCTTATAAAGAAACTTACCCAACAAAAGAATTGAATTGAATTCATATCTAATAACTTCATAAATAAAAATTTAACAATGAAATTTCAACTGTACATTTTATAAGGAAAAAAGACAATCATGGAATGATTTAATTATTCATCTTGATACGAGGGCATAAGAAGGGATTCCTTTATTTTTCAAATGTTAACTATCAATATTTGATTGTTCCTATATCAAAACATTAAGCAACATGTACAAGAAAGCCAAATTGAAATACAATTTTGAAACAGTGCAAAAGTTATTTAAAAGATACAATAAAACAAAACTCCTATTTATCAGTATTGACCAGAAAGCATTTGAAAGCATTTCTCTTAATTTCAACCCAGTAATTTTAAGCCCTACATTACCTAAATGTAACAGGTTATTATTTAAATATGATGCACGTGACTGTTAAATATGTTTGCTTTTTTGTTGTAATCTGGCATTTAAACTTAAATATGTATAATTTTATTTGGACTTCAGTGATAATATGGATAATATGCTGTGTTTATATGGAAAAAATTCTCAAATGACACTCATCCTTATTAATTTCAACTAATTATAATAATAGCTAAAGTTAAATTAACAAAATAAACTGGCATAAAACTATTATAAAACTACATATTACTCAAAACCTAAATAGAAAAAAGAAAACTTATCTCTTGCTTCAGCTATCCTCTGGATGGTGAATTGAACAAACTGTTAATTATTATATACAGTAAAATCCCCTTAAGAAATTCCAAGATATTGAATATTCAAATCTTTTTCAAAGGGAAAATAAAACATCATTCAGTGTGAGAGATGTAATTATAAAATTTCATTTTTTTTTTCATAAATTGAACATTTCAGAATAAACATGACATAAGGATGTTGTTAAAACCAATTTTTCATTTTTGTGAAATCAAAACAATACACATACATAGGATATCCAAAATTTAATTAGACCAACAACTTCAGGTAGTTATGAAGGACATCAAAACAAGTAATTTTTGTCAGTAAATCCATGTCCGCAAATTGAGCCATTGTGACATGTGATGGAATCAAAGAAACATATCGTATTAGCGTAAGAGTAACAGATTATAATTGTTCAGTCTTGGCCATTAACTTCAATACAGAGCTTGCATCATCTGTTCATGAATTCACATACTCCATGGAATACTTCCGAAATAGCCTGCACAAGTGTACAAACAGCCATCACTCTTGCAAGCAGATCTTCCTCTCTTAAGAACAGGAGTCTCGTACACTAGATTTCACGTATCCCCAAAGAAAAAAAAATCAATGTCGGTCAGATTAGGCAATTGCGCAGGCCAAGCTACAGGATCTCGTTTTCTAATCCACCATCATGTTGAAACCACATGTCTCATCTGGTGTTTAAAGGGACATGATGTTAAAAGTTCTGGTAGAACATGTTGCAAGAACTGGGAGATAAATATCACCAGTAAAACGAGGTGGCAGCAAGTACCCAATCAATCAAATTGTCCCTAACAATACCTGCCCAAAAGTTGACATCAATCTGATGTTGGTCACTTAACAGTGGTATTATGATTGTCATAGTCCCAGATGTGGCTGCGGTGAGCGAAATATTTAATCATCCTCATCCGTGAGCAACGCATGTCTACCAAGCTCAGCTGCGCCACATGGTGATCCAAACACCAACGGCAGAAAAATGAGTCATAATGGTAGTCTTTAGGACCCATCACTTGCATCCTCTGCACCCTGTATGGATAAAGCCATTGGTCATGGATAACAAACCATATCATCGACTTCGCAGCCTCCATATGTTGTGGAATTGCTTAAAACACTTGTAAAAAGCTCCTGCTCTACACAATCCAGGACTACTTCTTCAAACGCTGCATGGCATGCTGTTTTTGGATGACCAGCACCTTCATCACATTCAGGTTGACAGTCTCTCAAAGACAATGATGAATGGAAGCAAAGATTGTGTAACATAGACTACAATCGATACATTATTGTTGTCATTATTGCTGTAGTGAAATGATATTCAATTGTTGTTCATCGTCAGTAATTAAGTTATTATAGCAACTTCTTGTTGTTATTGTATACTAACCAGCTTTGCAGTAAAATGATTAATGAATCAACAGCTTTTAACATTATTTATTTCTGCTATGTTATAGATTGTAAGATGAAAGCGGCAGCTATCACTCTTGTTACAAGCATGCAGCTGCTCTTCCATTACACTGTGCTTCGCAAGTCAGTAATGACCAATAGTAATAGTATGAAGTCATTGGTACCCGCTTTACAATCTCCAACATTCTACGATTTAATAAAACAATGTTTCATACTGCTTTTTGCTAAAAGATAGCAATAAAAATGAGGTCAGGAACAACAGTAATATGGTGTCTCTGACCATCCAAGAAAAATGATATAAATATCCAATTGTTGGACAACAATTACTCTTTGATTTCATCTCGTGCTGAAACGGCTCGTTTGTGGAAATGGGTTTACTGACAAAAATTACTTGTTTGGTGTCTTAGATAATCACATGAAGTTTGTCAGTCTAATTTTTGGACCCTTGAATTTCATTCAAAAACAAGATGAATTTATTTTGAATGAAAACATTATCTGCTTTAGATGAGATACCTTTCTGTTCTAATATTCTTCTATTTAATAACAAAAATTGGCATTTTTAACCTGAAATGAATAATGTCAAGAAAATATCTTAAGATGGATTTTACTGTTGTATGATATAAAAAGCTATTATGCAAATAATATACATTCTTCTTGACTAAATTTGACTTTTCTATATATATATCTCTATACAAATAAACATACATTCAGATTCAAGCAAATTCTTTCTCATTAAAAGAAGAAAGAAATGTGAAATAATATGATTATGATTAATAATTACGATTTAATATTTTCATTAAAAGTTGCCTTGAGGAAAACTAATAGAACAGGAGGAAATCAAAAATATTTCAGAAGAAATTCATTTTATATATATCTTTGGGAAACTATAAATTATTAAAATTAGTTTTCTCTACAAATGTATTTTAATTAATTTTTCTTTATAAAAGAAAGTCTTTTTTTTTACATATTTATTTGTAGCATACTAGAAGGCTAGTTAATAATTAATTAATTTTCTTTTTCAGTGATCATTGAGTTACTATCTACATATAATGAAATAATAACTAGTTCAGGAAAGGTAGCATATCAAGTTAACTCTTTACAAGATGTTTAATAATAATCGATATCCTATTGAATTTAGAAAAATTAATTTTGTTGTTTTATCAACTTACCAGAGGCTCATTACTCTTGACAAGCTGCACAATTTTAACAGTTTCTTCATCTTCATCTACTTCATGAGGAATTTCAGGCAATTTTGGAAGATAGTCCTTCTGGGCCACTTGATCATGTGCAGTTAGTAGAGCCTTCAAATAAAACAGAATTTATTTCTTGATTAGCATTCTTATTATTGTAATTTTATTCATCAATTATGTTTTATATACATATCATTAGGAATAAATAACGTTTTAGTAAAATTAATTGTTTCTATATGGATGCTATTAAAAAATTATATATACATGAATATATGTACACAGTAGTCCCTCATATCTGCATGTCTTTGGTTCAAAGACTTCACACAGATGCTGGAAACTGTAGAAAATATCGTACCCAATGATAATGTTGTAATTTATAAATTAAATTGTAAGACATCAACAAAAGTAATTAACATAAAAATAGAATTTTTATTTAATAATTCACAGCAGCGATATTGCAAGAGTAAAATAACATAGCAATTACATGACTGAGCAGGAGAGACAAGGAAACGACTGACTGCCTCTCATATAGGTTGGTTCGCCTCTCATGTGCGAAATCTCTATATGAATGGTAAATATGAACAGAAAAGCTAAACCTGCATTACATAGTCATGAGCTCTTGATGGTTTCAAAATACTGTGGGGATTCCATTTTCATGAAGATAAATAGACAATAATAACACAACAAAATTACACTGAAATTACCTTACATAATGTAACTAATTTTTGAAAGACTGAATAATGACTGTTTGGCAAGTAATGATTCGTTAAGATAATAGAATACTGAAAAGATTATAGATAAGAGTGATATGATGTAGGATTGACTTTACTTGTATCACTTCACCCTTGTTTACGGTATCTTACAAGTTTCAAAATTCAAACCAGGATTCCACCACCAAAAAACTTTGTGGAGGTTTTTTTTTGGAATTCTTCCTTCTGATCTCAGTTCAAGGAATCACTTCCAGTAGTTATTTTCCAATGTTTCATATCGTGTGCATCATTTTACCTCATTAATTGGGGTCAGGTAATACATAAATGTATTTTCCATGAAGTATCACTTCAAACAAGCATAAGGGTGTAATGAAACTTAGTTTATGTTTTTAAAAACATCAAGTGACATATCGCAGCAGATAAACTGCAAAATGTAACTTTTTATACCTAGAATATGGAAAAAAAAAATCAAGAAAATTTTCATTAAATAAACACTTTATTTTGTAAGGGAAAAAATAAATATGTATATAAATAATTTTTTAGACGAAAGTAAACGCTGTTTTTGCTTCTGTAGGTACATAAAAAAGAAAAACAATAAGCAAGCTAGAAGATATTAAAAAATGTTCTGGGGACATTGGAGTCATCCATATCTCAGTTTTGTGGGTTGTGGGAGAAATGAGTCCACTTCATGTTTACACAAAGCTTGTTTCTTCTATTTTAGGCAACAAAAAATGTATTACTGCATGGCCTATACTGTTTAAGAAACTTCACTTCTATATTTCTTGCCACTGCTGTTTTCTGCCACAACAAATATTTGTGAGACAAAAAGCTTATGGTTCCCAGTGATAGTGTCGTTGAATTTGACCAGGATGAAGTATCCCGTTTTCAAAGCTAGGTAATCCACAGGGACATTATTTTTCTCTCTTTCCTCAACTTCTTTCCAGACCTTTTTCTTCAAGTTCCTCACTTCAGGATCTTAGTCCTCTTTGTTCAAATGCTTTTACCTGGTTCCACTTGAAGTTTTCGACTCCTCCTTGGTCGTGGTTGTGTGGTCTTTTCCCCATATAGAATTTCCAAAATAGATTTACAAAACTTTCTTCAATAGCATCCTCTCCAGGGTTTGTCTCTGCATCCTCATTGGGCAGCTGCTTCAAGACCTTGCTTCAGTCTAAGGGAATAATTCCCGCTTTTCTGAATCCATTTACTATGTTTACAGAAGCAGGCTTCAAAACTTCATCCATCAGCCTTTTAAGTAAAGGAGGAAAGCTGGCCTTATTTAATTTCCTTAATTTTGCCAATTTTGTAACAGCTTCCACCATTTACATTTCAGAGAGCGAAAGAAAAACACGTCTATAGTGGCTGGGCATATTGTATTGAATATTTTGGCAGTGTGATGAATCTAATGTTGTTCACTATGCATGATGATACAAATGCTTCAGAAAAATGACTGGATAGATTATCTCCAATCAAGACTAATGGCGCAGGTTCCTTTGTGAGGACTAGGAGGGCAACTGAATTACCAACCTTCAAATTGTTTCTGGTTGAACCATCCATTTTATTGTACTCGTATCTTGTTCCTTTAGGGCCCCAATTTTCCAGGATTCTTATATTTTCTGTCTTGTACACCACATAAACGGGAAGAAGCTTCCTATCACCATTGCGTGAGAAAGCATTACGGAAATAGAAGACTTGTCATAGTCTGTAACGTTTTCTGGGTGCTTTTTCACTTTTAAGCTTATTATCAGTTAAATTAGCCGGGTCATCAGTTAAACTGGTCTCATCATAGTTTTGCAATACTATTAGGTTGGACTCCTTCTAATATCTGTGCCAAGTTGTCAAATAATTGGTTAACTGTCTCAGCACAAACAGCAGCTGACAGTTTTTCAGACATTCTGACAGTCAAATCTTATGTCTTTCCAAAAAGGATATGACCCAGTCAATCCCGAGAAGATTGTTCTTAAACCTTCTTATGTTTCAACCTGATTTCTCAAGATACATTGATCTACACCTCGTTGTGAAAGGGTGAGTAAGTGGAAACTCCCACAATCCAAAAGTCATTAGTTTGTCTTTGATAAAATTTTCCTCGTGTTCACTTAAAGTGGTCTGTCCTCCATATTTCCATTGTTTCACTACTTTAATACACGTATAAATTTTCATCTTATCAACACTATATTTTTCAGCGGCCTTTTCTAAATGTGATTTTCCCACTTTTCACTTCCGCAACAACTCTCTCTAGCATATCAATGTTTACTGGAACATAACTTTTGTCCTTAGGCTGGCTTGTATTTTTGAGGCATTGTATTCCTTGGAAAAAATGAATAAAACAAGTCTTATAAACTCAAATTACTAACTGGGGTGGAGCGATACAATGTATCACTTCACCCCTAAAGGAGTGAAAAACATTTAATAGCCTATCACAAAAATGTATATTTGCAAAACGGAATGTTAATACCATAAAAAGTTACAGAACAATATAGCTTACCAAGTGGCAAAAGTTTATCCCAGTTGCCCAAATGGGTTACATTAGAGAGGTTTACAACATCATGTAAAAATGTAAACAAAAAGGGCCTAATCTGACCATGTCCACTGCTTAAATGAACAACATGTGACAACACTTGTTGATTCCAGCTCAAAGGGGAAGGTCAATGAACACAACCATGAGGAGTTATGCCAATACAGCAGTGAGGGGCGAGTACAGGATATCTTGAAGCATTTCATCTCACTTCATCCCAGTATACGGTTTACTGGTTGGATGAAACTCATCTCATTTGATTTAAAGACTTCTGTAGAGATCAGGGAAGAATATGGTGGAAGATAGTATTCAAAATTCTTATTTTAGTTTCATTCTTTATTTTTTTAACTGATTTTTTTTTTACATTTGATAATTTTAATTAGATAAACTGTAAATTTCATTTAGCTTATTTAATAAAATATTTGTGCATGTCTTTTTTTTTAACGATAAATTCAAAATGCATGAAAATAGATTAATCATTGATTCATTATGATTATTTTGTAACAAAAGGGTTAATATCCTTACTGTAAAATGAAATGATGATAATAAATCACATAATTCTTTAACTTCAGGAAATTGCTGCCTGTTGCTTAACTCCTCTATCACCTGAAAAACAAAGAAAATATGGAAGTAAATAAACATAAAATCAAAACTGTCGTCCTTTTAAAATTAAAGCTCAATCAAGCTGTGGAGTCCCAAAACTTTAGGACAAGTAGCCACAATTAAGTATTCAAACAAATTTACTTGTTTGAATTACAATGAAATTACAATCATAATTATAATAAAAAAAAGAAAAGAAAGAAAGAAAGAAAGAAAGAAAGAAAGAAAGAAAGAAAGAAAAATAAAAAGAGTCATCACAAATCCACATAAAAAAGATGAAGTAAACATCTTATGTAGTTCCATTAAAACTTAAGACTTAAAAATTGAACTCTTCCAAAATAAAAAAAAAAAAAAAGATATTTAAAACAAATGATTACTTTTTTTTACTATTTCAAGGCCCTTTCCTTTACTGATAACCTCCTATCAAATTATTTGTAATAAGTAAAACAAGAGAAATTGCACAAAGCAATTTGTTTCCATAATGGATATAATTTTTAACAACTAAATGTTCATGAAAATCAACTAGATTAATTCTAGTATAGTAGTAAGGCTATGAAAAGGTGCCACATTTACAATCCTCCTAACAATGATATTCTTCACATAGTTGCTTCAACAAAGTTTGGAAGCCTCACAACTTCCAGAACTTCTTCAATAAGCCTCTGAATTGAGGATTTATTTTTTTTTCTTTTCAAAGTATCAAGAGATTTGCATTTCTCTACCTAGAAGAATAGTCATTTTTCTCCACATTGTCACAAGCTTAGAAAATTAATGTTTTACAACTTCTGAATGGTAAGTAGTAACTTCACTGGCATATCATCTTTGTAATGAGCAATATCACCTAGAAAAAACAATATCTCATCAACTGCATACTTATTTCTGATAAAACTATATTCTAATTGTGCCGTGGCTCTTGAAATCTAGCATATGCTTTTTCAAGGAAAAAAAATCTAATTTTTCTAAGACACTCCTTAGATTGTTTTATCATGATGTGTAGCACTACCTCATCTCTTAACAGTAATAGAATTGTGTGCCAGCTTAACAGTATTCATAAAATCATTAAAATCATTGTTGTGTCGTTTAAAGTATCATGTCAGTATTTGAGGTTCAGTAATTTTGTCAACGCTTGGATATTTCTCCAACGGAAACCTTTAAGAAGATTTGAAGGGCCTATGGAGTAGGTGATTTGAGCAGATGTAAGATATTTGAATGGTAAAAGCCATTTCCTGAGAGATGGCAATCATGAGAAGACTGGGTAGGCCTAATATAAGAATTCCAGCTAAGGTTCAGTCCAAATGAGCATCAAACCAGGAGAATCTGCAACAGACCTTTACGCAGCTATCAGAAGGACATGAAATCTCATGTTCAACATGCTTTGCAATCGCACAAGATTTGCAGATGTGACCTGTGCAAAATTTGTGTCTCAATGTATCATGGATGACCAGAAGATGTACAGAATGGCAATTTGTGCAGATCTGATTATCCAGACAGATCCAACTGAACCTAATTATTATGGGCTATGAAATTTCATGTTTCCAATGTGATCTTCAGATGAAACAATAATCAAAGATGGGCTGTTTCATGGCAACATTTTACATTTCATCAGTAGTTCTGTTTTACAATGGTTGTCCCGGAATTAAAACAAACAAACAAACCCAACTTCATATTGGGATGCAGTACAAGATAAAAGTTCTTGTCCCTCAACAAGGTTAAGATTTACTCATACCTTTAATATAGTTTAAAATCCTTTATACAGTATATTCAATAAAATGCCTTTAATAAAATGTCAGTGGAACTTATTGCTTTCCTAGACTACACATTCACATCCAGAAGTTTGTAATCTTGATCAGAAACAAATATCTGACAAACAAAAGAACAAAAACATATTTTCATCAGCAAAATTCAAACAAAGTCAAAATTTCTTCTATTTAGGAGAGTTTCCACTGAGTTTCACTTTTATCATGAAAATAAAAATGAATCCAATGGAAAGAAAACAAATTGGTAACAGTGGCTATAGTACATTGATTCATGTGTTCCAGGCATATGATAAATTCAAGTGACTGGAATTGACAAACAAGACAGCATCAAGATCAATCCGGTTAGTCCAAATAATGGTTTAAGCAGATAATTTATTTTGTCTGAATGAATATAAAGAAGAAAAGGATAGATAAACAAAACACACCAAAAAGACTTGACAAACAGGAAATCCTGGCAAGAAAAGAACTTTCAAAATGTCTGGCTGGCCTACAAATAATGTCAGTGGAGATAAAAGATCTGAAATAAGCAGACTGACAACTGAAATGACGCTGATGGCAATGGTATAGTACATGAAAGTTAGGAGCCATTACAGATAAACAATGGAAACAAAATATTATTGGAGTGATAGTCCCACCCTTTCACAGTAAAGGTAAAAACGTAACCACCAAATCTTAAGGGATGCCAATATCGAAAAAATAAACCATACATTACCTATATACTGTTTCATACAGACATTTAAATTACAAGTAAGAAGCAATAGATTTCTAGTTGACATAAGGAACATAAGTAGACTGTTTCTAATTAAATCCCAAAGAAAAGGACAGAGTAGAGATCCTTAGGATCTGATAAAGATCCCAAAAATTGCACAGAATTGAAGTTTATTTAGATAAATTTTTGCACTGGAACAACACTAAGAAGAAACTCACTTGTGTCAAGTATGCTACTGAATCTATTAAGAGAACATTTAGTGTCAATTATACAATGGGACAAGCTATAAAACACTTATATCAAAAACAGACTCAATTACAGGTTAAGATGCCCCAATGGATGCAGAGAAAAGTAGTGATTAAGTTCAGTTTTTTTTTTTTATTAAGTCAGTGAATTAATATATTTGATAAAAGATAGAAAAATAATCATGGCAGCATGATTACTGGTAAAAAAACAAAAAACAAAACAAACAAAAAAAATATGCATAATAAAAATGACAAGTATGAACAGAAACTCATTCCATGGAGACAAGACCATAGATCTAATGTGAAGCTGGGAATTTCTGATGGAGAAATAACATCAGCAACTGCAAAACAAAGAAATATCAAAGATAATGAAATGTCTAGGAAAAAATGAACCAAAGAGAAATTTATAAATGATAAAAGAAGTCTACTGCTTCTGTGAAAACATTAAGAAACTCAAAATGATTTCTGGCTTACAGATACATCATCACTGACAGCAAATAGGTAGGTAGGTAAATTTCACTGGGGCCCACTGAGGTCCATAGGGGTGCTGGAGGTAAGGCTCCTAAGTTTTAATTGACCTCGAATAGTCAGCCCAACACCCACCCACCTGTACCCTCAGGAATACCCGTTTTACAAAGGGTTGGGTGGACCCTATGACACATTTGGAGGAGAATTTAGCGTGGAAAAAATCCTCAACATCCTCCGAGGTTGGGGATTGAACCTTTCTTCCTCCAACCCACAGTCAAGCGTCTTACCACTTGGCTTCAGGACCCACGACAGTAAATAGAGTTCATTATAAAACTGAGAAATTTGATATGTTTTGTTTCAGAAACATCATGTGGGACAATTCTTACATTATAATAAATGACCAATCCTTGACACAGTTCCAAAAGATTGTCAATAGTCAATAATTAAGAAACTGATGACATATACCTTATTAGCTTATTTATTTCATTCATCAAAATTATAATTTCTGTTAATCTTGTAAATGAAATAAATGGCTTTCTTTAGTTTTTTTTTTTTTTTTTTTTTTTTTTGCTATTTGAAGAAATTCTGAAATTAAATACATCTACAGTAAAACCCCATTATTACGCTCGTCAAGGGACCATGACCTACAAGCATAATAAGCGGGATAGCGCTATAGACGGGAAATGATTTATTAGATGGGGAAACATTTAGACACCATTTTACAGGAAAGATACTTGATTCTGAAATAGATATAGTGCAAATGTGAGCTTATTTCCTATTAAAAAAATCTTTGATTGTGGTTTGCCGTGTGTGTGTGCTACTGTTATGGATTATGACATTTTCAATGCGGTTCAAGTAACTATTAACATCAATTGATATACCACTAGGAGCAACACTAATATATTTTCGGAGCAGATTTAGTGCACTGCCTGCTATTTCACACGCCTTTTCTTGAATGATTGGGCCACTTAATGACACTGATGCATCACGGGACTGATGAATCCATTCAATTAGAATTTCCTCGGCATCTTCATATTTTCCACACTACTTTTTTACGTTTGCAACCACCCTTCGCTGCATTGGTAATTCCATTCTTATTTTTTTTATTGTTCTCAGAGTGGATGAGGGAATTCCTAGAGATTCTGCGAAATCCTTCTGACTTAGTGTAGAATTCTCATCGTACTTACAGAGAATCTGCAATTTTTCACTTATAGAAAGGGATTTCCGCTACGACATTTTGCACTAACTTACTGTATCACAGACCCGCACTTCAAAGAGTTCAAAGATTCCCTCCTACCAGGGAAAGAAAAGAATCTTTACCGTATTACATTTCTTTTCGATACAAAATTTTTGATATAAAAAAAGCGCTACAAGCAGGATTTGAAGCATTATAAGAGGGTAAAAGTATACAGAGTGACATAGAAAATTCTATGGACCGTATGAAAGGAGCGTAAAGAACGGGATAGTGCTATAAGCGGGAGCATAATAACGGGGTTTTACTGTATATTCAATGTAAATGCATTAACTATTACATGACATCCTAGCATAATATCTCTGTCCAATCAGATTCTAGCTATTAATGTTTAAATAAATGTTATCTAAAGGTTTGTATGATAAATAAAGTTTTTTGCTAAGACTATTAAAGACACCATATAATAAACTTCTGAAATGACTTACTGATAATTATCATAATCGATTTATACACCTAAATTATCTACCTCTTCTGCAAGCTGTGATGAGTTGACATCCACAGGCTGAACAGGTTCTTTCCCATTATTTGATACCCTGTTGTGAACCTAAACAAAAAAAAAAAGGAATAATTATGTTTTCTTTTGATGAATTGGCTTTGTGTTGATTATTTCAATCATTATTATTACTATGTGATATATCTGTTCCTTTACTTTGTTTTTGTATTTGTGCTCATCCTTTGTTTTCCACAGTTTTAAGTAATTAGGCTTGTAAAAGGAATTAGCAAATAAATTCCAAAAATTCATCTTGTCTTTATGAATTTCGTATTTCTTTTTTTTTGAGATGAAGAGGTGAGTGTGAGTTTACTAAAAGCAATAATTATTGTCTGAGAGTAATCTTCTGTTAACATATAGTGTCTTTGTTTAAAAATATGACTTCATTTCTGGAAAAAAAAAAGAACATTTGATTTAACAGGTCAGCATCTGAAAACAACTGAATTACTGTTTTCAGAGTTTGTGAGCTAAGGCCTGCTTTTTTCTCTAATACTAAAAATTTGTTTCTTCTCATGTAAGTGTGTGCTTATACATGTTTCAGAAATTTAAAAATGTTTCTTTCATTCTTTCCATGTATACATATCAAAAGAATTATTTTTAAGTTTCTGAAACTTGTTTTAACAACTACAAGACATTTCATATGCACTGACCACATTTGTCATTACTTAGTAGACAGATTAGAATGCCGATTTTGCCATTAGTAGAAAGAACCTTAACCATTTTATCCTTTTTTTATTATTTTTCTTTTTTAAAATGTTAAAAAATAAATATTTATTACCTGCACCAAAGCTTGAAATTCTCTACTTTCAAGAAGACCACGTAGAAACTCATAATCATCATCTGTACCTTCCACCTGATGGCGTAGTTGATCAAAAGATGCCAGTAATCTCTGTAGTACTGCAAAGGAAATAGAACAAATAATGCATGTTACAAAGAAATATTCTATAACCAATATAATCACCATTTTAAACTTCTAAATTGTTTTGTTATCTTTAAACAAAAATTGTTTTTAAATTTCCCTACCTCTACTGATTAACAGGGAAAATGTTGGCATTTTGGAGAAGATGTACATTAATTTTAAAAGTAAAATTACTATTTCTATAAATTCTATCAAGATCATGTAAGATCATTGTTTAAGAGTAAGACAGATTTTGTAGCATTACAATTTTAAACAGTTATGTGAAAGACTAGATAGTCCAGGCAACGAAGGAAAAATAGGGGAAATAATTCGTGTAAAAGCCAATTTTGGCACAGTTGTAGGGAAAGGTGTCCTGAACAACATACTAAAAGTACTGATGGGTGGGGGTGGGAGCTAAGGGGTGAGTGGGGGTTTAAAGGTCCCTTTTTTCACTTTTTCGTGAATAACTCGAAAACTGCGGCCTATAGCAAAAACATATCCATATACTAAATTAATCTACATAAAATTCTCTACAAAAAAAAGATCCTATACACTTTTTCGCAGGGATTTATACTTAAGGAGATCTGGAGGGGAATATGGGCAATTTGGAAAAAATGTTGGTTTTTGTTGTTAAAAATGGCACGTATATTCCTCAATATGAAATTCACATTAATTGTCCTAATTCACATAATTAATTCACATTTAATTATGTAATTCACATAAATAGTCCTAATTATCTTCGAAATCGTAACTATCATCGTCGACAGTGTCTTCGATGGGGGCTCCGTTAGTGCATGAGCCGAAGCATACGCGGCAGACAATGCCTGCTTTCCGGCACCCGCAGCGCACCCACACCCAGTCGTGCATCGGCAAAATATGGTGTTGAGAATAGAGTCAAGTGCCACAGGAACGTTGGTTGTCACCGGCTGTAGGATGCCGTAGTCTCCCCTGGCCCAACCGCATTGGGTGGGTGGTAGGGGGTTGCCGAGCCATTGTTGTAGCTGTAAGAAATTAATAAGACCAACGTAAGTATTTAGCTCAAATAGATATTTGTAATGAAATCAAAACAGTATTTGACAACGGTATGTAAATAGATATATCTTTAGGTACACTCTGAACGAGTGCTGTTTCGAAGCTCCTCTGGTAGGAGGAAGAGTGGCCGGCCATATCAGATTTCGGCTTCGTCAATGCTCTGAAAAAAGCCGAGTACCGGAGTTTGTTGAGGTTTTGTTCGTGGGCTGGCGCTTGGTAAATCGCCAGAAATAGCTTCTCGCCAGCCTGTGCAATACCTCAGGTAATGTTGAGGGATCAGTGAAAATGTCTGAGATTTGCTGTGACTCTATTGCAACAGTTGGATGTATAGCAGCTTTATCCAACCCACATCTCGCAATAGTGCCATCAGCATCATGCATCAGCAGTTGCAACAGTTGTTTCAGTCCCTGCTGCTGTCATTTTCTCGATGAAGAAGTGGATCAGTCTTGTTTTGTTCCTTTCATTGGCAAAAAACTGCTCCGGTTCAACTGTGATGGTCGTGCTTTCATTACCGTTAATGTCAATCGAAGTTTTTGTCAGCCCTCTTTGCTTCTGCTCTGCTTGTTTTGTGCTGTTGACATCACTGTAACCATCAAAAACCACCGTACAATGTTGACCATAATGTTTCTGTACGTAGGCAATGTACTGATGGCAAATTGAAGAAATGTTAGAGGACGGTTTCCACTTATGCGGTGAAGAAGGAAACCACCATCTACCACATTGGTGCTTTGGGTGAGATCGAGAGTTGCGTTGTTCTGTACTGGCAAAACATTGTAGAGGGAAGACTTCTTCCCTTTTCGCATTCCAACCTCGAGGAACAGAGCCAGAGGGAATGGAGTTAATTCATAGGTCAACAGCTCAGCCACATCTTCGTTGCTCTTTTTTTGCTATGACAGTTCTTTGGAAATTTGTCAGAGGGTTAACAGTAACTGTCTCACGATTGATTTTAACGATGATGATAGTTTAGATTTCGAAGATAATTAGGAATTCGACAATTGATGTGGATTTCATTTTTAGGAATATATGTGCCATTTTTAATAAAAAACATGATTTTTTTACAAATTGCCCATTTCCCCCCCCCCTCCATATCTCCTTATGTATAAATCCCAACGAAAAAGTGTATAGGACCTTTTTTGTAGAGAATTTTATGTAGATTAATTTAGTATATGGACATGTTTTTGCTATAGGCTGCAGTTTTTGATTTATTCACGAAAAAGTGAAAAAAGGGACCTTTAAACCCCTACCCACCCCTTAGCTCCACCCCCACCCATCAGTACTTTTAGTATGTTGTTCAGGACACCTTCCCCTACAACTGTGCCAAAATTGGCTTTTACACGAATTATTTCCCCTATTCGGACTTTTTTGGTCTTCGTTGTCGGACTAAGATATCAATGTGGGGACACTATTCCAAAATTTTCTTCCTTTTAATTCATATTATGAAGAATCTTTCATGTAAGTTGAGAAGAAAGTCTAATCCCATATAAGTTGAAATGGTGAAATCATGCAGACAAAATTCCAAACATACGTATTTTAAAATTTAGCATTAGCATTCTAGATACAAATGCATGCCTTTCCATGCTGATATGCAGCAAAACAACAAAGAAACAAAAATATAATAAGCAAAATTAATAAAAAAAAAAAAGTGAAAATTTAGAAGCAATCAGCTCAGTAACAACAGGTTAGCATAGAAGAAAACACTGACGGAAGTAGAAATCCCAACACCAAGACAGAGTTTATGTTAGGTGAATAAAAATTATACAGGATATATGTCTACACAAATTATACATTGATACCAGTTTCAACGTCACAACTCATGATATGCATGCAGCACCATGGCAAATGAGTAATGAAATTTTCCATTAGACAGACACAAGTTTGTTTGTTACCGGCACAAAAAAATCTAAGGATAAGCTGTCGAACAAAGGTAAAGAATATAATGGGAAAAACAAAAAGCAATAAATAACAAAGAAAATTGTGTAATATATATACAGAAATATATGTAGAGAAAAACAAGACTGTCTGTCTATAGAACAACAGATAGACAAAGATTATGAAAACAAGAAAAATAAAAAACAAATAGTGCCAAAAGAAAGGGTAAATGTAAAAGGTAATTGTATAAAAGCATGTAAAAGCACCAGTAAAAAGCAGCTGAGAATTACAAAAAAGTGGTAAGGCCACATAAATAAATGAATGAATTTCAAAACCAAAGAAATTGGTAAAAGATTGTTATCGTTTAAAAGCAAGGAAATATGAAAGCAAAGCAAGTTGTGGATCTGTAAGAGTACAGAGTCAGAAGAAGTCAAAGTGCATAACCTAAAGATTACGTATGAGTATCAGCTGTAAGATTAAATAAAGATAACCCCTGACTAATGCATTCAAATAAAGATTTGATATGGCTCAAAAGTTGAAAATGACAAAGTTTGAAAATCTCACTCTAATAGATAATTAATGGTAACTATAAAGAGCTAATCTACTTTGAATTAATGTACAGAAGAATTAAGGGTCTCAAGTCCTGAAAAGTTGTTGTGAAGACACATCAACAATGGGTTTGGCACCACATGAAATAATGATTGATATTTCATGGTGTGCTGCTCAACCTATACATACAAACTATTTAAAGAACAATTATAATGATATGTGCACTGACTGCCATTTTCTACAGATAGATAATTTAAACATTCTCTTCAAGGCATAACAACATCTCTTTATTAATGGGGCCTTTCAGATCATCATTTCACTTCTGCATGATCCTTAGTCTTCCTTTATTTTAAAAAACTGGTTATTGCTGACTTTGAAAACCTCAAAAGGCTGTATCCAATAATCAGATCTATTCTCTGATTGTCTAAAAAGAAACATAAGAAAATAATGGAATGATTCTATGCTTAATCACAAGTCATGACCTCAAAAAAAAATCATACCAAAGCTGCCCTAATTACTTAGTCCTATTTTAATTTATTCCTCTAATGATTAAACAATCTACGGTTTAAATATTAATGATTACAGGGGGTTGAGGAAGATAAAATTGAACAACTTTGGAATGCTGCTCGATGTGACGACCATGGTTATGGACAATTGTCCGACACTGCAGTTTCTAATACAGGAGGCTTCTGAATAGGTATTCCTGAGGATTGTGTTCCACACATTTAAACAGATTTTTCATAGGCCAGTCAACGTACAAGGTGCATGTTGTGCCATCTCAGATTGGAGAAGCCCAAAACCACAGAAACCTCTGTTGGGAGGCATCAAGTGACTAAGCAGGTGCACGTAAAGTGAATGGCATGAATCCCAATCTCAAACGTTTTGCTTGTAGTACTGGACTGAGGAACGTATGGCTGGATGCCTTGTCTACATGAATGTTCACTAATGGAACATTGTTACAAAAAGCTGTGGGGCATGGGTGCTGTAGATTGGTTCCATCACAGTCTCTTGGAAGTATGCAGCATTTACCGTGATGTTTGTGGTCACTTTCATCAGTGGGAGATGGCCACAAGAATAGTATCCTATGACAATGGTAAAGCCTTTGTACATACCAAGGTTATTTTGGATGACACGTCCCTCAGTCCATTGTGATGTTCCTAACCTATTGGCCATGCACCATTGGTTGGGTGGGTTCTCTTGTGTGACCATTGCTCTGATCTATTGTATGGTAGCAGGCAGTTCGCTGACTTATCTGCATTGTCAGGTTCCTGTTTTGGTAGTACCTTTGGCTTGGGGATTGAATCTGTTGAAACAGTTAAATCAATAGAAAACTAATGATCACTAAAATTTTATTGTGGCATTGTTTTGCAATCACACTGTAGGACATTTTGATATCGGAAAGAGCACAAATTTATCCTTTTCAGAACAGTATTATTTTCACTGAAATTCAGACAACTCAGCAATTTACATATGACCGTTATAGAATAATAATGACTGCATATGTATTGCATCAGAGCATATTATACATTGTATCATGTGGTGGGGGGGAGGGGGTACAGGCAGGTTCAAAATCATTCAATTTAAGTGCCTCAGCCCTCTGTAACACATTAATAAGTAAAAAGTGCTCATAAATAACATCCAGGAATATCAGTTCCCATTTTTTAAGGAAGGAGTTTTTTTTTAAATGTATATTTAATTAATTTGTAATAGATATACATGCTGTAATGAACCTATCTACTTCACTTTCATTGCAAATTTGTTTTCATTTCTTAATTTTGGAGGTCTCACTAGTTTTTCTACATTAAAGATCTACAATGAATAATGAGAGATAGGAAGGTCAAATTGAAAAATATTAAAAGTTAATGATGTGTAACCAATACAATGACAATTTTAAAAATGTAATAGTAATAGTAATTTTCATTTAAGGTCTGTCTATATTACCAGTATCTCCACTCCCGTTCTGCATGCCTGGTCCTGGCATTACTACTCAAGGGCTCTTGGAATGATCCCCTGGTCTCAAAGAATTTTCATGTCTACGAAAGAAATAAAGACAAATTACTTAAAAAGAATTTTTTTAATAAAAAAGCTAAAGCAATTTAGTATAATACTTTACTAGGAGTACACTAGTTATCCTTCATACAGTAAGCAGCAATGGTGGGTTCATTATGAAGGATGGGAGGGTTGAGTTCAAAACAATCTTGTTCATGTATTATGTCTGATTGTAAATAAGCATCATACCAAATTTTAAGGAAATCTGTCCAGTTGACATCTTCAGCAGACAAATAGGGAAGAAAATTGTTCAAGTGGAATAATAATACTCGTTTATAATAGGAATGTTTTTTATTATTTCAAAATATATAATGATAGAATGGTTGAAAAAGTAAAGAATGAAAAACATGATTGATTTTGAAGAAACAATTTTTTAGATTTTTTTTCTTTTTTGTCGAAAGGAAGGAACTAAGAAAATAGTCAATGATGCCATTGTTTCTTATTGTGATGTCATAGTATTTTTTTTTTTTTTTTTTTTGCAAGATGGCAAGATGGTTTAATTGTCAACTCACAAAGTGTCTTGTCTCTTTTGACGTTTGTCTTGTGCTGTAATTTTTTAAAAAGTATACTTAAAAAAACTTTTAAAAGTACAAATATTTTGCTTTTTTTTCTAAATACTAAATACAGGAACTGGTTCAGATAATACTGTTTGGTTTTTAAAAATACCTAACATCTTAAGATATCTAAGAAAGTCTCTTTATTTTTTGTTTTTGTAAAACATATTTTGAAATTATGGAAACAAAAATTAATTAAAAAATAATATATATGAATGTATATATATATAAAAAATAAGCCATTTACAGCATTAATATTTGGATATTTTTCTTACTTTTATTTTTTTAATTTAATTGACCTTACAAATGAAACAAAATATTTTTTTTTTCTGGAATAAGTTGAAAAAGAGAAAAAGTATCAAATGCAAATTATATATATTATTAATTTAGACAGCTATTTATGAAAGATTGCATAATAATAATACACATTTATATATTTCTAAATTGACGAAGAATTATAAATGAATGCAGATAAGGTATCTGTTAAACTTCTTCAATTAATGAATTGTCTAAGATTTAATAGATCACAAATGTGTTACACTGCTCAGGTTGCAAAAGGGAAGCTTAATTTCAAATCAAATCCTCGTGTATCACATTCTACTCAAAGAGATTTTTTTTTGCCAACTTTGCAATGAAATACACAACTAAGATTCACAACTCCATGGAAAATATCAATCCATGGAAAATATTTGCAAGATTTTTCTAAAGATTTATGCATCACGAAATTAGGCTCTTTCTAACTGTTTATAAAGGATTCTGATCGTCAGTAGGTCACCTTTACTGCCTTTCACTTATTTTCAATGCTATTTTAAAAATTTAAAATAAGAATTATAAAACGTAATTAACTGTTAACCTATGCTAAGAATTTTATATATGAAAAATATAACAACAGCAGCAATGTAATAAATTTTAAACTGTTATTCTCTGTGATACCAATTCAACTATGTTATCTAAATTAGATTATGCAAATTTAATATTAATTAACCTTAAGGAAATCAGAATAATTTATTTCCATGACTTACAGTTGATTTCTTTAAATGGTATTAGTATTAGCTAATGTAGCAGATTTATTAGATTCAATTGGGTCTAAATTTATTTGGATTAAATTATATCCATGAGAAATTGCACAATTGTATATTAAATGATTGCTTGACCATTTTATTTATTATTAATATTTTTACCATTGGAGTCCCTAGTATTATGCTAAAATAATGTTTTTTTTTTTTCATTGTCATCTGGTTTGGGCTTATTTTTCTCATGATAAACAAAAACAAGGGCTTAAATGGATTTAAAAAAAAAAAAAAAAAGAGATCCCATGTGGTTTCTAGGAATGTTTTGTTTTTCATTGCCTTAAAGAATAGATTCAGGCATTTCAGAGAATGTACAACTTTGCCATTTGGCAATCAAGACTTTAATGGGTTTAAATTTAATCGAATCAGTAAAAATCACCATTTTTAAAGGCATTAAGAAGAAAATAGAGTGAAGCCATGCCTAGGGGAATTTAACTTTGCTGTTGCAGCCATCAGCTTTACATTTTGAGGGATGAAACACACAGGAAAAGTCCTACTGGCACTAGTGAGAATGTATCACTTAGGCTTAAGTGTTTAGAAATTTGAAAATTTAATTTTAACTGTCAGGTGCTACATCTGAATGTTTGGTTGAGTTGATTTAAATTATGTAGAATGAATGTCTTCTGTTTCAGTTCTCTACATCCATTTTATAGACAAACTTAGTGTGTGTGTGTTTCATCTCTGGGCAAATTCTATCCATTTCATCACTTTCAAAAGTTTTACTATATTCCTTGTCCTTAACTTTTTTATTTCCCTGATATCACCAAATTTCCTTCTGCAATAAGTTCTCATTTCTAATAGTCTTTTTTTTTTATTTATTTTTAACTAGCTACTCACTTACACCTACTTCTGGTGCTTTCACTTTATTAGTCAATTCTTATATACTTATGACTTTAATTCTTTTACTAGCAAATGTGCAAGTTTTAATTCTTTCTTTTAGGTTTTGAACTTGAAATTCAACATCATTGGATGTAATATCAACTTTTTTCCATCCTCCTCTTACTGTAACTCACTGAAATATTAAGTGTCACTTAGTTATTGTTGGATGATATTAGGAAATTTTTCACAATGCACTAAACATCCAAGTGGTTTTTTTTTTCTTATCACTTAACTTCTTGAAATGTGTGAAACTCACCAAGTTTCACCTGCTAGAATGACAGATTCTAAAAGTAACTCAGGGATTCGCCATTGATAATCTCATCATCACTGTAATTATAGTATAAGTGACAAAGGCCGCCACTTTTCACACATTCCTACAGTTACTGAACTGAAGTTTTTTTTAATAACTTTTTTATGGAAAGGAATTATAGTCAAACAAGTGACTATTTATCAACATCCTTTTTGTAATTATACATAAAAATACTGTTTGTTTCTTCAAGTACATTTTTTTTTTTTTTCACAAAAGTTTTGAGTCACTTAACTCTGATGCTGGCTTGATGAACTATCTTTAAGACTCATTTTGATAAGTTTCATTAATAAAATATCCCACAGAACACTCATGTCTATCTTCAAAACTATTTTTAAAATATTAAATAGATTACTATTAATAATTTTTAATTACAAAAAAAATAACAACAACAACAACTTAATGCATTATGCTTAAACATTCACTCCATAAACTTAGCTTAGGAAGGTTAAAGATATTGCTTGCCAATTACACTGGTGCCGTTTATTCTGTGGGTCTTATTATCTGACACTGCCATTAGAAAAATTCCAAGATTACTGCAGAAAGCTTCCTGAAATGACCCATTGCAAGAGAGGGAAACAGTGGAGGTTCTTGGAATTCCCAGGGATTTTTATTTTCCTACAGAGTTTAAGAGAAATAAAACTCCAAGTTTAGGAGTTTTTTATTTATTCCCACACAAGAGTAAATATAAAAAATATGGCCGAATTTAGCTTGTGTGTATATATTTGGAGTCTGTTTGAAGCAATTAATTAAATTAATGAACTGAAGAAAATGTGTATGCATTGGTTATAAAGCAGTTGCTTTATGACATGGGTCAGAACTCCTGACTCTCCCTGAAACTGTGGTATAACTGGGGCATGGTGTACTGAAATAAAGCCATTTTAGCATATTACCATCTTCACAAATATTTGACAGCATATGTGAACCATAAAATGAAACTCTGAGGCTTTGCTTGATAGCATAGGGTAGCCATGGGCAAAATTTTAGCAGCTATCCTTCTTGAAAATTGCAATTTAGAAAATTTTACCACTCTGTAGCAAAAAAAAAAAAAAAAAACAGGACAGGGATCTTTCTAACCCATACATGATTTCACCATGGCTGGCAAAGCATTTTGCAAATAGTTTTTATAAAACAAAAAAATATTCTGTGATTTTACTTTTCCTATTACATGCCTTTAAAAATGGTGATTTTGCTCACTTGAATAGTTAAATTTAAGCCCATTACAATCTTGGTACCAAATCCCTTTGAGGCATATGTGTTCATTTTATTAAAGCCATATTTTCTTCTTTAAGGCCGTGAAAATCAGAACTAAGTTTCTTTCATAAGAGACCTCACATAAGTCTTTTTTAAAACCTTGCAAACCCTTATTTTTGCTTACTGTAAATGAATACATACATATTATTTCAGTGATTCACTAGTTTTACCCACACATTTCACAACAAATTCATATTTGTTCAAATATCTAATATTAACAGAAGCAAAAATTAATTAATAATTAATCTTTCTTTATATTTAAATTGTTTATTGCAACTGCTAAATTGCAATGTTAATTGCGACTACTAAATAATCAAGAAGAATCAAGAAGCTATGGCCTCAAATAACATTGGCACTATAAATTATTATTTTAGATCTCTATAGATCATGTTAAGACCACTACATCTTATTTTTATTTTTTGAATTAATTTTTGTACAGAAAAATCTAAAAATTAATTAAAGGAACCTTACAGCTGAAAGAGGCAGAAATGGCTGAAGAGGAAGAGAGCACTGAATATTTTACTGTCCTTTTCAAAGCAGTGAATGAATAGACATTACTTATTTTTTTAAGTACATTAGCACTATATGTTAATCACAATATACTGTTGAATAATACATGCATAACTAAGAGATACTGTCAGTTAGTACTAGGCAAAAGACACACAACATCATTTCAAGCAAAAAAACTGGTTTATTCAGGTTTAATTAACAATGGAAATTCATGTTACTATCACTCTTACTTTTAAGCAGATATCTCCCCTCAAAATGATTTCAATTGGGAATAAAAAAATTTTTGAGATAAAAGTATGGAATTATTAATTATAAGGAATTAAAATGATGAAGTAGATTAAGTAAGTTTTCAATATTAACAATATTTATGAATAACTTTTTTATTTATATCTTAAAGCAACAAACGAAAATACAATTATGTTTGTAAAAAATAAAAATAAAAATATTTTGTCCACTGTATAAATGTCTTCATTCTTGTTGTGTACATTTCTACAATTAGCATTTTTTTTTTGTAGTTGTATTATTTCTTTATGGCTAATAAAAGACTTTTCTAAGGGGAAAAAACAAAACAAAACAGGAAGATGACAAGTGAATAATCAATAATTCTGGTATTGCCATCTTTTTTTTTTTTTCCCCCTAACTTACTGAGTGAAGCCAAGGTTACTGCATTGAATTTGTATTTCTTTACTATGGCTTCCTGGAAACCGAAAATACTGCTTTGAAAGCCTCACAAGAGTTTATAGAATTTTCCTGTATGCATGTATTTTTTTTTTAATCATGTTCTTTACTTTTTAAAATACAATATTTACCATTTAACTGAGAGATACAGCTAGCAAACTTTTAAAAAAAAATGTAATAATAATCAAAAAAATATTGCTCCTCAGATTTAGGCTATATCATGCTATATTGATATGATTGGAATAAACCAAAAATCTCTTCATATGGAGATTATTTTCTGCAACTACAGTAAATGTTCTTGCACAATGACAGTAAAATTAAACTAAAGTCTATTAACACATACTATGCCTGCATTTTTACATCTTGGACCTTCAGGATACTGGGTTTCTCTAAATCTCTGAAAACCACAGCAAAAAAAAAAAAAAAACCCTATTGCTAAACTACTCAGTTATCTGAAAATGTTAACAATTTGTTATTAATACTGCATACAAAATAAAACTAAATCGCGATTTTTCCTTAAATTCACGATTTTTTTTCTTTTATTATAATAAATGAGCCAATCAAAAATAAAAAGTGCAATAGAATAATATAAAATAAATAAATAAAACATATATATCACTAATTTCGTAAAGCAAAAGCTAAAACGGTAAAGTTAATTTCTTTTATCGATAAAGGACGCCATCTTTTCATATTAGCTTACATAAAGCGGGAATTATTAAAAATATTTTTTTATAGTAATTATTTATAGTTAAACATTTTCTATTGAAAAATACTACATAGTTTAACAATAAGGTATTATGTATGCTATATTTGTTAATACGGCAACTTTCCGCCAACTACTGCGGTTATCGCGTGCGTTACATGGCAAACGTGGAACAAACGGTTACTGAGCAATCGAGTCACCGATAATTTGCATTACATACTTCGATAATTCTGATTTTCAAGAACATTGGTGCTAAAAATCTTTATATTTATAGAAAATAATTTATTTGTTAAAGAACGCATGAAAATATCATATTTTAAAGTCTCAGACCAAACAAAAGGATAATATAAATTACTGCTTGAAATAAATAATGAAATACAGTAAAACCCCGATTATCCGAGTTTCCACTTTAACCGAGCTATCAAATATTTCTAGGATTTTTTTTTTCGCAAATTAATCTTCGTTTGTCTAGTCATATAACCCCCTACCTGGAATCGGGGAATGGTTTCGACACCAACAATCCTGGGTTATCCTTAAAAAAATGCCGAAACATTGCTGTAGAAAAACGCCAAAATAACTTAAAACAATGAAGGACTTTTTTAATTAAAAGAACTCTTTCAATATGAATTGCATGTGGTGTATCTGTATAACTTTTGTATTAGTTAAAATATACATTTAAACCTATACGATTTATTTTATTTATAATTTTCGGTTTAACCGAGTTTTTCGGTTATCCGAGTTAGTCTTCGTCCACATTAACTCGGATAATCGGGACTCTACTGTATTATATAAATGATTTTCCCATCTGACAAGTATGCATTTGTGTATGTTTAAACTAAGAGAAAGATAAATAATGAGAGAGTAAATAGACGAAAGAAAAAAATTGTAATTGGATACTATTAAATTCACATTAAATATTGTAAATATTAATTAGATTAGATATTATTTTACTTATTATTAATTAGATATAGCGGATGATCATCGATTAAGCAGCCCAAAAATTAAAAATAAAACCATAAGCATGTTTGACGTTTGGAAAAAAGGATTTTATTGCTGCTTGAGTGAGAACTAAGACAGAATTATTGTCACTCGAATTTAAAATCCCTTTGTAAATAAATTTTGATTGTTGTGATGATGACTTAAGTTAGTCGAATGATAAGTGAATACGCCCAGCTTTAAGTTGGGCCAATTTATGACTACGATAAATGTCCGTATGATCTAGTGGGAGGCATGAGCGATGTCCGTTAATTGTATTCCCACCTCATATTGATCCATTAGTCTTTTGTTTACGAACAGAATCAACTATTCGGATGGAACGAAACGGAAACGTAAGACAATGTATAGCGCAACCGATAAACAACCGACTGTTGTCCGAATTACAAAGAAAAACTAATCAAAGTCAAACCAATAACGATAACTATTGGTAATATTACAAACAGAAAATTGCTAAGTTTTGGAAACAAGCAATAAAGTGAATACACACGAGTTATCTACTGAGAGGATTGAAAAGGATAAGACAAAAGTTGGGGTAAAGGTAAATACTTTTTCAAGATTTTGAGTTGTAACAATTGAAAATTCGCTAAAACTTCAGAATTTATATTTACTTTTTTTACATGAAGTTTTTTTCGGAACATGAATGAATATACAGTACAACGAATCGAGGTAGAAATAAATATTATCCTTTTTTTTGTCACCCAACTTCTCATGAATGATACTCCGTGGAATATTAAAACTTTAAACGGTAACTGTAAACGGTATTTCATTGTATTCCCTTTTATAAAACCTAGTGCAATCCCATCATAATCTTACGTTTAAATATCATCCTTTTTTGAAGTATTGTTTTTTATCTTATAGGTCAATCTATTGCGGGAACGAATCTCCGAATAGTCGAACTCAAATGGCATGATAATTTAAAGGGCTACAACATGAAAATGTCATCCTGTGGCCCGTAACGGCATATCTACGACACAGCACCTGGAATTATCAGAGAAGATTCAGTTAGGCTGCAATATTCTGTAAGAACAATGATTTTATTCAAATTTCAACAAGGGGGGAAAAAAAAAATCGAGAAATACTTATCAGTGCTGATTTATCGTAGTTCACCTATTCAGGATTTTTTTTTTTTTTTTTCTTTCTTTAAAATTTTAATGCTTGACAAAACAAGTTTTACTTTCATGCCATACATATTAACTATAGCGAAACAGCCGATGGCAACCTAAACATTAAATAAAGTCAACTACAGGTATTATTATATACATTTGTAAAACGAATTCAGTTTAGCACTCAAGAACAGAAAGAAGATTGGACAAACTTAAATTGGTTGCTTTCGTGTCATCAGCAGTTTAATAGTCAAGCATTCAACCTTAAGAACGATTTCCCTTAATTAAATCTCTTCTCGAGTCGAGCTTACTTCGCTCAATATTTACTTTTTTTTAACGATATTTTATAATTTTCAAGAATTAAAAGATATATGTAATTATTCTACAGGCTTGTTAGCAATATTTTATCATTTCTACAGTAAATAAATATAAATAATTAAGAAAAAATTTAATAATAAAATTTGAGATAATCGAGAAAAGTCCTATTTAACAAAAAAAGCAGTGATGGACAGTATTAAACATTTGTGATTTTTTTTGGGTTGGAAGATGATTCAACACGCTGGTTAATTACCAAACAAGTATTATTTTTATTTATTGGAAGGTTACTCAACATTTCCCAGGAGCTGGGACTGAAAATGAGGCGATGAAAAAAAAAAAAAAGACAGCACATTAATGTTACTTCAGTTAACAAAGCAGTTTTAAAATTATGGAACAAAAATGTTTCATTTGAAGCCTTGTTAAAGCTACAAAAAATATTAAGTAAAGAAACAAAAGACCTTACGAATTGATACCTTATTCATTGTCAGCAAAACTGTTTTGCAATCCAGCACTCGAGTATTGTATAACAAACCAGATTATCTATTTACAGTTCAACAGTCTATCTGATAACTGATAAGCCACAATTTATCGTATGTGTATTTCTGTTGCGAGGAACTCTAGTTATTATAGTAGTGAACGATGTAATAATACTCATTTTCATGCCCAAAGTTTGGATGGACAAGAAGAGTTTACTTATCGCTACAAACATAATTATAAATGATTATTAAATAATGTTGATCGTGATCAAAACTTTTGTTATAAATTACATACACATAAATCTAAATAAGATTAACAGCCCTCCTTGTCTCAAGTGCTTTAAATTAGAGGTTCTTAATTGGCTCTAGACTAACTTCCTAAGAAAGTAATACAGAACCAGAAACGTACCAGAAATATGTTCAAGAATGATCAGAAAATTCGAACTCAGTTATATACATATCTGACTGTTCGTCTTTCAACATAATTATTATATAAACCAATAAAAACAAACAAAGAAACAGCTGAAATGACTTACATGTGTAATTAAGTAATGAGATCAAATAAATCTAAAGTCAGTGAAGATCATACATAGGCTTATCATATATGCACTGATAAAAGGCAGAATCTGAAGGACTGCAAGACTTTAAACCAACATTATATATTGTTCGTTATTATATAACATTGTTATATTCTTCGTTCAAGATATAGCCGTATTTTGAGTTAAATGCCAGTCTTTACTTCAACATGCATCATTTAATAGCCGAGAACTCTATAGACAATATTGAACCATTCTAAAAATGGATTGGTTCTTCACTTCCTACATCCCTACTGCAAATATCAGTTTACCTCATCTCATCTGAATAATCATTGGTTTAGAACTGTGTCTTCGCCTATAAAGACTGGATCTTGTGTTAATTTTCTTCACCAGATGATGTTAGTCTGAGCGTTAACGAAATCGATCATGTGACGTTTTTATTTTATTTATTTTTTTCCCCTTTTTATTTTATTTCTTTAGAATGTGCGTAGGCTGAATTTTTATTCCATCAATTGTATATTGAAGTTGAGAACAAATCTTTTTTTTTTTGTAATGTTGGTAACAATCACACAATGCAAGATCTTACATCTCGTCAAGTTGTTGCGATCTCAAAAATCAAGAGTATCTAAATTTTTCGTTATGACATAAAACCATGACTATATATTTTTATAATAGAATCGTGAATGAATGATGAATAATATACTTAAAAAAATTTCAAGGGCAGAGTTTCAGTAAAAAATAAAAATAAAATGAATACTAAAGAGAGTAAGGAACTAATTTCAATGGGACTCGGGAACAAAATAATCACAACGTGCTTACTATTGCACATCATGTAGAGATGCTCATTTATCAAAATGGTCTTTGCCCCCCCCCCCCCCCCAAATAATTGAACCAAATATCCAGTAAAATATAAAAATATTGTAGTATGTTTTGCACAATAGGACCGGTGTCTAAAATAAGATATTTGTTGTTTTCAATTATAAAAAATGATAATTTAAAAAATGAATGGACTCTCAATAAAGTTACCGTAAATGACAAAACTGTCCAACAAAGCGGATAAAGAAAGTAATAGGATTAACCAAGATTATCCCTAGTGGCGGCAAAAGAGAGCTTTTCTGGACTCTTCCTTTGACTAACAGAGCATTACCCCAATAAGTAGAAATGATTATTTAAGTAGATAATAAAGCACCTGTAACATCACAGCACAAATTAATCACAAATGCTCATTTATTCTGGTTTCGAAAATAAATCCTGCTGAATACTGAAATCGTGGCAACTGCTTAAATATTCGTGATGTTACTTAATCTGGACGTAAAGATCTTGTAAATTAAATTTTATCAAAATAATACTGAAATAATTAAGCATGACAGAGGTTTCCTCAAGCACGGAAATTAAACGTTATCTATGCTTAAAAAGCATTCGAATCCGAAGAAATTACGGATAAAATCATTCCATGTTAAAACTTTTGTGAATTTTTGACGTTTGGCATCGTGTATGAACCACTGTCCCTTTTTTGATATTCATTTGCAATTATGTCCTACTCCGGTGTTTCTCCACAGATTGGACGAGTTCAAATTAAAATACAAAATAGGGAATCATAAAAATTAAATTTATTCATTTAAATATTTTTTCTCTGTAATATCGTACAAAAACAGGAATCTTGTTATAGAATTGTTGTGGCATTTTGTTTTGTGGTTGGATGGTCGGATTATTGATAGGAATGTTTTGATCTTGGTATCTCTTCAAAATTTCGGATGTCAGAAAAGTCGGAAACTTATTTTTTTGGTTGGCTGCTTAGATAAACTTTAGCGCCTCCCCTTCCCTATTTTTCCCAAATAAAATTCCACAAACTTCCATGCAAGAAAGCCTTGCTTCAAATTTTTTTAGAGAAAAAAAAAAAATCGGGTCCTCAGCTGGAAAACTGCTCGATTGTAGGTTACTGTTCATTTGGATAAACTTAGCAGACGAATGTTAGATTAGTGAGAAACAGCCATCTCAAGATCCAAACATTGTTATAGGCTAAAAAAACATTTTAGTACAGAAACTACTTACTAAAATTTGAATTAATCCTAAATTCAAGTTTAAAAAAAAACGCTGAGGAATTATATAAGAGAATCGATATTTCTACTGTGGCCCATCCAAGACAAACAAAAATTCATTTGGTCATGTTGGACTTTTCAAAAATCTCGATATTTTAAGACTGTTAGCCACGAAAACCATATAACGTCTTTACAGCACTTCACGTGAACTATCATTTATTTTTTTCTATACATACTTTCCAGATAAATTGCTAAGAATGAAAAAGTCGTTTTAAGTTAACACTTGCACCTTCTTAATGAATATTCTGAAATACTTTGAGTCATAACAAAATACTTTGTATAGTTCTATCTTTCGCTGTACTTGATGTAGCAACTAAATAAAAATAACTGTAGCTATACAATTTAACTCGTCCTAATTCTTATGTTTTACAGAACTACTTTTTTCTTTCTGTTAACAAAAGAAAAACTCAAAAACAAACGGTTTTGGGCTTTAAAAGTAATACAGTACTTATATTAAGTGAATATGTACGGTAAATCTTGGTTAACGTGGCTCCGCGTAGCGTTAATTCGTTGTATAAAACGCCAGCTCAGTAATTGTTTATTTCTTCTATTAATAAGTTCACTGTTTCTTATAACAAAAGCAGCTTAAAACCATAAACCTTCGGTAAAGATCCATCAATCAGTGCTTTGTTGATTTCTGAGTTATAGAGCTGTATATACACTCGTCTTATAACACAAATTTTAATTGCACATATGTTACTTATTCGAAGACAAAAATCACTCTAAGCAGGGTCCAGTACGTAGGCAAGGACAACTAACAGTGATTTAGTTTACCTCTTACTGAGAACTGCAGCGTTAAGAGGTTACAGAATAAATGCTAACTGGAAGAACGGTTGGAGGACGACCCACAGTTTCATAGGTACTTCATAACTTCGTGCTCTTGCTTGCTCAGCAATTTTTTTTTTTTTACATATTATTGTATTTGTTTATTGTCTTGAACATGAAGTTATGAAGTACTTTCGTAATAACCCGATTGCAGTAAGTAATCGAGGAATGATCAAGTATTTCCCATATAATGAATATCACAAAAATATCCAAATAATGGAATTATTTTGTAGTGATATCGACTGGAAGTCACTTTCTGAATAAAAAAAAATCAAATCAAAATATTATACGTAAAAGCCTTGGGTTCTACCAAATTAGGCAATATTTTTCCTTAACAATGGAAATTCCGATGCTGCGCGAATTCTGAAACACCCTGAATAATTGGCATTAGTCGAATGTTTTTAATTAACTACAGTGAAGTCTCACTTATACGAAGAATTTCTCATTCCCCGGCGAAACCCCCATAAATCCTATATGTAATTCACTTATACGAATAATTTTTGGTTCCCCCTCATATTCGTATAAGTGAGACTTCACTGTATACCTTTCATTTTAAGGTTAAAGATCTAAGTTGAAGAGTACAGAGACCTTGTATAGCTTTTTCTTTTCTTTATATTAGTAGATGAAAACAATTAACTGCTTTATGCTCAGTTAAAACAGACTTGAAAATAAAACACATCCAATGGAATATTTTACAGAAAAGTAATTTTGAAACAATAAACCTGTGTTGAAGTGACTTAATTAACGAAAGCTGGTTTTCAATGGTCTTCCTATATTCACCCAACGCTGAAGTAGATAACTCACAATGTAAACGTTTTGAAAACAAAAGGTGAATTTTCTATTGAAGGGCGCGGTTCTTTCTGCGTGCATTGCTCAATTGAGGAATGGAAAATATTGGGCTAGGCATTCTCTTCCTTTAAAATCGCTCTGAAAAGTATTAAATTCCATTTCGTAAATTATATATTATAAATCCTTGAAAATTACATTTAATTTTTCAAAATTCATCAGATAGTCAAAATATATTAAGTTCTCATTTTGTGAAAAGGGTAAGGAAAGAAATCATAGGATAACCCCGACAGTCGGGAAATAACTTCTAAACATATTTAACAACTACATTTACTGAACAGAGAAGATTTAGTTGACAAAGTCTCAAATGCTATAAAATTCATCATTCACAAACTCTACATCATTGATGCCATCAGGCACGTAGCCAGGATCAAGAAATCTAACAAAAGAGAAATTTCTCTCTAGAGTTGAAATCAAAAGCACTAGTCATATCCACGGGAAGACAGAGAATGGGGTGGGTGTTATTCTTACTATGGTCGATCACAACACGACACTTTTCCTAGGAATGAACCCTCCCCAAAAGAAAATCCTGGCTACGGGCCTGGATGCCGTTCACAATACGACCTTCTCTTGATGCTTTTAAACTTAAAACCATTATTTATTATTCACAAAATCACTTTTTATTGCAGATAATACGGCATATAATTTTTAACTTACTACATAAAAATATAACAAAACTATGTAAGTGATAGAACACTTTTTTTTATAATTTCTGTAAATAGGATCTATGTAGAGAAAGACAGTAGCTACAAACATTTGGACCGGATTTACTTATTAGCAAATCCATTTCGTCTTTCTTCTTCAATTCGCTTCGTTGGAAGCTGTCTTTTAAAGATGGATCCAAACAGATAAGTTTGATTCTATTCCTTTTCCGATATTCCATTATTTTTATGAACTTTTTCTTTTGTTCTTGTCTAAATACATTAAACCGTAAAATCCGAAATGTTTTAGTATTGCTTACATAACAGCCTTGCGCATTTAAAGAAAAAAAATAACGCCTCGTTAAGTTCATGTCGTCTTTCACTTATAAATTAAGTTGTAATTATGAATTCTAAAGTAATCCGAGAAACTTGGATGTTTTTCAAAGAACCTGGTTGTCGATCAATTAAAACCCACTCTTTAGACGGTAAACAAAGTCATGTGTGACTGAATCGTGGCATGCTTTTCGTATTTGCGTGCACTTAATGATAATGTATGCTTTTCAAATTCTCCCTGACCATCATCCCACTGCCTCTCTTAAGAAATTCGCTTTTGCCTTTCCCAAATGACTTTCACTAGTTTCTCATAGTCGCTAACAACTTCTTAAATCTGACTGACAACTGGTTACTTGAATTTCAATGAATAATAAAACAGTTACATCTCCGAAAGTTGAAAAAAGACTCTTCAAAATTTTTAAAGCTTTTCAATCAGGATCAAACAATACAAAGGACTGCATGGAATATTTTTTTTTTTTTTTACTTACTGTCTCTTAGCAACTTATTAATTCAGAAACTTAACATA
>JAFIDM010000001.1:85617195-85707199 GCA_023159025.1 Thereuonema tuberculata
ACCTAACTTGGCTAACCTAAGCCAAATTTGAAGGGTTATATCCTGCAGCTAAGCAAACCTAACTTCACATGAGATGTGTTCGACCATCCTCGCGATCTTCCATATTTTCGACTACTACTACATCATTCCATTGAATTTAAGTTCAATTTTATAATTGCAATTGAAAATGCTATTTAAAAGTAATTTAACCTTCATTTTCAAATCGATCAAGTTTTGGCGAATACTATTATTATCAGCAATTCAACTTTTCAATTCTTTAAAATTCACTAACAAATAATAAGCATTGTATGGGTAGTTTAACGTGCAATGAATAGAAAATAATAAATTAATTATATTTTTTTATAAATATCTATTATTATTTTTGTTCACCTTGTGCATTCTCTTTGTTTTCCTTCATTTACTAAATAATAAACATCTTGGCAAAAATATTCAGTGCATTTTTTGACAGTAGTAAATTTGCCAATTTACAATGTTCTGTTTTGAAGCATTCCCCAATAAATGGTGTTGTTCTATTACTTTTGATTGTTTTTCTGCCTGTCATGCAAACTTTTCATTACACGATGAATGTCAAAACGTTCATGGTATTAATGATGATGATACTAACTAAAGCAAAGGGATTCGCAAAATTAATGTATTTTGGAAAACCGCTAATTTCGCCACTAGCACTCCCCTTAAAGTAACAAATCACAGAAGCCACCCTCCCTACTGAACAATATGAAAAGTATTCTAATCAAAGTATCTTTTGGCGACGGAAGAACTTGGGTATATATCAAAAACTGATACAACTTGGTTTCTGATTATAAATTCAACCTCGTTTGGATTGCATCTAGAAACAAGAAATGCGGTCAGCAGTTGCTGCAGCTGTTTTGTATGCTACGGTTTTTATTCAATGTATGTTTTTAATAGTTGATTATGTAAATTTATCACTAATTCCACTTTTTAAATACTGGAAATAATATCTTACTGGTAAAATATCGCAGTATCATTTAACGAACTTGTCAAAGATGAAGATATATATACTATTATTATGTGTGTCTTGTATTATCATTTGTTAGAGTTTCTTAATTTCTAAGCATTTTTAAGAAAACTGAAGGAGTTTCCAGACAGCACTGTAATTCCATTAAGCTATTTTAGCAGCTTATGACTTTTCTCAAGCAATATATAAAAAATTTAATTAAATGTGGTTTAATTTCCAGCTTAATAAATGTCACAGTGGTCTGGATTTTTCCGCATTTAATACATTCATTAACAATACTGTATTAACAATTTTTAAATCCAAATTTTGAAGCCGAACGAAGACAAATACGTAAATAATATTTTGGAGGAAAACTAGGATATTTAACATTTACTTTGGGATAATTGTAACAATAACAGAAAAAAAAGAAATATGTAAATATGGGAATATCAAGCCGCTCGAAGTACGCAAAGGCAACTGCATAATCATTTATGACGGGGCTGACATTAAAGATTTCACTTCTAAATTAATTTAGTCCGAAGAAGCGACTGCATTTATTTAAACCCTACATTATCAAAAATGACTATCAAGTTAATTTGTTATGAAAGCACTGATTATTAATGTATATCTTTCCATCATGCCAAACAATGAAAAACATCATCGAAGTGAACGGATGCTTTAAGAGATTACGCTTCGTTGTTATGTAAATAATTAACGAAGAAAGTTACTCACGTAAGATAAACTCCTATAAGACAGTAGTAGTAGCTTCGTCATTGCACTCTTGGGACGCACGACTTCAAAATGAGCCGGAAATATAAACATGATCATGAACCATGACAACGTACTTGAAACTCCGACGCCATCTCTGAACTTTCGTTGTTATTTCTTTTTATTTCCAGATGGCAGCACCTGTCAACAACATTTCCGATGACGTTTCAAACCAGTCTTTCCTCACTGCCACAACTGATGACGAATTTTACGTCACTACCGTAGAAAAAAAACTTTACCTTGATACTTCATATCAAATATTTATTTATTCCTGTTGGAATGTGATGAAATTCAAAAATAATAAAATAGTTATTATAACAATAAAAGATAAATTTTATCGCCTGAAAGTATCCTATTTGATCATTAAATACGAAATATTTTCAGTTAAAGTAAAATATGTTTAAGAAAAAAAATAAAGAAAAAAAGTGAAAAAGTTATTGTAAAATCGGAAAAGAAACCAATTCCATTGGGAAAATAAAAACGTAATGATTGAAGAATTAAAAAAACTCAAAATGTATTGTTAATGCAGGTATTTTTTGAGATTATAATAGTTTAAGCGAAACCTTCAATCAAATCGCTTAAGTTTCAATAGGGCCAACTATTGTATAAATGGTGTTACGTTTATTTTAATAGTGAAGTGTCCGCAGTTGTTATATTTGTTATTCATAATTCTAAAATAATTTATTAATTTGTAAATAATGCTCAGTTTGACGACTAAATTTTGTTTGAATTATTTTATTGAATTGCTGCTGCTATTAATATTCGGTTCGTCTGATGAAGATTCCCGTATGTGTCATGGCGTCTAAGCTGAGATCTAGGCTGTCGTAATTCTGATGTCCCAAATTATAGTTATATTTTTTCAAAACTCGGGGACTGATTTAGACCAGAAACTTATCTAATTATATAAGCATTAATGGTAATGCATGCAAGGAAACTTCCAAGGCTCAATGATGGGTAGGGACAAGTTACGATACTTGGAATTTGTCAATCTTTGATGGCAAGTCCGCCATGTTTGTTGTCAAAGGCAATCAATGAAAACACAATTATGTTTTATGAAAATGTTGAAGCACTTCATTCGAATTTATGGTGATATCTTATTTCTTTATATTCCTTAGGTATTTCGACAGAAATCAAGCCCACCCCTATCAGGTTAGTTAACGCCCGATGCAAGCAGGAAACCATTCCAGTCTGGCTGCTAAGACGTCGCACATCCACTGATCAAATCATTTGTTGAATAAACACAAAAACACATCAACTCGAGTTCAGAAGAGTTGAATTTCATGAAAAAAAGAATCTCTAAAATTGTTATCAGCATAAGCATTCTAAAAATATTATAAAAACAGGAGGTTTTTATTTTTGTTTTGTTTTTTCCTCCACAAAACTACTCGATTTACGGACAAAGATGGAGACTGATCACAATATGTTTGAGCCTTATATTTAAGAATAAAATAGCGAATATTCGATAACAAAAAATAAAACTTAATGAGTTTTAGGGATGTTACTTAGGGATTTGTATGATTTCGTTTATTTTTTTAAAGAATCACTGAAAGGCTGATGATGCTTTCTGAGTTTTAAGTTTAAGGGAGGTCAGTTAATGAATTCAAGTTTCGGACTACTGGAATTTTGTTTATTAAGTGCAAATAATTTTATATTTGAATAGATTTTAGTCAAAAGATAACATTCCCAAAGCATTTATTATTATTACGTAAGGAATTATTTATTATCAATATTAGTAACAAGCTTCAAAGTAACATCGTTTTAATCCGAGACTTTAAAAATTAAATCACTTATAAAATGAAGATAAACCTGTATTATTAATTTTTTAAAGAAGATTATTTAGCGTAGAATGCCATTAAAATTATGAAACGAAATATTCGAAGAATTGAGAAAAAAAAAACTAATAAGTATCGCGCGAGTTTTTACTTTTCATAACTGATCACATCATTTGTATATGAGTGATTTTTTTTATTTTTTTTTGATTCTGTTCACAGCTATTTAAAGAATTTTCTTTTAAGTGAGCATTACTACCTTTAAAGGAAAGTATTTATTTAACTTTGAGATTATATGATTCAGAATATATGAAATATAGTAAAAAATTAGGAATAAGTAAAACTGACAAGTCAAATGAATTGAGATCTTTGCAAAAAAAAAAATCAGACTAAAAGTGTTATTTCAATGAAGATAAATATCATGGAAAAAAAAAATCCCCCCCTTTTTTTTTTTTTGCTTTGAATTTACTGTTATAATAGAGAAAGAAAAACTAGTAAATTTTTATGTTGTTAAAATTATATATATTTTTACTGAGAAATTGCTTTGTAAGTCAGATTTGTTTCTGGTTAGGGAATGAAATTACAATAGTTAACATTATAATTAAACTTGTTCTAGGAACTATTATTGTAAATTTAGAATTCAGTTTGATAGTTTAGCAGCATATCGGAATGATAAACAAAGGTTTAGCATAGTAAATGTAAATTACATCCATACCCTTCAAAGAAGACGAGCATAATATCTGTAGATATTTGTTTTGACTTCCCATTTTCAGATGTACCTTGTCTTTAGAAAGGATATTTTGTTGTGACTGTGTGAAATAAATCTGATCCATTACTCTGAAACGAGAGTATCTACTGTTTGTCTTGGTTCTTATTTTATTGAAGCTGTGATGAAAGTGAACTGATTTTTTCCTTTCAATCTGAAAGCTAAAACCAAACAGAAGATAAATTTCTTCTTAAATGAGGAATGACAAACTGCAGCCTTTAACTAAACTGGATCACTCATCATTTATAGTTTTAATTTAGTTTATCATGACATTCAAGATGCAGTTACTTACATAAAGATAAAAATTAAGGAACAGGTGATTTGTTAAGTGGCATATTAGAATGCTATTTTGTAGCAGATTTGTAAGTCAATTGGAATAAAGATTTTCAAGTAAAAAGGATTTACAAAATCAAAGAGTTGCTTTTGAACAGAAATCTATAATAGTTTCTGATGATGAGTTAGTGTTCCTGAGCTTGTGTCATCATTACTCAGTCTAATAAATGGGGAAAAAAGTATTTTATATGATGATAGTTAAACTCGCTTTCAATTAGATTTATTTTATTTTTATTTTATTTTTTACCAGCAATTCTAAAAAGTTATTTATTTTTCATCAAAAGCAAGTAAATTATTAATTAATTAATTACTAGTTAATTTAGAATAATAATTTAACTGTGAAATAATTAATTTATCAAATATTTTTATTATTAATTTTAATAGTTATGTAACACATCAATTTCAATTTGTCGTAGTTGACTGCGTAAACTTTTTCTCTCTCTCTCTCTTTTTTTTTTTTTTTTTAAAATAGAATACAAGTAAATATGCATCAAAATCCAGTTACAATGATCGTTACAATGATAAAGTGCGAGATTCACCTAGTAATGGAAGTGCATATAGAAATGATAGCCCAGAAGGACAACACAGTCCTCGCGATAGATCCTACCATAATAAATCTTCCTATTCCCAACGAACTAAGGAAAGGGATAGAGACAGACAAGATAGAGGTAAGTTTCAGAACTATATGAAGATAATTTTTTAGATAAATAAATACTAATTAGACACAAATATTATTTTAATTAGAAATGATGATAGAACTAGATGTTTTAGCTATAACCTTATTTCTCAATCGTTCTGTTTCTGATTGTTTAGATTTTATGTAGATACTAATCTATAGATTAAAATAATTTATATTCATTGAGGGGATGTTGCAATAGGAAAGCTTTCATATGTTAAAGGATTATTTTTATTGTTCCATAAACGCATAATCTCTTAATTGATGTTTCAGTTATTAATGTTTACGAAATATCCACCAAATTTTCTTTAGTGTTGACATTGATATGGATTTATTGGTGTATCTATTTCAAAACCATTTTTATAGTGATATTGGCTTTTGAAAAACTTCTGTTTTTCATAAATTTCAAATGTTTTCCATCTGTTCTGATTTTATTTTTCAGTAGTAGGATATACTATTTATGTATTCGCTTACATTAAGTACACTGCTCACAAAATTTAGGGGATATTGCGAGATGAAGATAATACACCAAAAAAAAGAGAGGCATTTGAATTTATTTATTAAAGAACATCATCAAAGAAGCAAATGACATGAAATTGGAGGTTGTCTGTATATGCAAATGTGATGCAAAACGTTAATTTGCATGTTTGCCCACAACCCTGTATAAAGAGGCTGGCGCTGCTGGCTTATCTCCACTTTTCTGGATCAACAACAAGTGGCAGAATTCTTGAGTGTCGCCTGAAAATGCACCTGCAACATGATTTACGCCAATCTGTAGCATAGAACATCTTGAAGCTGGCCAAACACAGATGACAGTGACAGCAACGGCTGGAACCTCCCAAAGCGTGATTTGGAATCGCTTCAGAGCAACTGGCACAGTATGAAGAAGACCAGGGCAGGATCGCCCATGTGCCACCACTGCAAAATATGATTGCTATTTGACGCTAATAGCATGAAGGAACCGGCAAAGCAATGCAACTGAGCTGCGGGGACATTTCCTCGCTGCTACTTGACGACGGATATGTACTCGGACTGTGTGAAATCGACTCTGTCACGGTGGACTGTATGCCCGACAACCAATATGTAATACTGCTGAACATCGTAGAACCCACAGAAGGTGGGCTGAAATGCATCTTCCTTGGACCCGTGAAGAGTGGTCCACAGTTCTCTTCAGTGACTATTCAAGATTCAGCCTGCAGCCTGGCAATCGTTGTGTCCTGATCTGGCGTGAACTTGGAACATGGGAGAATCCATGTTTTGTGCAAGAAAGACATTCCTTTGGTGGAGGTGGAATCATGGTGTGGGCAGGCATCAGCATTGGTGGTCATACTGACCTCCATATTGTTAGAAATGGAATGGTGAATGCTGTAAGATATCGGGAGGAAATCCTATAGCCTATAGTGGTACCTATGGTAGAGCAGTTGGGGCCAACTTTCTTTTTATGGATAATGCACGCCCCAGTGTGTGCATCTCGTCAATAAAAGGCTGCAAGAGGCTGGAATCGAGCGCATGGACTGGCCTTCACATTCTCCAGACCTGAATCCCATTGAACATGCTTGGGATGTACTAGGAAGATGTGTTGCCAGTCACCAATCGCCTCCCATAACAATTTCTCAGCTGGAAGTTGCCCTGATATGCGGGTGGTCACGAATCCCACAGGAACTTGCTGGAAAATTTGATCCTCTCCAAGCCTCATCGCTGTCAGTGTGTTGTAGCAGTATATATTAATAATATATTAATTAATATAAAATTAATATATTTAAAAAGATATAAAATTCTAGATTTCTTTGAGCTGAAAAAGTAAAGATCAAGTTTAGGCTTTAAAGACTATTCTTACTGCTATCCTCCAATCTTCAGTAGCAGATTTGTTTGTAATGATTTATCACTACTTGTATTATCCATTGTGATCACCAGGAGGATCTTCCTTGCATCTACTGCAATGGAACCTATCATCTTTAAAATATTGTATTGATATTTAAAATCTGACTCATTTTGGAATAAGTTTTAGTCCATTTGAATAAAGGTTAAACTGTATTTCAATAGACCATTCAGGCCTTGGTGTGTGTGAGAGGTTTAGGCTCCCAGTGTTTCTCAACCAAGGGTACTTGGTTGACCAAGTTCAGGTAGAATGGTGTCAGCCCAGTACCTGCCCGCTTTTAACCCCGAGTAAGACACCTGGTACCATTTGACAGAGGGCTGGGTGAACGACCAGGAATTGAACCTAAGCTCCTCCAATCTGCAGTCAGTTTCAATGAATGTACATATTTTAAGTTTGATATATACACTACATTTTTAATGACAGTATTTGCCATTACATTTTCTGGTCAGCATATTTTGATTTGATTGTCAAAATCTGTATGTTTCTAAAATTAATCTAGTGTGCTATTTCAAAACAGTGTTTTGTCATTGAAGATTTCTTTACTTTCCAACTGCTTGTCTCTCAATGTTTAACCAGATTGTTTTTGAAAAGTTTTCTACCACTTTTCACTATTTATATATTAAGTAGGTCCATAGCATGGAAGTCCATAAACTTTTAACTACGTCTACTTTGTTGGAACTGTCCTTGTTAAAAAATAAACTTGAGCTGATTATCTAAACTATAGGCAACATTTAATTCTGCAATATTAAAGATGCTTCTTAAAATGTTTCTCGTCCTTTTGTGTGCTTTATATAGTATTATTGTGAATCGTTCCTCCTTTGAAGCCTTTTTCTATTTTCAAATAAAAGATGAGATGATTTGAATCATTTTAAATGCTTTCGTTGTCATCGTGCATGTTGATTTTATATAATTTTGGATATTGCTGGTGTTGGTGGGTATATGAAATGCTGATAAGAGGAACATCAGAAATAACAAGCAATTCGTGTCATCTTGAGAGCAAGAAATTTATCTCATCAAACTTACTGAACATTGAATTATTTAATTCTTCAATTCTAGTTTCAGCTATAAAAGGAAAATCATCATACCTATGTCTTGTAAAGAAAACCTTCACATCCTGCAGATGTTAAAGCAATCTCCTCAATGCATTGCATTATTATATTTACTGCTTCTTTAGAGAAAACCTCATCCATGAATATACATTTTATCATCCACAATGAAAATTTTAATGCAGTAAAAGATGTTCACAAATTCTTAAATATCTTCAGTTTTATATTCTGGGTTTTCTTATCCCATTTTAAGATTTACTCAAAAACTGAGATTGATTAAGGTTAATTAATCTAGAATATTATTCTAAATTGTCACTGTTGTCTTTGATGCTCTTCAGTATTGCTGGTTCTTTATATATCATATAGGATCTTAATTTGTTTTAGTTAGCGTTTTTGGCAATATTAGGTTTTGGTAATTGGATTTTCACACATAAATCTCATTGCAAATTAACCACTGTCCTTCCATGTTTTATATATTTTGAAGTTATTCTATGTACTGGCAATGGTTTGTTCCGATTTATTGTATAGTGGTTTTTATCAAGCCACCTCCTTTTATTAATAGGTTAATTTTTGTACATGTTTGTTTATATATGGCAATTTTATATTTGGAAATACAGTAGCCATTGCTTTTTTTTTTTTTTTCAGTATATTGGAGTAATGTTGATTATACATATTTCTTTTAAGCATTCTTCCTTTTGTGTGCTTTTTGTACCATAAATTTATTCATCTTTTTTTCTTTTAATTTATTGTACGTGCTTTCTAAGTTTTTCACAAATATTTTGCATATGCATTCTGTTCAGTAAACTTAAGGTTGAAGTGGCACTCTCCCGGAGGCAGAATGTTTTTTATCTTTCTGCAACGATTGATGCTAAGACGAAAAACTTTCTGCGAGTGCGGGTGTTTTTTTCGTTTATGTCCCGCAAAAAACGTTCATTCTATACTAAGGGACAGACTTTTGTAAGTAAGGGCTACCTCGATTATACTCCAAGTGGAGCGGTCACCTTAAGACTAAAAAAAAAAAAAGGGCTAAAGTCTAGTATCTGGCCCACCATCGTGCATTGATACATAAGTTATGAGTTTGTTTACATTTTTTGTTGGCGTGCTCTGGTGCGCAGGGATGAATGACGTCATAGTTGTCATGGTGATGTAGGGCTTTACTACACGTGACGTCCATTTTGAAAATGGACGTCGCTGATTGCAGTTGCTTACAATTCACGGAATTCATTGCTCATGGAACATTACAGGCTGGTTTCTGTGATTTCATTTTTTCTGTGGGAATGCGAGATGGATGTAAGAATGATGTACTTGATGGTTTATGGGTGTTCGATGAATTGCCAAAGAAGATAAGTGTCGAAAGTGTGGAGACAGCATGTTGTTGCCATGAGGTAGGCCTATTTCCATGTATTTTTTAATTTTTTTAGTTTCAAATTTTGAGATTCAATGGTTATAAGTGTTGGCACCTTCTAGCAAGAACTTCTTCCCACTGACACCCTCTTTCAGCAAGGGTGTCGTTTTCTGTAAACTCTACCAGGTCCTTATTCCAAAGTTAAAACATCCTACGTTAACTTCCGCTTTCGGAAAATAATTCCGAGACCGCCATGTTTGATGACGCGAAAAAATAACACCAAGAGCAGGGTGCCGTTATCTAGACTTTTACCAAAAAAAACAAACAGAATCTCCAATTCCCCAACCAAATAAAAAAAAACGGTATCTCCAAATCCACGATCACGATCGACATCTTGCCCACCCCTGTTCTATACAATATCTTTCTGCAGCCCTCATTTTCGTTCTGCGACAATGTCGCGCCGTTGCTTGATATTCTGCTTCTGGGGGCACTCTTATCTTTGCTGTAGGATTGGCAGCATAATAGATAAGATGTCTGTGATCATCAGCTGAGTAATCTTACGCTTGCTCTCATTTAATCTCCTTTTAAGAAATTTGGTACTCATTTGACAAAGGGATGATAAAGCTTGGAATGTCATTTGGACATAGCTGAATGGTGAAGGCCTTCCATGTCACTGATATGCCTGAACTTGAATTCAAATCGTAGCATGAGCATAGGTTTTTTCCTTTCTCTCTCTCTCTCTCTCTTTTTGATGATACTTTCTTTGACTTGTTCTGATTTCATTCCTTGTTCCTGGAGCAGTTGTTGCTCTTGAACCATTAAAAATTACATACTGAAAAATGTGATTTTGTATTTCAAACAAAACCTTTGTCTCATTTGGAGGGGAAATAACCATGGAAAACCTTTGATCTCCACATAAGGTTGATCTTTGCTTCTCTAACAAGCACTTTGCTACTTGAGCTTCCATGCCTGATATAAGGTTATTGACTTTATTTTTCTTCTTAATGTTTTCATTTTAATACTTAAATTTTTTTACATTCTGACAATTTTGAATTCTTTCCCTATAAAAATTGAGCTCATCTCTTTGGATAAGAATATTAGTTTAGAATATCCTTTGTTAGATAGATATTCTCTTGCTTTATTGCAAGTTCTGTTTGTATGTCTATGTTATAGTTCTTTGCAATTTCATCATTGCTTTATTGTTAGTATTACACACACACTTATTTTCCAGGTTTTCATATATCATCTACTGAATTTATGTTAGGGATGTGATACTTCGTTGTTGGATGTGATACTTTATTAGTAGTATTAATCTTAGCAGATTCTCACAAAATTTTGATAAATTTCTTATTTATTGTTGTACTTGTTAATGGGGTGTTATAATTCCTAATCCCATTAATCCTCTTTTTTTTTCTTCCAATGAAGTTCCTTGATCTAAATGTTTATTTTTTCCCCCTGTCTTATGGATTAAATGTTTTACCTCCTTCAACTTCAAAATTTTACTTGGATAGTTAATGGGAAAACTTATATTTCTTGTACCTTATCAGAGTCGGATCAAGTTTCTCAAATAATTGCCAGTGGAATAATTTGTTGCTTTTCACAGCTTTTTGTAAGTAATATATATTTCGTACACACATCTCAAATGCCTGTCTCTGTATGTTAATTATGAAAGATGAAGGAGAAAAGTATCTTAGTGCCTTCTATGTTAATGAAAATTAGTGTTTTCTAATTAAATTTCATATTACTTGAATACTATACTGTTTGTCGTCTGCTTTGGAAGAACAGAAGCATTAAAAAATTCTTCTTCATAGAATCATTCCATATAAGTATCTTAAAAATGGCTTTTCATTCTTATAAAATCTGAATATCTCTGAGCTCTCAATCTAAATGTTTTATCAATTCTGCAAACAATGTTTGATGTACTTATGGTTATCACAACTTTTTTCCTTTTAAACTTAGACACTTCTAGAATATGGACATATTTTTTTGTGTGTGGTGGTGAAGTGCTAATGTTTAATCAGCCATCCAAACCAAAGAAAATAAGGTTGACTACATTTCCTAATTTACTGTAAGAAATGCAAAGTACACTAATTTGTAAATACAGTTTTAGTGAAATATAGATCTAGCAAATACATTGTTTACCAGAATCGACCACATAAATCATTACTACTGTTAATGTTAAAAAAAATTCCTTATTTATTTATTTATTATTTTTTCACATTCTTCTAACAACATCGATAAACATTGGTAGGTAGGTAACACAGAAAACTTGAAACGAAATTGTTGAGTTTCAGCCTAGCTTTGATTAAGCAAATTCAGATTGTCAATCACATACTCCTTGAAAAGGCCAGAAGTCAACACTAATAAATTATCATATCTCCCTTCAATTATGTGGTCCGGTAGCCAAGTGGGTAAGGGACTTGGCAGAGGATTGGAGGTGGCGGGTTCGATTCCCAGCCTCGGCGGAGAGCGGGGATTTTTCCATGTTCCATTCTCCTCCAAACGGGTCCTAGGGCCTACCCAGCCCTCTGTTGTGTGGGTACCAGGGTTTCTTTCCAGGAGTTAAAGGCGGGCGGGCGTCAGGCTGACCTACCGACCTCAACCTAGTCCCATTGGTTATGAAACGTCGGGAGCCTTACCTCCAGCGAACCCTTGGGCCTGCATTGGCCTGTTGTGAGGACCCCTTTAACCCTTCAATTGTAGGCTTTTTTATTTCCATTCTATTTTGCACTCACCATAATAAACTTACAAACTGGCCGAAAGACAAGGAACTGAACCTTCAGACTGGGGTGTATTGTAAACTATACAAAAAATAGATTTTATATTTGATGGAATACTCTTGTTTGATCATCGATTGTGTAAGAGAAGCTTTATGAAATTATTCTTCTTGGAATCACTTTCTGTAGCAAACGTAGGGCAGTTCTAATAGTCTGAATATATCTGATGAGCTGTTAGTCTATATATGCTTTAACAATTCTGCATATTCCTTTTCTGTATACAACTAGCTTTAATATTTTAATAATATTTTGCTGTAACATTATTATCTGCTTCTCTTTGGAGTAGTTATCTCAAACAGAGACATTTTTTAACATTGATTCAGTCCTGAAATCACTGCCATACAACTCCATTTTAAGATAAGACTTGAGTTTCAAAAAAAAAAAAAATTCCCCAAGATATGTAATAGATATGACTATTGTATCTTTTGGATAAGGTTAATTAGCTTCTGCTTCTCATTAAAAAAAATAAATCCCAAAGGTATATAACTACTATATAATAGATGACTATTATCTATCTTTCAGATAAGGTTAATTAGCCTCTTCTTTTCAAGTTCAGTTTCAAAAAAGTACCTTTCTAATCCTATTTTCATAGGGTGAAGATTGTTTTACTGTCCTATACAGAATGCCTGATATCTTTTGAAACCCATAAGTTTAGTCTTTTATCCACAGATTTTTCCTTTTGTTGTCTTGTTGTTGAATGATAAACAAAATGTAACTGGATAACTGTGCTCCTATTTAACAATGGAAAAGAAATCAAACAACTTGCAAAGTCCTTGAATAGATTAACTATTAACTAAATGAGGCACAAAAAAAGAAGAAAACCGTGGGTTATGCATTACTAATTCCATGTATGCTCAGCGACCTCTATTGCAAAGCATTGTAACTATTTTTTAAATTTCTGCAAATAACCGAAAACTCGGCACTCGATAACCGGGATAACTCGGGGGGCAGAAAAATCCCACGCCCTTATGAAAATTAAATAGCCTACTTTTAGGGCGTGGGGTTTTTCCGCCCTGCCAGGGGGGGGGGAGTTATCCGGGTTATCGAGTGCCGAGTTTTCGGGACTCTACTGTAGATGAGAACAAGATTTTTGATTATTATTTTTTTTTATTCTTTGCATCTTTAATGTACGTATGTATTGTTTTATTTTTACATTGGTCAAATTTTTTATAAATATAATCCATATCCAAAAGTGGCTTTGGATAAAGAAAAGAAAATGCCCAGGAGAGAAAAACAAACTGCGGTTGCGTTTTTTGCTCATTGACAACTTTCTTCATCATCAAGGGGGATGAATTTGTAACAATAGCCGATCTTCCTAGTAATTCAGAAATACATAATCCATCACCCTGACTCTTAAACTAGTGGAATATGTTCCAAATTATACCTCTAGTTTGACTGGAAGGCCTTAGTCACCTGTTCTTTTGATGCCGCCATATTGCCTTCTGCAGCAATGAGTTCCAGGATCAACTAAGTGATCCTTTTTATTTCCAAATATGGTGATTCTTTTTTCTCTGTCTTTACTATAACAAAAATGGCAGTATTTTTTCTTTTTGTGAAAGAGTGAATATTGTGGACTACAAAGAGAATTTATTTACTTCTCAGTTACATTTATAAAAGATGAATCATTATGATTCTTTCACAAATGCAGATATCTTAAATATAGAATCCATACAGCACTAAACTGCTAGTTTATTAGATACACCATTCTTTATCTTGTAAATCATAGGTTTACATAATAACTGACAACTCGGTTAATATCAGTTTTCAGACATCTCTAATTTACACAGTACGATAAAATATCTACATGATTCCATTCTTTTATATATTCTGTAATAATGTATAGTTATATTTCACATGCAGATTCTGAGAAGAATCATTGAGATTTTTATCACTTTATCTAAACTCATTTCATTTCATTGGGAATTTAACATTACAGCAAATCCAACATCTTTCCTTTCAGATTTTCTTCTTTAGGGTAATATCGTTTTTAACTCGTTATTCTGAAGTCTTTTCACAGGTCTGTTTATGCCTAGTTAATCTTATAAAGATTAGTTTGAACTTCACTTATTTCAGTTTATTAACGTACAATGCAGTTGAATCTATCATGGGTTTTGGTGCAGTGCAAAGGAATCTGTGCATCCTAGGGCCTTAAAACAAGGTTGTAAGGAAGTTGCCCCCCCCCCCCCCCTGGGATGCAAATATTGAAAATTCATTGAATCTATATCTGTTATATTTTGATAAAGAATACTGATGTGAATTTCGTGTTTCCAACTAAAGCAGTTTCGGAGATACACATACCCTTCAAGAAAGCTTGCAACCCCCCTCCCCTCCCCCATTTACACCTCTTAATCTGGATCCGGGTTTTTGTTATTCATGCATTATTCTGGGATGCAGGTGAAACTCCATGCAAAATTTGGTAAAGATCTGTTGAGGAATGACGGCATTGTTTCAAGGCAAACACACAACCAGACAAACAAACAAACTTTTGCATATACAGTAGAGCCCCAATTGTCCGTGGTGCAGATTATCCACGAGTGCCGTGAAAATTTTTTTTAATTACGAACCTCAAAAAAACCAATTTTAATCCAAGCCAATGACAGGGAAAGTACAATAGGCCCTACAGTGCGGAGGTCGAAAATTACTGACAGGTTTATTGTGCATTGTAATCCTATAGGCCTTCTTGGAATTTGTGGATGAGTGGCAGGCTCCTGCTCTTCAGAAAGGTTTCTGCTGTGCTGTACATATTTTAAAAGTTTTGCATATTATGTTTTTTGTATAATAAAACGTAGTTTTTATGCTGTAATATTTTTTTTCATGTTTACACCTCATTTTTCGTCTTTTTTCGGGTTATCCGTGATTTTTACTATTCGCGGTACTCTTTGCCACCCAATTCCGCGGATAATCGGGGCTCTACTGTATTATATAGATAAATTTTAAGTAGCCTGTTCGTTCTCTAAGCTAAAAATTTAATTATTCTAAAGAAATCTCTATAAGCATAAAGAATGATAAGCACTTGGACTGATTAAGAGATGTCTTACTAATTTAGTATAGTAGGAAATTCAAAAAGATTTTTTTATTTAAACTTTGAAAACTTTTTATTGTAATAATAATATTTTGCTTAATGATCAGATCCTTTTTATCCTTTCTTTTTTCTTTTATTTTTAAAATTCATCTGTTAAAAATATTAGCTTTGAAATCTTTTTCCAAATTCTTTTAGTTATTAGATCCAGTTATACTTTTCAAAATTTAATAACTATAAGCTAGTTCACGTGAGTCTGAAGTAGCATGATAGACTAAAATGTGTTAACATTAGTTAATAATCTTTTTTCAGTTATTTGTACAACTGTTTTTATTGAACATAAATTCATGAAGGAGAAAATATCCATTGGGCTTCTTATGTGATCTCTTTTTGAGAATGCTTTAATAAAAACTTTGTTTTCTTTTCATTGACCTTTAATTTATTACCAAAAACCTAGTTGTATTGCTGTTTTAGACCATTTTGATAGCAAGTTTCTTCTTAATACAGTTTACATTAATTAACAACAACAAAAAATGCTTAAATAATATTATTAAATGAAATTATTGTTTAAGTAAATTATACTGTAATTCAAATACCTATCATTTCTTTTTGTAAATTAATTATTATTTTAGTTATTGTGTGATATTCCATTCATTCATGTAATTTGTGTATTTTAATCTTACTTAAATGAGTCTAAAATTGCTTTTTAAATCGTATAGTAGTTATGCTAGATAGTAATAGTGAAACCATGAATGGTTATTTCCTACGTAGGTTTTCAGCAGAATAGAATAGTTTCACGATTTTCTGAAAAATCCGATTTATAACATATTTTTTTTTTTATTTTTTTTATTTTTTTTGCACAACCACAAAAATTTTGATTGAAATAACAGCAAAAAATAGGCTTGCCTAAAGTGTTCATGAAATAATAATAAATGTACAATAAGTAAGGCAAATGCTAAAAAAAAAACAAAAATAGTTGCTTAAATGACAGTTGTCTAAAGTAAAGTAAAGTAATTTGTCTGAAGTACCATATTCACTAAAGCCCGATTATCTGCAAAAATTTTTTTTAATTATGAACCTCAAAAAAAAAAAAAAAATTTTAATCCAAGCCAATAACAGGGAAAGTACAATAGGCCCTACAGTGCAGGTCGAAAATTACTGACAGGTTTATCGTGCATCATAATCCTATAGGCCTTCTCGGAATTTGTGAATGAGTGGCAGGCTCTTGCTCTGCAGAAAGGTTTCTGCTGTACTGTTGTACATCTTTAAAAATTTTGCATATTATGTTTTTTGTATAATAAAACGTAGTTTTTATGCTGAAATATTTTTTTTCGTGTTTACACCTAATTTTTAGTCTTTTTTATGATTATCCACGGTATCCTTGCCACCCAATTCCGCAGATAATCGGGGCTCTACTGTAATTGTAAAATTTCTTGCTTGTCTTACTTATCAAATACCATATTTAAAAAGACAGCTATTAAAAGCAAACAAAAACTTAATCAAAGATACAAATAATACTGTTCCCTCCCCCATTGGGGTTTCCAAATTTAATGTGATATCACGTGCAAAATTATTCAGAAGTAAGAAAAAGTTTTAAATTTGTTACGCAATGATAATTGTCAAAATTATGAACTGAGTTTGCTGATTGAAATTAATAAATTTTTGTATTTACAGAAACAAGCCGGTCACCAAAAGATCGTGAAAAAAATAAAAACACCAGCAGGGATCATCATCAGTCATCCTCTCATCGAGGAAGTGATACCACTAGTAGTGAGCATCATAGTAATCATGATAGGAATAGTACAGAGGTAAGTGATATAAATATATTTGCTATTGTACAGGGGGAAACAGACGGGAATGAGGCTCTGAAGGGAGTAAGACATTGTCAATGAAAAGAAGTGCTTAATTTCTTTTCATTTTTTTAAATTTGTGTAGTTCCCGATTCACATATTAGAGAAATAGCAGCTTTACTTTGCTATAGTAAAGCTTCTGCTGCAGTAGTTTATGACCCCTTTCTGCTGATACACTGCAGTTCTCCCTTTTTAATCCTTGTTGCAGATTTTCTTTGTTTCGTTTTGACCAATAGGTTACAAAGACTTCACTTCAAGACAAAGATGGACATGAGGAAGTTTATCATATTTGTAGCTTCCTTTATTGTGAAGAATCTTGATTATTATCAGACAAAATATAATAATAATTTCAGTTGCTATATAGGAATAAATAACGAAAATTCAAGAAAACCAACAAGAAAGAAATTCTTCTTTCCTGGAGGTTTTTTTCTATAGTTGTACTGCTGAGAACTGTTGCTCTTTCTGTAGACTTATTTTCGATTATCATTTTAGTTCACAATGGCTGCGTCTATAAAATGTTACCACAGTTATGGTCACAACCATCCGAGCAACCACGCCTTCTATAAAATAAACCGGTTACTTCAGCCAAACAGCGACCGTGTCTATAAACACCGACCAGATTTGCGGTTGCAGTAACCGTGATTACTTTTTTGCAACCGGGTCAGGAGGTGGGTTATTCCTTTCGTAGCAGACGACTTCTTCACTCGCAGCAGATGATGCGATGTACCAAACTCAATTCCACCATTTTTTTTTTAGACTTGCAATTTCGCTTCTATTAAATTTAATTCTTTTTTTCTTTTTAGACTTGCAATTTCATTTCTATTAATTTTTTTATTATTATTATTTATTTTAGACTCGCAATTTCACTTCTGTTAATTTTTTTTATTATTATTATTATTTATTTTAGACTTTCAATTTCGCTTCTATTAAATTTAATTCTTTTTTCTTTTTAGACTTGCAATTTCACTTCTACTAAATTAATTTTTTTTTAACTTCGTTCTGTTTCTTAAAAGAATAGTGAATATATTCCTACTTCTCAATTTCAATGGCAGTGTGATTGCTTCATTAATGACAAGTAACTAGAAATAAAGTAACTATACTTTTATGCAACACAGACAAGTAAAAAAGAATAAAGAAAATTATTGACCGTAATTTCTTTTTTTTAGTTTGCCTCATGAATGTATGTATGTATGTGAAACAAAGAAGTGAAATAAAATATATTTTTTTAAAATTTAATCGTCGAGTAAAAAGCAACTCTATATTGTAAATTAGAAATGTAATGTAAAATGCGTCCATTGTGTCGTCTGCTACGAATGGGTTACACAGTGTCTTGCGTAATTCTCAATTCTTGCTTTCTTTCTACCTACATTACTATACATTGATAGCATAATAATCTTTTCATCTGATGAGGATGAGGAATCAGTACTTGATTCTCTTTCTAACAATGAATAAAATTCTGATTCAACTTCTAACAACAAATCGACAATCTTTAACCACAACTTGTAACCACATGCCGTCTATAAAAGGAAGGGCTGGGGAATAACCAGGCTCCTACGTCAGAGCAACCAGTCACGTGACAACCGTAACCAGAGTGACTGTAACCACAACCGGGGTAATATTTTATAGACGCACCCAATATAGATAAATGGAATTAACAGAAACTTAGGGATGAGATGCATATATTCCATCCCTAAGTTTCTGTTAATTCCATGTATCAGTTCTTAAAAATTCTTAAAATTATGATATACAAGTATAACAAAAATCAAAGCCTTAATTAATTCTATAAAAATGTAACCTTATTTACATAATATGTTTTAATTGCTATAAGAATTCTGATGAAATGGTACGAAAACAAGAAACAAATTCATAAAAAAAAGTAAAATAATGATTTCTCTAATTAATTGCAAAGCAATCCTGTAATAGGATAGGGTAATAAACATAAACCACTCATTGATTTAATCAGTTAAAGTAAGAGATTGCTGTGTAACATTTAAATATCTCAGGCTAGATCTGTGGTAAATATGGCGAAGATAAATTGTGCCATCTTGTTGACTTACCATTCTCAGTAATCACTGAATGTGTCTTGTCTTTGCTCTGTTCAGAGCAAATTACAATAAAAAATATGATTGACAGTTCAATCTCAGTAAGGCAATCGCACTCTATTGCATTAGTTAGTTTGTTGGAAGTTATATCCTTTTAAATAGAAAATATAACATCAGGCTTTCTGAAAACTGGAATCTATCCATTCTTTACTGGTCTCTTCACGGAAGATGATTATTTGATGTAACTAATCACTGTAGTACAACTGATCAACCTATTTGTTTGGTTAGATTATGAACAGGCTATTAGGTTAACATCAAGTGCTCCATTTCATGTACCATAGATTAAATTAACAATACCTACAGATAAAATCCATAAGTCGTGCAGAGCCTACTTAAGCCAGTGTCTTCTAGGCAGCTGATTTTAGGATGGTCAAACTGAAATGTAAGAATGGTGAATTGGAAATGTAAGATTCTTAAGTAATACTGAAATTATTTGGAATAACAGTATCAGTAGAATAAATCTTTTTCTGAAAAGTGTCCCACTCCTGTCTAGTCTCTCATATTTGTTAGGTGTTGTTTTAATTTTGCCTTTTTGCTATCATTTTATATTTTGAAACAGATCCAAATTTCAGAATCTAGGAAATAAAGAAGCTTTTATTTGGTAAAAGGTAAAAATAAATAAAAGAAAGATAAAAACAAAACTAATGTTTATGTGAATAAGAATTACGAAATTACACAAGTTCAAAATTGACTTGTGGTTTGTTTTATTGTTGGTATTTACCCATCCTTGGGTTGCTCTTAGTTTTGCAATTTCCTTTAAATAAAAAACAGCAAAAAAACAATGTCAATTTTGATAATTACTGCAGGTATTAAAATATTTATTCACAATTAAAAAAAAAATCAAATTTAGTTTAGTAGCTAAGATTTTTGCCCGCAGCATCCAGCATCACCATATGTATTCTTGATGGCCTTTAATGTGTCTTTAGGACTTTCTTTATTAAACCATATGTAGCCATTACAGTGATTTAGATTTGAGTTGTTTTTAAATTTAAAAACATACATTAAAATCTGGACAATGAAAATTTTTATTCAATCCAGGATTCATTTTCTATCTATATATATAAGTTTTAACATCCACTGATTTCTAAAATAGAAACTTTAAAGTATCCAATGTGTAATATTGTCCGTAGAAATTGGCAACAGCCATTGCAAATCAGAAATAGCACTTCAATGGCAAAGGATAAAAAAATCCTAGTGGTTTTGGAACTCTTAAATTGGTTCCTCCTTCAAAGAGAAATAAAGTGATATTGCTACCGGCATGTGGGGCTCGGAGATGTACTTCCACACACAGCTGGCGGCTAGGGGGGACTTGATGATCGAGACAAAGGCTTCACCTGTGTGAATGGAGAACAGAATGGGGTTAAATCAAATTTTATTTCTTTATTGTTCAATTTAAATGCGGCACAAAGTTCTATTTGTCCTGCTCTTCGGCTCAGGGTTGCCCTCTTCACAGACTGCACGTTGATTGCAGAACTTCACGACTACAGTTGACTTTCCTGTAGACGCCCGGTCGTCGCAGGGTCTTGGTGGCGCAAGGTGACTCTGATGCGGCTGGGGAACCGCTTCTCCCATAGTCGCGTCTTCCTGGGTTTGGTCGCCTCGGTAATGCTGCAGACTCCGGTGGATGTATTGCGGCAACGAATGGCTTCTCTGTGGTCGCACTCCTTTTAGGCCTGGCCGACTCAGTAATGCTGCGGGCTCTGGTGCACTTTCTGCGGCAACAAATAGCTTCTTCGTAACCGTACTCTTTAGGCCTGGTCGACTCGGTAAGGCTGCAGACTCCGGTGCACTTTCTGCGGAAACGAATGGCTTCTTCGAAACCATAGGTATCCCTCTCCTTCCTGGCTGGAAGTATTCTCTATTAGTTGGGGAGAACGGTGTGGTCCTTCGTCTAACCAAAATGCTTCTTAGCCTCTCGGGCTAACTGTCCTTTACTTTTGAGTGAACTTCTCAATTGCGACGGGCTGTCGCTAAAACGAACTTCTTCCTCCTACTTAGCTGGAGACTCGGCTGTGGCGGTTGCCACCCGTCCAACTTCCAAACGATCTCCTCTTATCTCTGTAGCTGGACTCTATATTGTTGTGGCTGCTGCCCACCCGTCCAACTTCCAGACGTTCTCTCCTTATCTCCGAGACTGGAGACTGTTCTGTGGCTATTGCCACCCGACTAACTATCAAACGGTTTTCTCGTTTCTCCGGGACTGGAGACTGTGCTGTGGCTAATGCCACCCGATCAACTCTTGGACGAATTCCTCTTTTCTCCGGGACTGGAGAATGTGCTGTGGCTAATGCCACCCGACCAACTAACTCTCTATGGCTCTGCTCTTCGTTTTAAGGCTGCTGGCTGCCTCATTCCAACCTCCGGACTGGTCAACTTCGAATAGGGAAGCCTGGTTGGACGAGGCGATTTCGACTGCGGGGGAGTGTCCAAAACAGAAGGTAACAATATTAACACACGATATGATACAAACAAAAGCACAAGGCATCATATCAGTTGAATCATGTGTAAAATAATGATAGATATGACTATCTGTAATAGGCTTTTAATCAAATTGTATAGTTTTCAACCAATACTGATGAAAAGTTATTAAGGGCGTATGGGTATAGCAGCCAGTACCTTGAAAATGGAGGAGGATGGCATTGAGGGCCAAAACTTTTTTTGAAAATGTGCTGTATGTTGGTTAATAGAGGAAGAAGATTTATTGAATGGCAGGTGCTTGCTTTTGGATTAAATACAGTATAGGTTTTCATAGAAGAAGCTTCAGACAAATTGTGTATGAACAGTTATGCAGGATTTGTTTGATGAAACTGATTTAAATTGAGGACATGATAATTGGAACATATGATGAAACTTCTAATCAGAAAATCTCTATATTGACTGTGTGAGAGTTGAGTTCTGAAGACACAATTGATGAATTGATTGATGGGTTAACAGTTTTCAGATTCTCCATTGTTACAGGGGTATTGAATAGATATGTCAGGATAGTTAATATTGTTGTTAGTAGGAGTCTTTTTCTTTACTTCTCCACAAAATCACTGTTGCATTAAGCATCTCAATAAAATAAAAATGTATAATCAGTCTCCTAGTAGAGACTCCTAAAAGTGTAATATATTGAATCCCAAGCCTACCTCTCTGGAGTATACTGCTCGGATTGACAGATAAATATCTAACTGTGTATATAATATGAAAGAGCTTTTGTAAGTAAATATCCAACATTATGTCATACCATTATCCATTTCCAAGAAATTGGCACACTAGTAAGTTTGCCTTCACTAAACCCTTCAAAATGTGAATACTTGCTAAAACTTTCAGTTACTTTTCATACTTGTATAATCTCATACAAAAATGTGAAGAAAGTGTCAGTATATTGTTTGTATGCTATTTGGATGAGTAAATGTATTTTCTTTTATAGTTTTATAATTTTTTGCTTTTAAAAACATAATTTATTTATTTTTTCTTAACTCGTAAGAACTGCTTTATCTACTTAATATTTGAAATATGTTTTATTTCAAATAAGTACAAGTAGATAAAGAAAAAGCTTCAGAAAAAAATTATTCATTCAGATGCAAGCAAAATCAATCAAATTACAGTCAGTTTCTTGTAAAGATTGAAGTGACGTCAGAGAACCACGTAACACATTATTCAGCAGCAAAGAATATAGTTCCGGCGTTCTTGTTATTTCATCCTGAATTTAGATTATTGTTGATTTGAAAACATTAAATATTTTAAGAGATGGAAAATGTAACTGTTTAAATTATTAGATTTGTTTTTATTTTCGATCACACAGCAAGGGGACATGCGATTGATTAATGTTGTGGAGGATCTCGTTTCAACACGTCGGCCTCCAGTGCATGGCACATGTCACCTTATAAATATTTCAAAAGTAATTGTAACGGTCAGTCGATTCACAGCAGTGCACAACAAATAATTTTAAATGTTTATTCCTAGTTAAGAGAATTGGAACAGCACCTGACTGTTGATGAAGTCATTCAGAAAATGACATTTTTGACAGGAATATCAATGAGTTCTTTTTATGCCATTAAGAAAGAATTTCAAAAGGAGGGAATTTTACACACACCAGACAAGAAGAGGCTTCGGAAGGCAAATACCGCAAATAAATTTTGTGATTCATTTCTGTGCACTACAATTAGAGGTAAAATATATAAAAAGGTTTTTCAAAATGAAATACCAACAGTAAGAAATGTATTCAAAGAAATTACTAATGATCCTGAGTTATCAAATATTTCTCGCAGTACATTACACAGAAGCTCGGTTATAACGCGATCTTTCGGATCCAAGATCTCGAAGATCGCGATATAACTGAACTTTTATTACTTCGCGATGTCAAATGTCGTATATCGCACCATATTATCGCCCATACGATTCCAAATCGATTTAAATAGTCATTTCGCGATTACCTATATCATTCAGAGCTATGTGAGAGAATTTTATGTTTATAAATACATAAATCATTACCTTTTCAACACTTTGATGGGTTATATTAGCCAAAATCGATTTGGCGCCGACATCTTGGCATCTTGTACAAACGACGAGTCACGTGGATCGAAACTAGATATTCATACGCCTATTAGATTACATGGGCCTCTTTACTGGTTGTCATTGGCAGAAAAATAGATTTCTCATTTTGGTTAAACGAAAAAGTCTGCGATTCTGGTATTTTTTTAAAAATATATTGTATTTGATGCATTTTCGTGACATTAGGGTGGGTATAGAGTCCCAATTACTGTAAATAATAAGGAAACAAGCATATTAATTTACACCTTTGATTTTAGGCGAAAAAACAGCAAATTTTGCAATTTTACAATTATACACCTTTTCGATAATAGACAGGGTCCAAGACCAAATCGTGTTATATCCGAATTCGCGATATAAACAACCGCTTTATAACTGAGCTTCTGTGTATATAGAACATTATAATTTTGTGAATTTAGGTATCAATTCATGATAATGTGACTCATTTGGCAACACAAATATTTGTGTGCAACTCTGCAATTTCGTAGAATACGAATTTTGGAATCTCGACTGCTTGATAGACTGTGAAGAACAAGTAGTCATTAATTCTTCTGATTCTTCTGTGATAGGGTGAGCGAAATGGACTCGTCAATTGAATGTGAAGTTCTCAGAGTGAACAGTGATTAATAAAGCTAAAACAAATCAGAAACGAAAACAAAACTTATAAATAGAATAGAAAAATAAACAAACAAAAAAACGTGAAATAAAATTAAATAAATAAAAAAATAAAGCAAAAAAGACAAAAAAAAATTGAATAAAAAGAAGAAAAAACTTTTGGGAGATAATATTAGGAATCGATCCAACTTCCTTTGTCTTACAAGTTGAATGCTTTATCCATTAGACCACCATGAAGTATGTATTATGTCGCGTTACGTCACTTCAATCTTTACAAGAAATGTACTGTAATAATGTAGATTGGTGTGTAGATGACCAATAATAATAATTTTTGAGAGAAATAGCATTGAACTCAAACATATTATAATAAGTTTGTTGATTCCCTAAAACATTTCTTATCATTGTATCGCTTCTTTTGCTGATATGAAATTCTTTTGCCTTTCTGTTTAATTTTTTAATCCTAATTTCATCTTCTATCACAGCTTAATAGATATATATTATTATTCAGTTTTCAGTTCTTCGGATTCTGATAAAATTTAATATTAGTTTTTAATTATTAATTATGTATTTATTAAAGCATGCTTAAAAAATTTTAACAAAAATTTTTTTAGGATAAAGAAAAAGATAAGGAAAAGAGATTGCAGGTTGGAGATTGGTCAGAACACATTAGCTCATCAGGAAAGAAATATTATTATAATTGTAAAACTGAAGTTTCCCAATGGGAAAAACCCAAGGAATGGATTGAATGGGAACGGTAAGCTTATCTTTATTCAGTTAGCTCCAGTTAACATTTTAATAATAATTAAATATTATTAAAAAATATAAGTTATTCTATGCAAAAACAAAAAAAAGAAAATTTGTTTATATAAAATAGTCAGTTAATTTTTTTATAGTTTTCTGTTATTTGACTACTTTAATAATTTAATAATACTTCTATTAACAAGGCAGCCATAATTAAAATAGAGGTGTTCAGAGCTCTGTAGTAAAAAATGTAGTGGGCGAATTTAACCTAATGTCGTGTAAGTAAACTCTGGAACTTAAGGTTTTAATTTATATTAAAAAAAAAACACATTATTTTGCTACTAGGGCAAATTTGGCACTAGAAGTTCTTGATTTGGAATTACTGAAAGAGTAATGGCTGAGAGACAATAGAAATCAATTTGTTTGTTTGTATAAGTTACAGATGGTTCAGTATGTCTTTCATTTAGATGTTTTTCTAACTGCATTCTGTAAACGACATTTTCTACAGTAGAATGCAACAGGTCTTGCATTGATTTGTGTGTTATTCTGTCTTTCCAAGTTGCTAAATCAGGAACATGTACTTGATAAACCATGCTTTTGGGATGGCCCACAATCAAAACTCACAGAGATTGAGATCAGGCAAATGAGGTGCCCATGTCATGTGAAATGCACAATTAATCACTGTTTTCTGTGAGTTGTTATCGTAACAGTCACTGTACCGGCAATCCAATATGAGGTGGTACTTGATTCTAAATGAATATGGTAGTGTTGAGGAATCTCCTGAGCTGCAATTGTGGAAAAATAAAGTTGAGCAGCATCTCTCAATACCTAACAACAGAGATGGTACACATCGCTAGTCGTATGTGGCAAATTTCTTGAAAAAGTATGAACCAGTGATAAACGATCCAGTAAAACCATATCACACTTTGAATTTTGGTGGATGTAAAGGGGTCTGATGGAACATATAAGGCATATCACAGCCCAAATACAGCATTTATATGTGCTAATGATGCTATTCAGATAAAAATGGGCCTTGTCCATCTTCATTCGAGCTAATAATGTCAGGGCAAACATCAGTTGGCTTTCCATCACCATTAAGCAAAGCCATTTTCCCCATACCATTCCACAAGGTATAGGAGATCTTGAAAGGGAAAAACTTCGACATTTAACTCAGGATTTTCTACAGAGTTGAGTATGGCATATCCACTTGCCTTGATATTGCCTGAGCACTTCTGGACCTTGTATGTTATCCTTTTCATGTTCTACATGGCAGTTGCAACTTCTTCAACTTGTTGAGAAGTAATCTGTTTGTCCCCCAAGTTTGGCTTCATTTTTAAAGATCTGCTGATTTAAAATCACAAAATCATTTTTCCAAGATTTGTCATTGTTATTAGTCATTTTTTCTTTGCTTCAACCGCCGCTATTCTCAAGTGTTACCATGTTATTGATAGTAAACTTGACAGCAACGCATACTCGGGTAAGTTAAGAGTCGTAGCACTTCACTCTTCATTATATCCACCAACTCTTCACTAGCAATAGTGAGTCTATGCAAACTTCATGTTCTTCTAGCATTTTGTACTATTTTGAGTATGATGATGATTCTTCTTCTTCTTTCGAATTTGGCCAACTAGGGACCATGTAAAATAACCTCATGATTTTCTTCCTTGATTCAATCTCTTCCTCCAGTATTCTTTCATCCTTTCACTCTGTTGCTTTCGTCTTTCATCTGTCCAGATTCCCCCTGTTTTCCTTTTCTGCTTTGCTTGAAAACCAACAAAATTTTTAACTGCTGATCTGAGCATCCCCCTATTCTCCAATTTTATGATTCTCCAATGATGATGATGATTATTATTATTTTATAAATCAAAACCACGTGTTTCAGAGAATACTTACTCAAAGTTTGGTTGAATTTCATCCATTACATTTTTTCATTACAGGTCTCTGAACACATCTTTCAATTATGACTACTTTGTATCCTCTTTAGAATTTTAATCCAATTCGGAGATCTCATTGCAACAATATTGTAACAGATCATCAATTAAAATGCATTGGGGTTTCTTTTCTTTTTTTTTGACAATAGAAATGCTAATTTCACATAAAATATTAAGCATAAAAAATCTTTAAAAAATTGCTGCTGGAGTTACTATTTTATCTTTTTTTTTTTTTTTTATCTTAATGGTGTTCAAAATGATAACAAAAATAATAAATATAACTAGAATTCAGTAATTCAGCTGAGTCAACAGTAAGTTTCTTGGAGTAGCAGTTGGAGATTGATTATCATTATAATATCATATAAAATGGTGTCCCACTGAGGAAATTTTGTTTCCACTTTTAGATGAGTTGTTGTTGGCTTTTTTTTTTTTTTTTTTTGAATTGTCATCAGAAGTTAAAGTGGGATTTGTAAGATTTCATAGATTAGATCTGTTTTTTTCCTCTTGAATTGTTTTGGGAACCATTCATATGCAAAATGTGCTGGAAATGTAATACTTCATGGTCCACAGTTACTTGAAGCTTGTCTTGAGAATGGCTGCAACATGTGGTATTATTCTTGCCTTCAGTTCAGTTCAACATTGCCTTGGTAAACTTGGCTTTTCAAATAACACTAAAAATCTCATGGGTCGAGGACAGTGGAATCATGTGGCCAATCATTGGAAAACATTCGGGAAAATGCTCTGTCTTCACCAAATGGGGTGCACAACAAATGCATAGTTGAACACAAAATATGGGATGGCTTCCCATCCTCCATAAAGGTTATGGAGTCTTAAGCAGTTACGTTGTTGCAAGGCTGGAACAATCTTGCTGAGAAGATCTCTGTAACTCGATCCATGGGACCTTGTGGCCTGATCCCCTCAAAGAAAAATGGTCTGATTATAAAGTTTGTGGTAAATCCGCACAATACAGTTACATAGTCAGGTTTCAGCAAGCACAGCATTGAAATGTATTTGGCAGTTGTGTGTATTCACAGCTTGTAGGGAAAAATGCACCTCATTGGTCCATAAAACTTTCGAAAGCCACATGTCGAACTGCAGCCTCGCCAGAAACCACAAAACAAAGTCTGTGTGCTGTTCAGGGTTGCATGATTGCAGCTCCTAAACTATTTTAATTTTGTAAAGATACCATTTCAGGATGAACCACATAACTTTACAGACAGTTGAAAACAGAACTTGTAGTTGGTGGGATACGTGTCTGGCACTAACTACAGTTAGCTCCGAATGCAACTGGATTTCTGTAACATTAAGTGCTATGTCTTCCACATTGCTTTCTGAATGAGACAGGGCACAGTACATTCAAACATATCATGACATATTATCTTGATATTTTCTTGCTTTTTAATGTTTTTTATATATGAATAATAAAAGAGTTTTCATTTTATATATCACTACTATTCAATGTGTGTGTGTAATGAACAAAGACTGCAACTCCTTCAATGATTCTGTACAGTGGTCAATTTAGCTACTGATATGTTGCATCACTCAATCAATGTGTCACTTCATCCAAAACTTATTTAAGCTCAGATTGAGTCTAGACTAGTTTCTTTGTATCCACTGTGTAACAACATCTCCAGCATAACATGGCTCTGCACTGTCTCCATGACAAGTTTTGTAAGTTTGATGGGATGGAGCATTAGACCATGAAAACAGAGGTTCCAGGTATTTTCTGAATGGTTCTTAAGCTTTAAAAACTTCATTTTCTTTTAAACATAATTCCTTTTTTAATTGATTTTAGACAACAAGGAAAAGTTAGTAGTGATTCCAATAAAATCAAGGATAGGGCTCACGAAAAAACATCTACATCCAATACCACTAATAAGAGTAAGTGATTATTTTTCTTATTATTTTCATTTTCATTTTGACATTTTGTAGATTGTAACATCAATAATTTTGTCTACTAAATTTAATAAAAATTATCATAACTTGAAAGATTTTATTATTTATTTTTACTCTTTCTGAAGATTGATTAAAAACACAGTGTAAATTCTGTAAAGCTGGCTAAAAATGAAATACAAACAAATCGGCCCACCTTACCTATATAACATTAAACATTACAAAAAAAGATAATAATAATAAATGTCTAGTCTTGAAATGTACATAATGTGTAGCATGTATCTTGCTTATAGCTCCTGATTGGCCACATGTTTGAACTTCTTTCGATAACTTTCATTAGTTTGTTGGATTCGATTGACCATGGACTGGCTTAAATTAATGTCCCTTTAAGTATCTTTCTGATGAATAATACTTTCCAATTTGACACTTATCTCCATAATTTCCCTTTAAGTATCTTTCTGATGAATAATACTTTCCAATTTGACACTATCTCCATATTACTCTTCCTTTAAGACAGTGTGCCCTTTTTCCTTGCTAGTGACAAAGATATGTCTATTATTTGCTGATAAATATTCCTTCCAACCTCTTCATAATTCTGAGATTTAGTTTATTTCTATTTAAACCTTTACTTCTTACCTTACAAAATGCACCAACCTTTTGTCTCACTTCACTTCCCCAACTGTCAGTTGCTTCAGTTTTCTATGTTATATGAACAATTATTTTGGAACATACACTGCAATTGGATAATCATTCACAACTATCCAAAGTTTTTGGATAATTTGTCTATTTCTCTTCACTTCACTTCAACCAGGGATGTTTTCTGCCAGCCATTTTTTGGCTTGCTTTGTACACTACCTTGCTGTCTTACATAAGTCATTTGCTGAATCCTTACAGCAGTCATATCTGTAGTACTGTATGGAGTGGATCACTCAGACATTTAGCACACACCGTTTTCAGGATGAATATCTTAATTTAAAAGCCTTTTTGACAATGCTGACTCCTGTCATGTTTTTGCTTGCTGGTTTGGCCACGAGTTATCATTATGTATTATGTAGCCCCTTTCAATATATCACTTTGTTGTCGGATGATAGTTGATTTTTGAATTTAGTTGGTTACTAACTAATTTATCAGAAGGTGCATTAATTTTACTCTTTTCAGTATTAATTTATTAAGTCCATTGACCTTCTCCAGAATAAATTTACACCCAAGCTCACAACAAGTAAAGATCTTTGTCATCATGAACAGAAGTTGGATCTATTGATATTAATCTAGTTTTAGACATGATACAATAACTTGCTTTTTTTTTCCATTCTAACTTCCAGAATTTATGATGCTTGGAGACATGTTTACTAAAATTTTACAGATGCCTTCCTTTTAAACAGATCTTTGCTGCCAGTTTCCTGTATGTTGCTCAGTTTTAATATATCCTGAATTTGAAAGTTAGTCAGCTATTTTTTGCCTAAAAATTGCTATTTATTGGATTTAGTAGTTCCAATTGTATGAAGAATTATCAGACAATTACTTTAGCTTAAGCTTATCTTTCCCTTGGGTATCAAAGACAGAAACTTGCTTTTTGGTATTATTACATAAAATAGGTTTTAAACTAAACATTACCTATAACTCATTCAACATCAGTTTCTACCCACCAGTTTTTCAGAGTTTATAAACCTTAATTGTGACACTAAACTAAGATATTCAGCATATAAAGAATCAACTGATTACTAACAGTGGTGGTTGTTGCAAATGAAAAATTGTCTTCAAAATTGTTAAAATGTAAGAAGATAACAGTTAACCAAAATAAACAAGACTGTTGTTGAATAAGTCATAGATAATTAATAAAATTATTTGCAGTTCTGAAATAATATTTTGATATCTTTATCATTCCTTATTAGTTATTTATATTCCAGTCTCATATTTAATGTTATTATTATTCTTAAAATAAATAGCAGCAGCATCTGAAAAACATTCCAATGAGCGGAATTCTAGATCTTCATCCTCCTCCTCTGGTCACCACCATCACCATCATTCAAGGTCTCATGATGACCGTCACCATACAAAATCAGGAAGCTCTTCCTCTTCCTCATCCTCCTCACGCAACTATGTTGTCAATGAGCATGGATCCCATCGTAGCAATCAGTCACAACATAAAGGTGTAGAGAATAATTCTCGAAACACTGAACGGACTGAACATGCAAGGCAAACCGGGGATAATGCACAACGACGAGATGGTGAACGTAGGGTTGATGTTCGAAAGAATAGTGAAGGTAAAATTCAGAATGGTTTGTTCAGTTTACTTTCTGCTTTTCAATTGTAATTTCAGTATTCACTCTTTCAGAAATAAGTGTTTTGTAAGTCGTCATCTTGAAAACTAAGCCTTTCTGAAAGAAAAGTTACTGAATGATTGTTCTTTCATGTCAACAGCACTTCACAACAAATTTCTTAACATTTACAAGTTGTAATATTACTGTAAGTTATAATCACAAAAACTTATATAACAGAACTAAATTAAACCCCTTTAAATACTTAATATATTCTGAATGAAAAGCCAAAAGCTAATGAACTTTAAAGAAACATGTAAACAAGATTTAATATCTACAGACGAAAGAGTTTGCAGAAATACTCATTTAGTTTTGCATTTGGCTAAAATTGGTTTGTTTTAAGCATGGGTTCTTTGCTGTACTTCAGTTTTTAATTCCAAGATCAGCACTGTGGTTATTTTTTAAAGCATGAAAAGTTATTAAAATTTTCCTCAAAATTATGTAAAGGATAAATGTGTCGTAAGATAAAAATACATTACACATTTGTTTGATTGTATATATTATTCAAAAACTTTTTAATCATAGTAAATTGATTCACTTTCTTTTATGTAAAAAAAATATATAAATCAGTGTTGGTTTCGCAAGCTGGTTGATTATAAAAAAAGTAGAGGGAGAACATATTAAAGCCAGTTTATCTGGTAGGCAAAAATGGAAAACTTGTAACAATCTGCAGATGAAGACAGACTAAATCCCACCTAGTGAGAATCCTTTTAAATACAAATGGACAAGTAAGCTCTTGTTGAAAACAAAGATTAGTTATTTAGCAGCAGGCTGTTGTGACTCATTCCAACCTGTATTTTATTGAGATAATTGTGGATTCATTAAAATCATAGAATCCATGCATTAGATAGCAAATGTATAATTTTGAATACAACTGGTTAAGAAAGAAATTAATCATATTATTAATAGTATGCAAATGGAATAGTTAAGTAAAGCATTATCATTCAACAATACTTTTATCGAACAATACAAAACATCTAATACTATTAATAATTTTATTGTGATCTTATAATAAAAAAATGTAGTACAAATAAAGATTTACAAAGCTTACACACAAACTTCTATTACTGGCATTTTTTTTTTGTACATTGAAAGTACAGGTCTTGTAATATGGGGTCAAAATCTTGAAAAATATTGTAATGAGATTTCATTGAATACATTCTGATTTTAAGGTACAATTTCTGTGTAAAATTTTAAGATGTTGTCCCATTAATAAACACATTAATTTTCCCTTCTATTGTGTAAATTAAGTTTTCAGAGATTGTGATTGTTCCAATCTAACACTAATGTTGTGGATTAAGTTTTTGGTGATTTATCTTAAACAGTGATTGAGATATTCAGGAAATGTTGCATAATTATAAATCTTCATAAATAAAGCATTATAATTATTATAATTTACAAAATATATATGCCTAAATGAGAAAATTTATTTTTCAGATTCCCAAACACAGGATATGGACATATCTCCAGATAGCACTCCTACTGGCTCCCAACCCAATTCCCAACCCCAATCATGCACACAAACCCCTATTTCTTCTCAGCCCACCCCAACACAAACCCCAGTCTCCATTGCTAGCCTTCCCAGACTTCTTTCTCAATTAGCTGGCAACAAAGGACTGCCTCATATGGAAAAACCAGAGTTGTCAGCACAGGAAGGTACACATTTATTTATCGATCAAATCTTAAAAATAAATCCTTCGGACAATAAATATTAGTGACTTGAATAATTCCTAACTTTACAATGTTAACATTTTCATTTTTTAAGATGGCAAACTTAATTAAAAAGATAAATAAAATATCCAGCTTTTCTAAATGCATAAACCGCTACTGAAATAAACAAACAAATACAGACTTGTGACATTATTAAATGATTATACTCCATTTTACCCCTCGTTTCATTTCAGCTTTGCAAACATTGCAAACTGCTATCCTTCTAACAAGACAAGTATCCCTAGCACAAACAAGTGAGTCATTTTCAAATTTCAAAGTTGATATACATTTTCCAGTCCTGTTTCTAAAAATTAGATTTAATGCTAAACTGAAAAATACACAGAAATTTTTTTAATGTTTTTTTTTCATATGAATTTGATGATTTATCTTTCAGCTTCTTTACCTAAAAATTGTCATTTATTGAAATATCTAACTTTTTGTTTCAGAATGTATTTATGAAATTGCGAAATTAATTTTTCCTGTATAATTTTTCAATTTTTCTGGTTCAAATTAACTGCTGTGAAGACATCATGAATTTGTGTAGTATAAACATCTAATAATTCTCATCACTATCTTTTTTTCCCCTTTATATGTACAGTGAAATCTCATTACAATATTTGTCAGAGGTTTACATTTTATATATATTTTATATGTTTGATTTTTTTTTTATTGGGTGTATGATAATTTTACAATCTATTTGTCATCAATTTAGAATTTAAAATATTCTAAAATGAAATTATAAATTGATAAGACAGTACACTTTTTAATTCACAAATCTAAAGTAAGTCATTAAATCCTGAAAATCACTCCAGTAATTTATAGTTTGTGTTGTATAATTTGAATTTTGTATGGTTTGTTGTGGACAAATGACAATTTTTATAGTGCAAATATTTACACATCTCCATCTTTGCTGTTAACCTGACAAATTCAGAAAATACTGGCATTTACTACTATCAGTTTGAAACTTTTTGAGAGCCTTTTCAGAATCTTTTTATGTCATTTTTAACATTTATTCTAAACTTATTTTAAGAGTTTTGTTTTTAGTTTTAATTTACCTTTTAGAGTATACTAGCCGGCTACCATCACTTCGCTCCGGAAGCCTTGCATATGTAGCAAAAAAAAAAAAAAAAAAAAGTGTTATTTATTTATCAAATTAATATCAAGATCGAAGAATATACAATTTCCCAGCCCTTTAAGGCCTTCTCCACACCCGTATCACTTGAAATTTTCCGTAGTTTGTAAAAAATCGTGTGATCATTAGAAATTAATGTTATATTTAAAATTAAACTTTAAATTGTAAACAATATCCGTTGCATTAATTACCCGTATTGTATACATGGAAACATTCAATTCTGTTTCATCTAGAAAAAGTTTATACACTTAAGGAATACAATTGTAGGAAATAAGCCCAAAGATAAGAACATTATTTTTTTAATTTTCCTTTCCCAATATTATAAAGAAATTAAAAAATAGGTGTTATTGACTACACTATAGTAATTTTTTTTTTTTATTCTCACCAATTTTAACAGCTCTCTTGAACAAATGCTAGATATGTACGAGGAGTTGACCCACCCTATATATTATGAAATTTAATACCTCTTTGTGAACATTCAAAAATGTAGACAAGTTTTGGAACCAACACACTACAGATTTCGATATTTCTTGACATTGTTTTCATTGGATTTTTGTTAATAGCTTAAATATTAGAAATGCGACCAGTGTGTTACTGATGTCGGCAATAGACTAACGTCACTGGTTGGTATGCCAGAGAAGCTGGGATTGAATCCGCTACTTTTTTTTTTCTTTTTTCATAACTAATTTTCTCCCCTCCTTTCTCTAACTTTGTTTTTGTTCTTCCTTGTTTTGTGTACTTTCTTATTTATTTTTTTCTTTTCTGATTTACGTACTAATACGATTAAGAATTGTAAATAAAATCCCATTTTATTAGAAAATAAAGTAAAATGCTAATAAAATAATTAAAAAAAAAGGACTATTTATATAAATTATCAAATAGATCATTTCTATTTAATTAACTAAATTAGTTTTTCCTCCCCTTTCTTATGTTAATGTATTTTATTGGGGTTTATATTTATATTATATTTGTACCTAAAAGAAAAACATAAGATCACACATTTCTCATATACAAAAAATAGATATATGCATACAGGTAGGCTTTCCAAACTTATATAAACCTTTGACTCTTTGAGCAAGTTTACCTTTCTCAATTAATATAAATAAAAATAAAAAGATATATCTAATTAAAGGAAGTATTACTTACAATTTCTAATTGTATTATTAATGTAAGGCAGAAAAAAAAAGAAACATAATAAAAGAAAGTACATTAAAGCAAGGAAAAACAAAACAAAGTTAAACAAGGAGAAAAAAAAAATACAAGCAGTCTCAGTACCTTGAGATGTTAGTGATATTAGTCATCAGGCTATCGCTAACAATAGTTATAGGTTGCTGGTATTTCTAATACCACCATATTTAAGCTATCATAAGCTACCATATTTAAGCTATTAGCATAAATCCAATGAAAACAATGTCAAATATTTTGAAATCTATAGTGTTTTGGCCTCCAAACACAAATATTTTTGAAGTATAGTGAAAATTCGATTAACCGTCACTCTCTGTTATCAGTCATCATTCGCAAAACCTACTTCTCCACAAAATACGAGACATTGCCGCGAAAAAAAGCTCGAGTCTCAAAGAAACAGAAGAAGATGACTGATTACAGCTTTAACATACATATATACATACATAGCCGATTTTCCCTGTTCCACCAATTGTCGGTCTAGGGAGCCAGATTCCAGCCGCTAGGCCGGATCTGGGCAGAACAGAAGCTCTGTTCCGTTAATTTCAAGGGGAGAAGATACTGAGGTGCTTTCCCAGAGCTAACCCTTAGGACACCATTACGGAATGACGTCAGACCGAAGAGAAAGCGAAGAAGAGGCTAACACACAGGAAAGGCAATTTTAAAACATCCATGCTCACAACCAGGATTTGAACCCAGGCACCGGCAGACCCCCGCCTGAGACCGCTCGACCACACCGGCACGGCTAGCTTTAACATATAAACCTTATTATCTAGTACTGTTTTATGTTTCTATTATTATTATTTGTTTGATGTTTGACTATATCTATTTGTTACCAATAGATTTTTCTTTGCATTAATTTATTGTTTGCCTTTCGTCCCAAACTAGCATTGAAATTTCGTTACTGTACATGTAACTTTAGTTTTAAAAAAGTAAACTTTTTCTAGATGAAACAGAATTGAATGTTTCCATATTCTGAATTTAAACTCTTGAGCTCAGAATTTTCTTCTAGAAGTGCTTTAATAATATCATCATATGATACACTGTTAGGAGTACTTTTAATCTTTAATATTAAAGATCTCATTTCATCAGCTTTGAAATTTTTACATTCTTGACAGTTTTCGTTATTTCATAATACAGCTTTCTCAGTGTTCCTGATTTTGGCTTCAACTGTCATTTTGCCCTGAGGGGATCTTCTAATTACTGTTATACCTATCCTCAATCTCTTTTGGATCCACTGCAGTTTTTAAGGGTTTTTTTCTTCTTCTTCTTCTTCTGCCTTCATTCTGTTATCTTTTGAAACAACATTTACAAAATTTCTTGAGTTAATCTTCTTCTCACTAGATGGAGCCGCACCACACATGTAAGTAGGTTTTGAGAGGATTTCAGTTTGTTTCTGAGTTAAGCTTAGCTTTTAGCCTTGATTATTCTTTTGGTTTCCAAATTAAAGTTTACATTTCCATGATGGTGATCCTTGATCTTTCCTTTACCAGATTACTTATATTATAGCCTGAGAAGGTGACAAAAATTCATGTAAAACAACATTAAATAAAAACGGTGATTTATAACAAAGCATTTTTGTCCTGTTCATAATCCATTATAATTTCAAAGTAAACATCAACTTTCATTTCTGTTGATGTCACAATAAAAAAAAAATAAAAGATAACTTTTTAAGGAAACAGACTTTAAATAACAATATAAACATAGCTTTTTGTTTTGATTGGCTGGTGTCAACTGATTTTCTTTCGATTATGATGGTGTGGAAGAAGGAGCCTATGGCTCTTGGTAGTTTGCAGTTCGTTTGAAATTTTGAAACCTTGGCTTTTAATAGGAGAAATACTGTCAACTCCTGCTCTAATTTTGTCAGAATTAGCTATAATTTTGAAAATTGAATAAGAAAATGATAGTTCAGTTCACAAAATCGAAAATTGAAAGCATGACATTTGATCTCCTGTGACATAATACACTGAAGTAACAGTAAAACTCATGAAGTGCGTCACTTTCCCCCACACCCCTCATTAAATGTACAATTGAAAGTACATATAAAGGTGGATATCTCTGTAATCCGTTGTTGTATAATTCACAGTGACAGTGTATCACAATTTAAGCGACTTTGAACGAGGCATGATAGTAGGTGCCAGAGAGATGGGCCACTCCATCTCTGAAATCAATACAAAATTTGGGTTTTCACTTGCAACAATTTCAAGGGTGTATGGCAACTGATGCACAATATCAGGGAAGACATCCAGCGTGCAACACCACTGTGGTTAACAAAAACTCTAGATGATCATAGGTAGCATCGTCTGGCATTCTTTGTAACATCCGACATTTGTAGCAGATAATGGAACACTCAATGCTGGAGCCACATCTAGCATAAACATCGAACAGTAAATTATTCTCTTTCTTCTATGGGGGTACAGGAGCCAATTGCCCACTCGGATTCCATAGTAACCCAACAGGACAGGGCTCTGTGCTTCTCATGGGCTCGTGAACACCGCCACTGGATACAAGACGGCTGGAAATGTGTCACGGTTCCAACTGTTTTGCGCAGATGGATGACTACACATTTGGAGAAAACCCCAGGAGCTATGGATCCCTCTTGCCAACAAGAGACAGTCCATGGCAGCAGTGGCTATGTTATGGTGTGGGTGTTTTCAGCTGGCACACATAAGGGTCCCTGTTTCATTTGTAGATATCATTGACTGCTGGATGCTATGTAACTGTCCTTGCAGATCATCTGTATCACTCAGACAGGATTAAGCTGTTTCAGCAGGGCAATGTGCCACTGAACAGATTTGCTGGTCACCAAATTATGGCTGGAGGAGCATTCCTCTTGAGTTTGGCATTGTGGTTGACACAGTCATTTGCCAGATTTTAGCCCAGTTCAACATTCCATCACTACCAGAGTTCCACCACTGGCATATGTTAAGTAATTGTGGACTACTATTCAGGAGGCATGGTGTAACCTATCTATTACAGAATATTTCATATAGCTCGTGGTGTTCATGCCATGGTGTTGCTGTGGTAATCTGAGCCAAAGGAGGAATTTATGCTTTACTAGACAGATGTCTCAGTTTTTCTGGTACATCAATGTACATCACAATTCTTAAAGACTGGAACCATTATATGAAAGTATGTGATCCTTTAATAGCTCCTTTAACTTTTTTTTCTTTTTTACTCTAATTGCTTTACCATTTTCCAGATTGAAACAAAATCATATAAGAGTGACATGTCAGTGTTTTGCTTTTTCAGTTTAAACTATTATAAATACAAATACAATCAATTATGATATCAGGAGTACAAATGGAAAACCGTTTCCCAATAGATGGCGCTAACAGCTGGTCAGAAATGGCAGATCAGAAACGTCATATGGTAAGGTTAGGCATCTGTCAACAACTCCTCATTATTAGATTTGTGAATTTTTATAGGCGTCATATACTTTTTTGTGTGCGGATTTGTCGAAGTTTGAGCCAAATAAGTGTCATTTGCTGGAAGTTTTGTTTTTTGCCTTCAAAAAATCTGCGGCTGAGGCACATCGAATGATTGTAGAAACTTATGGTGAGACTTCTATTAGTGAAAGAACGTGTCGCAAATGGTTTCAACGCTACAAAATGGGTGATTTCGATGTGGAAGACAAGAAGCGTCCTGGATCGGTGAAAAAGTTTGAAGACACAGAATTGGAGGCATTACTGGACAAAGATTCATGTCAAATGCAACAAGAACTTACAGATTCATCGGGCGTGACTCAACAAGCCATTTCGCATCATTTGCAAACCTTGGGAATGATGCAAAAGTAAGGATATTGGATGCCATTCGAGTTGAAGCCAAGAAACATCGAACGGCGTTATCATGTGGGGACAGCTACTCCAACGACAAAAAAGGAAGGTTTTTTTGCATCGCATTGTCACTGGGGATGAGAAGTGGGTCCATTACGATAACCCAACGCAAAAAATATCATAGAGATACCGTGGCCATGCATCAACAACGACGGCCAAGCCAAACATCCCTAGCTCAAAAATCATGTTGTGTATTTGGTGGGACCAGCTCGGCATGGTGTATTATGAGCTGCTGCAACTGGGTGAAACCATCACAGGAGCTCGCTACCAAACACAACTAATGCGTTTGAGCCAAGCATTGAAGGAAAAACGGCCGGATTATGAGCAGAGATACGACAAAGTGATTTTGCTGCACTACAACGCTCAGCCACATGTTGCTGAGGTTGTAAAAACCTACTTGGAAACACTGAAATAGGACGTCCTACCCCACCCACCATATTCTCCAGATATTGCCCCTTCTGACTACCACCTATTCCGATCGATGACACGTAGCCTGGCTGAGCTGCACTTCTGTTCTTACGAAGAAGCTAAAAATTGGGTCGATTCATGGATTGACTCAAAAGATGAGCAGTTTTTTCGACGTGGAATCCTTATGCTGTCAGAAAGAAGGGAAAAAGTATGGCTAGCGATAGACAATATTTTGAAGAATAATTTTGTAACCATTTTCCCACAACAACAGCTCAAATTTTGAAGAAAAAAAAACGGTGGTTTTCCATTTATACTCCTGATATAAAAATTTTCACTCTGTTAATAACAGCTTAACACAGGTTTTATCAAATGAATTTTAATAAAAATATGTCATCCATAGCTACATTTCAATTATATTAATGGACAGCTTCAGCAATAACATAACTGAAAGTTAAACAATATCTTTCCACTGTAGAAAGACATTGTTCCTGCCAATTTTGTTGAGCTGGTAATCCTTCTTAAAGCTGGTTTTCAGCTATGAAGAAGGTAATATTAAAACAACTTTTTAATGTGAAACCATTTTCTGTTATGTTTTTTAATTGATAAAAGTGAGGAAAGCAGGAATCGTCCTTGTACGATTTATTTTTTTTTCATATCTTGAATAGTTAGATAATACACCTGATAATTATGTTGTGTTTTTATAAAGATTTAAGTAAATATTTTTTTATTATATTGCTTCATAGAATAAATTCTTTAGGCAAGCATCAGTAAATGATCATTTATGCAGTTTCTTCAAACCATTTTCTTTAAACAGCATTGACGTATCACATATCCATTATTGTACTTATTTATTTTGTTATCTTAAGTTTTGAATTATTCAAGATGGGATGGATGTACTCACCATTAACTTTTTAAAGGATGTAAATAACAGTAATAATTAAATTTCAGATTATTTTCATTTTCTGATATTTAGTTACTCGTCAGATAGTAATTTTTCTTTTTCAGATCATTTTCATTTTTTGATATTTAGTTACTCATCAGATAGAAATTCTTCTTTTCAGCTCATTTTCACTTTCTGATATTTAGTTACTCATCAGATAGTAATTTTTCTTTTCAGATATGACCAATCAGTCATCACATTCAAGTGTTAGTCATATGGACACATCTCCATTCCTGACTCAGAAATCTCCACTACCGATACCAATGCCGAGTCATTCGGCAGTGGTGTCGGCTGTACCGCTGGCTCACTCGGATGGAAAAGCCCGAGCAGAAGAGGATAGAGACAGAGGTCGAACAAGTCCTGGCTCTGAATATAGTCACCATTCATCGAGGTTACTGTTTTATCTTTGGTTGAACATTGATTAGTTTAAATACTTAAAATATATAATTTAAAAAAATCAAATAAAGCAATCCAAAGAAATATGTACAATATAATTTGTTTCTTCAATTACAGTTTCTGAATCAAAATTAAATTTTTATCGAGTTGCTATTAAGAGTCAATCTATTAAAATTAATTTTAAATATTTGAAATTAGTATTATAGTTGCTTTGGTTTTTTTTTTTTTTTTTTTTTTTTTTCGTGTGTGTGTTTTTATTTTTTTTTTATTTTTGCCTTTCTAAACTTATTTGTTCACATTGTTCATGAATTTTCAAAACTTACCTTTTCAACAAATTACTGAAGTGAGATTTTACCTAGCTTTTATAAAATTGGGTGCAAAATTTGCTGCAGATGATACTGTTATCTTATATCTAGTTGCACAAAACTGTCTATGATCTTCCATTTACCAAAACCCCATTCATCTAAAACTCATGATCTTTCTGTATTGCACCAACCAAAACGTGGCAAGACTGAATGCTAGTTGTTTAAGCTAGGTTCTCAAAAGCAGAAGTGCATCTGTTGTAAGCCAGACGGTTGAAACAAAACATTTCCCAAGCAAAGAGCTCAATCAACTATTTAATCAGCACATGTGGTTCGTACTTTCAGCCGTTACTGAAAATTAATGGGAAATTAATAAAGCCAACCAATAATTTTTAATTTTATAAATTTATTTTCTTGTTTTCGTTTTTTAAGGAGTTTTTTTTCTAATAATTGTTATGGAATTTACAAACTAAGTTTCTATTATTTTTTGAACAATAGTTACAATGTACAAATAGCTATTTATTTCATTAAATCTTCAAAAACGCTGAGAAAATGAAAAATGTACAATTTCAAAGCTAATCACATTATTAGGGCGAAAAACTCGTACCCCTAGTCATCAATAATATGAGCCTTGACCATATTATGGTGCTTATTATTAAGTCTTAATTAATATGCAATGCTTCCAGCTCAGTGTCAACATTATACAACAAAAAAAAGGTAAATTTCTGAGCCTTAAGGTTCAGCAGATATTGCAGAACTCGCCATGCAGTTAATAGAATACACAACACTTGAACATATCAATCCTAAGTTTGCTTTATAAATGTTTTGTTGATGATATTTTCATGATTGGGAATCTGGTCCTTAAAGATGTTTTTTTTTTTGGTATGGAAACAGAAAGCGCCAATATTACTGTTTCTAGATGCACTAGTTCAGAGCGAGAACAATGCATTCACAATTCGCATGCATAAAAAAAAAAAAATAATCCAATGCTCAAACTATTTTGAACTTAAGGTCTTCAGCTCTTTATTATTTACAAAATGAACATTATATATACAGTAAAACTTCGTTAAGTAATCACCCGGATAAGTCGTTACTCCGTTTAAGTCGTCGTTTTCCTTTGGTCCCGACAAGGTCTCATTCACAATAATGTAAAATAACCCTCCTTTACCGGTCATCAAATTTAATTCTACTCCGGATAACTCGTCACCCTCAAAAATGGCCAAAAGCATCTTTCTTCTCCATTTTGCATGCCATCGTGTTGTCTTTTAAGCCCTGTTCTTCACTTTAAGAAAGCCAAGCCCTTATGGGGAATTTTCGACTACGCCTGTCACTTCATTCCTTTCCTACCCCTTCGGGGGATTTGGGTTCTTGGAATCTCACTGCTAATCATTCAAAGCACACTACTCGTTGCGACTCTGTCGAGTGTAGACGTTTTTCTTGACCGCTCCTTAGTGTGACTTCATTTCCTAAGGGCTGTTTTTTTTCTTGCAATTTCGTGGTTCGATTACGTTTTTAACATGCCAGGGAAAAGAAACCTTGTTATCTTTTAAAGAAAAAAAATGACTTAATTGCACTTTTTGAAAAATGAAATGTTTCGAAACAGCTTTTGCCAAAGAACGTCATATTCCCAGGGCTACATTAAACGATATTCTTTCATCGAGTAATTGAAAAAGCTGACTGCAAAGACAAAAGAAAGAGAATGAGGAAATCGAAGTTTGACGAGATCGAGGAGGTTTTAGTTGGTTTTCTAAAACATGCCAGATCGCAAAATGTGCCGATTTCTGCCGTGATTCTCAAAGAAAAAGCCATGGAAATTGCTAAGGAATTGAACATTGAAGATTTCGGCGACAGCAATGGTTGGCTGGAACGTTTCAAAGACAGACATTGCCTTTCTTTTAAAATGATTAAAATGTGATAACTATAAAAAGTGGTTTTTTTATTATTATTTTCATTCATTTGCATGTATTGATTTCTGACAATCTTGTTTTTCTCACCGAATCCTACAGCAATTCATGAAAATGCTGTATTTCAGTATTTTTTTTTTTTTTTCGAAAATTCCCACTCTGCCTAAGTCGTTACTCCGCTTAAGTCGTCAAAAATGTTTGGTCCCTTGAGTGACGACTTAACGAAGTTTTACTGTATATATATGCTTACCAAAAGGGTGTTAGGATTTCTTCCAATAAAGAACTGTTTGATAGTGAAATTTACAAAATTAAGGACATTTTTATCAAAAAGGATCATCCAATTGATTTCATTCAAACTCATATCAGAAATAAATTTAGAGTGCATTTACAACTCCAGAAGCAAGAGGTCTGACAAGAAAAAAATATTTTTTTAAGGATACAAAGATAGATGTGGCTTGAAGACTTTTCAATCAACTGAGAATTAAAAATTATGAAGAAAAGAAAGTTTTAAAGAATTGGACAGTCCCAAACGAGTGAAGTAGGCCTGAAGGGGAAGCAGTATGGATCCATGAATACTAGTAAAATTAAACTAACCATAAGGACGATTATTCGATAAGGGCGATAAAAGCTTGTAATTTAAATTCTTAATCACAGCTTGTCAGTCTTCAAATAGGAAAGATTTTCAGTTCAACAATTTTGCGAAAATGTTCCAATTATTGCCTCAAAACTGTAAAAAAGTTTTAGACCCCAATGAAAGCTACAATTGACAATTATCTGTCAAAGCCATTGCCAGATTTGGTATTTACAAACCAAACCATTACAGATGTATTAGAAGAAAAAAGAACTATTGAAAGTGAAGGATGACCTCACATATGCATTTTTGTTTTTTAATTTATTTTTTTCCCCCTTTAAATTCTTTAAAAAAATTTAAATTTTTTTATGAATAACTGCTTTAAAGAGATAAAATTTATATTTTTTATTTATTTTATTTCATTTATTTCCTTTCGATTTATTTGTCTTCTTTCATTAGACTGATAATAATTTGGGATGTTTGCATTCCTGCAAGAAGGAGAGGCAAGGCTATCATAGTAACATTATGGCTGAATTGAGGCCTACCAATAACTTTTGGAAATTCAAAATTAATTTTATTAGTTTACAGTTACATGTATTTTCATATTTTTATTGTCAATATCACATTAGATCAGAAATGATAAAGAGTTTACATTTTATTTGTTTATATACATATTTTTAAAATAGTGTGTATGCCTAAAAATATTTTAAGGTGGTTATAGTTAATTAAATGATTCTAACAAGACCATATGGATAGTTCTTCCTTCTGAAGTAAGCTCTATAGTGGCATTAGAAAATCAGGCATAACAGCACTACTTAAGGCCCTGTTTCCCAACGATGGGCGCACGCCTCACAGGGAGGCAATTGGAAAATGGAAAATTGTTTTTTTTTTTTGGTTTTGAAAGTTATATCTAATTTGGTGGGCATAGCATACTTTAGATACTTTATGTGGGGCATAGCACAAAAAAGGTTGGGAAACACTGACTTAAGGGGAGGCGGAAGTCAGTTGGGACGATTAGGAAGTCTAAGTTCAAAACGTTCTGTAAGTGTTAAAAATACAACTAAAAATCTAAAAATTTGAAATATGACAGTTTAAATATGAATGAATCATATTCTTCTATTCTTGATTTTTATTTGATAACTGAATTAATTACATTTAAGTTCAAAACCGGCTAATTTTTCGAAAGAATTTCAGTTCTAATAAATTATTTTTGCTTAAAAAAGTTCCCATTTCTGATTCTATGAATAAATAAAGAAATAATCTAGTACAATCATTAAAACTTCTTATTAAATTTACTGTAACCTCTTAACTCCTTGGCTTAACTATCATTAATTTGATAGTTTCTGTTTATTGTTTTTATTTTTTTTAAATTCAACTATTGGGAAAGTAAAGGAAATGTTGAATTCAGTTACTATATTATTATTTTATTTATTCATAGAATCAGAAATGGGAGCTTTTTTAAGCTAAAATAATTTAATAGAAAGCAAATTCTTTCGAAAAATTAGCCTAGTTTGAGCTGAAATGTAAATAATTCAGTTATCATATAAAAATTCAGAATTAGAGAATATGATTCATTCAAATGTAAACTAACATTTTAAATTTTCAGTTGTAAATTTCAGTTGTATTTTTAACACTTACAGAACTATTTGAACTTAGACTTCCAAATCGTCCCAGCTGACTTACGCCTCACCTTAATTATAACTTGTAAGTTGAAGATCATAAGGGTGGAAAATCCGAATTTTCCATCGTTAGTTTTAAAGCATCAAAGAAATTCAGAAAGAAATTACAAAAACAAAATTCAATTCAAATTCTAAGTATTCTAATATGTAACCTATATATAATGCAATTTATTATTTTTTTGCTTTCTGCAAATAAAATTATAAATTGATGGAGAATTCAGCTTTGATTATGTTTCCGATGAAAAGGAGCAATTTCAAAAGCCTAATTTAATTAATGCTTGATGTTGATAATGTGGTTAAAAATATCATTTTGAACTTTATATCAGTTTGGTTTTCACTGATGATGTTTGATCTTTTTTTGTATCTTCAGTATTTCTCTTTCTCATTTATTTTCATGTATCCTTTAACTCTTCAAAGCAGTACCAAGCAATCATGTAGAACTGCTAGGCTTTCTTGAACTGAATTAAGTGTGCAGATTTTTTTTCCTAGTTCTTAAATTTAATGTATATATTTCATTTACTTTTATAGACGTGGAAGTCCCACTTCCAGTGTTAGCAGCTTGCAAAGTATTACTACTACTGGAACAACTTCTTTAGCATCGGCTGCCCTGCGCCCTGCTGCACCTCTATTAACCCCATCTTTAGCTAATTATTACAGGGAAGATTTGATAAGCCATGTCACAGGTTGGCAGGCTGATCATGCCGAAAGACAGGTAATATTATTTCTAATTATTTTTGAAGTTTAATTATTCAATAAATATTATTGCCGAAATTTGAAAAGTCTTAAAAAAATGTTGTTATTCATTATGAATTTCTGCAATTTTTTTTTATTTTTTTTTGGAAAGCATGGGATTCTTAATCAATTTCAAGTTAATTGTTGAAATTTATGAAAACTAATACTCAGAAAATAGTGGGTTTTTTTTTTTTTTTTTTGGTTTTTTTCCCAGTTGAGAAAAGACTACATCACATTCAGAGCTTTATAGTAAATGGTAACAGTTAATTCCTGTCTATCCAATGATCAAAACAAATTAAAGAAAATAATAATAATCAATTGAACTTTACAATTTCACCATCCGTAGTGATCAACTTGTGAGTTTGCTGAACATAGGATGCTTCTAGGGGATAGTAAAATTAAAAAGTGACTTTAAATAATATGCCAACTTGTGACTTTAATTGTAGAATTTATTTAGATTCTAAGTAAAAAGCCTTGGAATGTAAAGTGTTTATTTTGTTATTTATTTTGCAGTCAAATAGATATAGTGAGGAAGCACATACAATTGGCAGCCTCAATAGTACTAAAGTATCAGCAGAACTCAAAATGTCCAGATCCCTTGTTAGAGTTGCAGAAATACAATCAACTTTACAAGAGCAGAGGTAAATTTCAATCATCTTATTTATTTTATTTTTTCAAGTAAAATCAAAACCCAAGTTTTTAATCTTTCCATAACCATTGAGCCAACTTAAATTTTTCTCTGAATACTGAAGACAAATGTTCAAAATTGTTCAATGACTTCAACCTATTTCTAATTTCTTTAGATCATTGTTAGGTGGCTAACAATGATGAAGTACATGTTTTCACTGTTACTGTAACCTTAATAGTAAGAAAGCACAATCAATGCCATTCTTACCAAACTATCAAAGCCTCAGAAATTTGAAAGATTAATTTCAGTAGGCCATCTATGCTTCTGTTGTAGGAAATGTTCATATGTTAAGCTTTTATGGATCTAATCTGAATTTCTATGATTTACATAATGTGAAACAAGAGGCAGAGTTCTATTTAGGTCCCATTTTATAGGTCTTCAATTTGTTACTTCTTTTCTTATCTAATGAACTTTTAATTTGCATGTTAATAGTAGCATAGCTCTATTTTACAATTATGCAGGAAGGCCTCATTTAGAATAGGTTTAGAGTTCCAGCTGTTTAGCAATTTTTATAAAGAATTATGGTTATTTTATCATTATTTTACATAAATAACATTTATAAATAAAATAGGGCAATAAATTATTGATAAGATAACAGAAACTTTTAGAAGGTGCCAACTTTAATGCTTTATACAATCGATGAATGATTTGATCCAATGAGTTACTTCCAATTTTTCTTCAATGGTAATTGATTTTTCCTCTTACTTTTTAGCTGATGAATACACTGAATGGACTCTAATATGATATGTTTAATTTATTGTTCAAATAACAATATTAGTAAAAATTTCCCTTCCCAGCAGTCTTTACAATGTAGTTCAAGATGGACCAAAATGTAAACAAACTATTTTGTAATCTCTATATGCAATTCATTGAGGTATGAAAAGTACATTGGTATTTCATTTGAAACTTGGATAAATTGACAATGGATGATCCATTTATAAGCTGCTAAGTGAACAAATATTTTCCATTATTCTTTTATTAAATTTAATACTTCTCACTTAAAAAAGAGGTATTGAAAATACTTTTTTATTTATTTTATTAATTATAATTATATTTATTAATATTAAAGGTGTTGAATTTCAATCAGCCATTGTTAGGCCTTAAGGTCTGGTCTACACAAGCATTGAAAATGCAGCTTAGCAATGCTACTTACAGAATCGAGCGAAATCCCTTGTATTTCTATGGAAAATGAAAGATGCGGTCTACATGAGCTTTTTTTCAAAGTCGAGAATGTCGGCATTGGCAACTCTAGTGGCATTGCTAATTCCTTCATCAATTTTACCAACGCTGACGTTGGCAATGCTGTTCTATTCTACACGGAGCGTTGGGTGAGCATTAGCAACACTCAGTCCTCGAGGATGCACCCCTATAAGAATGTCTGGAGGCTAAACTAACTTCGCATTGTCAATTCTCATGTAGACAGAACATTTTTGGACGTTACCAACATGGTGTTTTCAATGCTAGTGTAGCCCAAGCCTAAAAAGTTATATTTTGCACAATAACCTTATTGTAGAAAAGAAACAATGCTCATTATTTTGTTAAAATTTGAACAATCTGGATTGGATAGGTTGTGTGGATTTATAGATATATTCTTAGTTTGAAAGATATTATTTTTGCTTTTTTATTATTAGTTAGAAACATCTTTTCTCAGTATATCATTAACATGAACCTATTTTGATACTGTATTTTTTTCTTATCTGTTTAGGATATTGTTTCTACGGCAACAAATTAAAGAGCTGGAAGAATGGAAAAGCCAGAACTCTTTTATGTCGGACTCTTAGTGACCAGTTTCTATTTGACTTGCAACTGCTCTGTTTTATGTACTGTAAATGTAGTGACATTTTGCCCAAATCCTCCTTAATGGTTCAAGGATAAAAATAAAAATCCTTTTTTCTTTGTTTTTTTAAGAAAAATGGAGAAAATATACAAAAAATTAGAGAGAAAAAAAATCCTCATTTGATGTGGCCTGTTTAGATAGGTGCTAGCTGGTGTTTCCTACGTACGGCCTATGCCATCTTCTTATTCTCACTTCAGCTGCCCTTCCTTGACCCCCCCCCCTTTCCAAAAAAAAAAAGTTTTTCTTAAGGATTTGGAAGGGACAAAAATTATATATATAATTTTAATTGTATATAAAAGTATGCCTGCATTAATTCAGACATGGAGACTTTCATTTTATTGTTGTTATTAAAAGTTATTGTGTTAATATTAGGCCGAAAGGTCACTATTGCACAGAGATGATGAATTTTTGATAAAGACGAAGGGAAGATTCTTAATCTTTTCTTAGTTTGTAAATGGTTGGTTGACCAGCCATTTTTCTGGAGAGGCTGGGCTACTTTTTAAGCCTCAAATCATGTATATACTTATACCAATACATTTTAAAACCTTATGACCAGTTATTTCCATTGTCATTGCAGTTGTCCCAAATTTTGTGCTCTCATTATACATGCATACATACATATATAAAAGAATATATATGTATGTTTAAAAGGCCCATCCGTAAAATGTATAAACAACAAAACAGAAAAATAGCTTATTCTACACATACACACATACAAAATCTATTCATATTTGGTCAATTTGAAATATTGCATTTCTCAAAAACGGGGAAAAAAAATAAATCAAAATCACAAGCTGAATTTTTAATGTGCTTAGGATAATGTCTATAACTATAATTGCAGTTTAATGACTAGTTCTTTTTTGTTTTATTTTTGTATCTTCCAAGGTTTCTTGCTTTTGTTTTAAAACAGGTTTATGTACATTTACATTAATTTCTTAATTACACCAATAACATGAAAATTTTTATTGACATATTTTGTTCCTTTTTTTAAAAAATTAAGAATTTATTCTAAATATACATAAACAAATGTATATAGTTAATTTTCTACCAAGACATTTATTATCCAAAGGACCAAAATTTCTGATTTTGAAATGACAAAGCTTGTTTAAAAATGATGAATTTATCTTCTCTTTTTTTTTTTATTGAAAATATTTGTATTTAATGAATTGTATAAATTTGGTATTTCTTTCTCTCTTTTGCCATAGTGCTTTCCATTTGGTATTTTTCCACTTCATCGTTAAACTACAATTACAGAGTAATGCAAATAACCAACATTTGATTATTATTATTATTTACTTCAAGAAGGATACACAAACTACAATGTTTAAAAATAGCAATTAGTTATTTAAATAAACTCCACTTTCTTTTCAGTATAGAAGGCTTCTTTTTAGTTGTAATTATTGTGGATACAAATAGATATTCAGTTTCAACACCTATTGCTGATTATAATCAACATTTTCAGAGAGAAAGTTTGTAGGTTATAAACAGTCTTATCCATAGGGAAATTATAATGGCATATAACAATTTTATTAAATGTAATCGAATAGTTAAAAAAAAAAAAAAAGTATAAATTTGAGTACCAATATAATGAGGGTTGGGGCACAAAAATAAAAAAAATAAGTATATCAAGTGATATTGGAAATTTAGGTTTTTGTTTTGCTTTTGTGTTTTATTTTCAAATAGAAATGTACTTTAGGAATTTCCATTTATTTTTTAAGTTTTGTAATCATTTGTTATCTTTTTTATATTAACTTATTGTAATTTGTCCATTTCTTAATTTTTGTTTGTATTTACGATCAAAATTTGTTAAAGCAATTTACATAGTGATAAATAGAAATTCAAAAATTTTTAATACATTTATTAAAATTAAATTGTAATTAGCAATTCCAAAATTTTATTCCAAAAAAAAATACAACTTTCATTCTTTTAAATGGAAATCCCATTAAAAATTCTCACTTGATAGTAAATTTAGCTTAAAAAATACAATTTTGAGTAATTGTTTTTAAATTGATATGTTATTAAACAGCTTTTGATGGAATTCTTAGCGTAATCCAGAAATTAGTCAGATTAAAGATATAATAATATAAACTTATTTGGCACCCCCACAGGATTACGTTCTGTTTTGAATGCTTTTCGAACTTAACATTTTTGAAGAATTTAAGTTAGGGATTAAATGCATAGTTTTATTTAAAAAAAAAATCTGAAGATATAAGAATTTACCGATACTTCTTGAATTTAATTCCAACATGTGGATGGTGAGAATATCAGATAAGTGTATTAAGAAAAATTGATGATTAATCCAAAAGCACTTGTGCTTCAATTAATATATATTTTTATCCCATATACACTTAACACAGTGCATTTCATGATATTGTGAAAATTAAGCATTACTAGCAATCTTGTGGTTCCCATCCTTATTTCTTTACTGCTAGTATTATTGATAAATGTTAATAACATTTATATTCGTATATTAGATTTGAAGAAAATATAACAGGAACTACAACCAATATCAAGAGTAATGGTTTAAATTATTTTTACTGATACTTTTCAGAATTTAACATGGAATTTTTCATGATAGGTTTGATGAGATTTATTAATTTATACTTCATTAATTTCTTTTTGATGTGATGTTATTTCTATTAACATACATCTGTTGTTAACTGATGATCTTTAATTAATCAATATGTTAAATTGTTGTTATTTTATGTAAGTGTTTGAAATAGTTTCTTAAATTTTTTGCAATGGACAAATTCATTAAGTTAACTCTTCTTCATTTTAAATCTGATGTAAATAAAATCTTAACCTGTTCCTAAAGTTCATGTTTTTGTTATGTAAAATATTTGATTCTTTTAATACAGTGGGTAAGGTAAATAGATGAAAAACAAAGGTGTTTAAATAAATAAAGTTGAGGCATTCAGAAGTTGTTAAAAAGTAACTTATCCGTTCTCATAACTGTACCAAAAAAAGCATGATGTCATACTGCTGTAATGACTGCTACAGATTAATTGTAATTTTATTGTTTTATTTTTATTTTGATTATTATTATTTCATTTTATTTTTTACTTAGATGAATTAATTTATATTGTTCCTGTTCAAAGGATTAAATATTTCTTGTTCATATTTTTGAAAAAGACAGCCATTTACATTTCATCCATTAGATTATGTTGAATTAAAAGTTTATTTCAAATTTTTAATATAATTCCATTAATGAAAGGTTAAAAAGAAGCTGTTTGCAAAACTATTTGTTTCACATTGTTTTATTTATATATATATATAAGAATATTAAAAAAAGAAAAACAAAAAAAAGCAAAAAAATAATAAACCCACCCCTTCCCATTTTTCTTATTTTAAAAAGAAGAAAGAAAGAAAATATTCCTTATTGATTTAAAGTTGGGGAACTTGGTACAACATTCCTTTTTTGGAATATTTTCAGGACTTTTTTCCTGATCTTAAAAAGTTTTAACTGATCGTACTCAGTGCCATTGAAATATGAGTACAATTGTTGCTACCAATAAATGTATCAATTATGTAACATTCAGTGCTTTTGTGTATTCCTTATTTTCGTCCCATCATAATTAGAATTTGAAAACTTAGTGACTTTATTAATTCTTGCAAAAATTATTTTAAGTTTTTTGGATGAAATTCAGAAAGTCTTCAGTAAGGATTTCATTAAGCTTTTCTTGAACTGCATTTAGTATATTGTAATATTATTTATTAATAACTATTCAATGTTTGAATTTGGGGAGGGAGGAGGAAAAAAATAAAATAGCTTTTATCCGAGTACCTAAACGAAATTAAAATTTTCCTAACCTTTATATGTGTTAATATAAACATCAAGGATGATTATAATATAAATTTATTCTTAACATGAATTAAAGGAATTTACTTTGATTCTTAAACTTTGTCCTGACAAGAGCACGACATGTCTTCTAAGCACAGTGCACCAGCAGTACCTGCTAACAGGTGCTTAAGATGTTCTGATGGAGAGGTACAGTCAACTACACTTTGTAAAATATCTAAAATGTAGAAAAAAAGGAGGGGAAAGCAGACTTGTTTGTTCATCTTCAAAGAACTCTAATTATACTGTAATTTATTAAAGATAATACTTTTAGCAAATAAACTTATATTTCAAGAACTCTATTCATGTATGTAATAAAAATATCTATTAAAATGAAGGTGATCTTGAACTGATGGGGAAAATAGTATCAGTTTCAATAAAATAATACATATTTTTTAAATTATTATTTCAGCTACAATGTGTTAATGCTTACAGTTTTCTATGAATAATTAATTTGATTTAACTCCAGTTAATGCTCATTTTTACAGATGAGATGTTCGCAAGAAAAGTTTTAATTTTAATGGCCTCTGATGTTTTTTATTTTATTTTTTCATTTCTTTTATATATAAAACAATATGTATGTAAATTTGTCAGGATATGTATGTAGAAAATTATTCTAATGTTCCAGTTGTTGTTATTAAGTCTTGTACATTCTTGTAATACATCCCTCCATAAAGACTAGGAAAGATTTTTTTTTTATGTATATATACTTGTGTATATATATATAAAAATCTTATGTTTTAAATCGGAGGCTTAGCAAATAAACAGGATTAGCCATAACATGAACATTGTTCATATTTGAAAAACATTTAATATTGACATTATTTCTAGAAAATTCAGATTCTCTGCAGCCTTTTAAGAAGCTTCAAATACAGAAAATATTGCTTCTTCGTAAGTGATCTTGATATAATAGTGCTAATGGATACGTTCAAAATTGCTTCTCTTTGAGTCCTGTGTTAGGCTAATGTACTTAGTGCTCCCTGTAAACATGGCCTCCAACTGTCTACTCACCATATCTCGTGTCGTAGTTTGTGGTTGAACTACAACTGGCAGGCTGTGAATTTGATCTGCATTTTTTATTACATTGCCCACTTACAATTTTAAAATTAATTTCAAAGACGAGTTGTAAAAATCACTGATATGTAATGATATCTAAATGATTATTATTTCCATAAATATTCACAAGGTTAAATGTTAAGTTTCCTAATACTGGTTTTTTTTTTCTTTTTGCCTTAGTACTATGTATTTTTATTTTTTTTATTATTTGTTATATCTTACTTGTGATTACTGCACTATTTATAGTTGTATTCCATTTGCTTTTGGGCAACATTTGTGAGTGGAAAATTTCTTTTCTAAATTTTCTTGGAAACACTTTGACAGAAACAAGCACCCTGAATTCTTTATAATTGTCATAATAATCAAATTACCTAAATCAGTTCTCTTAGACATTTGTAGATAGTCATTGGATATTGAGTTAAGGATATTTATCATCTGCCTTCACTCATATTTGGACTAAATCACCTTTTTTTCATACTAGAAAGCTCTGGTAACCATTTTTCCGAGAAGGATTTTAAACTTTTGTACCATTTCAACAAATCTTTCCCCATGCCTTAAAAGTTGCTTCCAATATATTGCAAGTAGTTTTATCAATATGTTGTAACTCACTGATAAAATCCATCTGCAAAACATTTTAATATGAATGTAAATTGTGTATGTATATTCTACCTAGGAAGCTTCCAAAATTATCGGTTTGTGGTGAGGAAACCAACCATTGAGGTTTTCTTTTCTGTAACTTAGCCTCCATGGGTCCTGAATGCCTACCCATATGTATACTGAGCATGGATACCTTTATCATAGAAAAAGAGGATCATGGCAGTTGATAAACTCTAGTAAAGTTCTAGCTTCTAGTTAACAGTAGATCTCAGAACAGTCCCTGAGATCAGTCAGCTAGTACTTCAGTAGTACAGTTTTGACTTGGATCAGTTGTATAGTCTGGAAGGATTTGAGACTGGCTTATTCTTGTATCTTTGCATTCTGTTATGGTACAGCTTTGTATGTTTATCTGGTGTCACCTTGAAAGTTCTTTCAGCATTCATGATATCCCATTGTTGAATTCCACTGTGTATAGGAAACAAGAAATCCAAATTTTTTTCCTTCCACATTGTTAGTAAAAAAAAAAGTGCGTTAATGAGTCTTAAGTGCATTAATGATCTTCAAATGCTTTGATGATCATCCTGCCTATTTTCCATTCTTGCCTCTTTGGAAGGAAGTAAAAGGCACCCAGACTATTAAAGCGAAATACACTTTGTTTCCCGAGTTTCAAAAGTGGATGATATCTCAAACATCTACCAATACTATGAAAGAAGGGACTAATGACATATATAATTAATTAAGAGATTGCAACATGTTATCAGGAATTCAAGAACGATTCCCTTCGTCAGGCGATTTAAAATGACGCCTGACGAATTTTAATTTTAAATTACCTGACAAGGAGAATCGTTCTTGGATACCTGATAACATGTTGCAATCTCTTAATTATATATATTTTTAAGTGTGCCTCGTCCCTTTTTTCATATTATATTACAATACTTCTGTCATGGAATAATCTACCAATACTTTGCCTCAGCAGTAAATTCACCAACAGGTCTTATACAGAGGGTTGATGCATTGTTATATGGTCAATTTTTCAGTCCTCGCCTCTTACATGAATCCTTTCTTCCATTATCAATACTGCTCTATATGCTCTCCAGACATTCGCACTATAGCTATGCAACTCAGTTTTCACTGTAGGAGTGACTGGTGTAAAGCAGAAGTGCCAATTCTGTTCCATTCCTGCTTATAAACTTTCTAGAGACTGGAAGAGTCTTAATAGGGTATTTCTACATTACCCTTTTTTTTGGGGGGGGGGGGGGTGATCAAAATGTACAGTAATGCATGGAACTAACGTTAGTTGATTTACTGGAATGTAAATGAAAGGAATAATTGTAACTACTTCAAGAGGTATGATTTTGATGCCTTGCCTTGATGGAAGCTGGATTTGCTAACTGAAAATATTTTCTAATAAGGTGTTTTGGTAATAGGAAGCATTAATTATGTCATTTGAATCAATTTTCTTAATCTCTTTGGGAAGCTCTTTTCATTCATGAATACAGTCAGAATGTCCTTTTGTATCACTTGGACAATAAGCAATAGCTCTTTGATTTGCCACAATCCAAGAGATAAATCCACGCCTCATCTACAAGTTACCACATAACTCCATTTATCACCTGCTAAAAACATTTTGTAGAGCTTATAGCAGTTTTTGTCTTTCTACCTTATTATCAGAAGGAGCACTGTATCAGTGCTTTGTGGAGCTTATGGAGATGCAGTTGTTTAAGAGCACAATGAACAGTTGACTGGTTTTCCCCATGTTCCTTGCCATGCTATGCTGCATCAATGGATTCTCTCTGATGCCATCCTCTTCAACCTGATCAACATGGCCGATATAAGCTTCTGCAAGGATTGTCTTTTCTTCTGTTTGCATGCTGAAAAAAACATTAATAACATCGTTTGCATACTACGAATAATTTTACCAGTTCCGACTCATGATATCTCAAATCCATCCTTTAGGCGCATCTCTTAATTCACTTTTGACTATAATCATCCCTGGAAAGAGCAAATATGAACTCTTTCCAAAAGGAGCTTATTTTAGGTGGCAATATTTCTTTGAAATTGTTTTGCACTCGATATTGTTCGACACGTGCATATGGGACATCAACAAATCAAATCGCGCAGAATTAAGAATTAGTTTATCAAGTCTTAAAGAGAAAGTTATTACTGTTATTAATATTATTAATTTTTTCTCTTACCAATCTTTCCACGTCTATCATTCAATTATTTCCACGTAATTATTTATATTTTCATACATATTATTTTATTTGGTTTTATTCTATTTTATTTTATTATATTTTGTTTCATTTTATTTCATTTTATTTTTCAAATTCTTCCCCTCTGTTGGTCTTGCTGTCTTTCAATTTAACGGTTCTTTGAATTTGAAAAGAACATCGCCGCTGCTCTCGCACCCCCCTCACGCAATTAAGAAATTGTCCCCAAGGAATCTTCTTCCTTTTTTCCCCTTTCCCTTCCACCCTCTCTCCTTCTCAGTGCAGCCACCATTCTCTCGGAATCAAACTAACGACGGAAGTCGTTCGTTATGCGCTCACCTTCATGTGATTGACTTTTAACATCTCCCGAAGGCCCGAGGCATGGGGCCGAAATATCGAGATAATATCTAATCCCGGAGTGAGGAAATCCCTCAAAAAAGGACCTATACAGTTTTATCATCTGTTTTACCCAGTTTTTTTCTTCTTCTCATTTTAATCTTTGTTTTCCAGTATTGTTTTTATCTTTTATTGGTTCTATTTGTATTTTCCAACTGCATTGGAGTAGGCTTAATTTAATCCATTAGTTATATAATGTTTTATTCTCCTTTAAAGAAACCATATATATTATTTTTGATATGTTTGTTTTAGTTGTTCTTTTCATTTGTCTAATTTTACAGTTTGTATTCTGGCGTTCTATTATTTTACCTTTCTTGGCACTACTTATTTTATTGACTGATGCTTTTTGCATTATTAAATACCAACAAATAAACCCAACTGCATCAAATTAGGTTTCACAATAATTCATAGCCGTATTTTTTAACAGCATCTCTGCTTATTTTAATTATTTAAATGACCCCTCTATACCTTACTGGATAGATTTCTCACCAATAACTGAAAAAGATAGCAACACTGTAGGTCACATGAAAAAAAAAAAGGTCAGCTAACAATGTAGGGCATGATGATTTGATCCTAAATCGATTTTACATTTCATCCCATAGGTATTTGATAAAATTCAAAGCAGCAATGCTCAGCCCAACTTTTGTAAATTTGTTGTCTGGACCAATGTATATGATAGGCACATTACTACTGCTTTAAATAAATGTGGGTTGATTAAAATTACCACTTGTGAATATAGAGCAAGGAACTGTTTACAGGCTCCAATCTTTTGGATTCCTGGCCCAAGCACAAGAGTTCGATGATAGGAAAGGTACTGATCTGTACTGACCATGAAAGCAAGGTGTTAAAGATATGTATTCAGAAGAGTACTTTCTCAGAACAAGGAGGCTTAACATGCGTGTATTAAAATAAAAAGAAAGTGAAAATAAATAAAACGCACTTGCATACGAACATGTTGAGGAGAGAATTAAAAATGACGGTAATAAACCGACAGTTTCAGAATACTCCACGTATTCCTTCATCAGAAGCGGCACAAACATGTAAGACATTACAACAACATTTCGATGACGACTCATGTCATCTTAAATGTAACTGTTGTAATGTCTTATAGTCATTGTTTGTGCCGTCCCTGATGAAGGAATACATCATCAAAAAAGAATACGGAGTATTCCGAAACTGTCGGTTTATTACCATCGTTTTCAATTCTCTCAACATGTTTGTAAGGCCGTTTTATTTATTTTCACTTTCTCAGAAGTCAAATATCTATTGGACACAAAGCCAGAAGCAGCCATTGGATGAAAAATTTCAGAAATCCTAGGTTTCGGTGTCTCTAAATCGAATTTATTTTCTGAACTTACCTAGGATTGCACAAACAGGAAACATCCAACATGCTTTAAGACTCTTAATAAATATTTAGTTGTGTTATTATGTAAAATTATAATACTGAATACTAATACTTTTCGAAGAGGAAGATTTGAAGCAATGTTAACTTTTCCAAATTTAGAGTTATCTTATTAGTTGCTTTTATACAGCATTTGGAATTCTTTTTTTACAGTAATCTAACTATTACTTTTTGTTAAGTGTACTTCTTACGGCAGCATCAAACATGTTTTAATGATGATTCTGCCACTATAGCAGTTGTCGGCGAATTATTTTCAGAAATATTGTTAACTTTCCTAAAGTTCTATTCAGCTACTTGGAACTCATTCCATGCAAACAATTTTGCAATCACTCCTGATGTTCTAATTGATATATATCACCATCGTCTTTGGTGTGCATAACCACTGCCATTACAATTCTTAGTACAGACCATTCCTGTCATTGGGGAAATTTTTAATTGTAACTTTTTAGCATTTCATTGCCTTGTTTGCCATGTACGATTTATTTTATTTTTCTTTGCTGGTATAGCTTTTAGATCACACTAAGTCAACAATTTTTTTTTTATTGCAGAGAATTTTTCATTGGATTTGGGGTATTTGAGTCGTGCTGAATCGAAAAATGACGTTAGTTTTGCCGAATTGGCTCTAGTTTATGAGATAATGTATACCCCTGAAATTTTGATTGTACCCCAATACTACCTGTGATTGCTGACATATGAAGCAGCTTTTGATCTGACTTTTTACTCTACAAGTGTTTTTATCTTTAATATTGTTTTGAAAGATTATCTCTTGCGTGTAATATCCTATTTATTAATTTTTTTTTTCTTAAAAAGCTTAGAAGTACCAGTTCTTCATGACGAAGCTTCGTAAACAGTTCTAATTCATTCTGCTACATTTGTGATTAACACACACTGCTAAAGCAAAGGCAAATCACTGACTTTGTAAGACGAGCATATCTTGCTTATTTTGGAATAAAGCTTGGAAACCAAGATAAGTTTGGGCTCACAATAAGGTTTGCAAAACCTGTGTAGAGTGCCTATGACAGTGGAGAAATGAAATGTGTTGGTGTACCTATGATTTGGAGAGAGACGCAAAACCACCACGATGATTGTTATTTTTGTGCTGTGAATGTAAAGCCTTCAATCGCTGCAAGAAACATAAGTGGGAGTATCCTGATTTGGAATCACCAAGATGACCTGTTGCCACACTGCAAAGATGTTCCCCGACCTGCCACTGTCAGATATTGAAGAAATGCGGGACTTGGAGTGTTCCGTAGATGGTAGCAGTGGAAGTGAATATGAAAAAAGCTTTTCAACATCTCCTCAGCAGTTATCCGAAAACAAACTCAATGATCTGCTACGAGAACTCAAATCTGTCAAAGCAAGCATCTCAACTTTTAGCATCCAGGCTAAAAGAAAAGAACTGTCTAAAGCCGGAAATTAAAATAGCAGCTTATCGGACAAGAGAGGAAGAAATTCTTCCTTACTTAAACCAAGATGAAGAACTAGTATACTGCAATAACATTCCTGGACTTATTCTTCAAGTGAAATAGTTTAGTTCAAATGTGACTACCAGAAGATTGGTTTTTATAGAAAGCTCCACGAGTAGCTTAAAATGTGTTTTAATGCACAATTGTAGCCGCTATGCATCGCTTCTTTTTAAGTTTTGTTGAGTGAGCAATTAGAAGAATATGAAAATATCAAAAAAAACTTGCAGAAGCTCTGCTATCATGAGCACCAGTGGCTTATTCGTATTGATCTCAAGATGGTTCACTTCTTGCTAGGGCAGCAAAGTGGATACACAAAGTACCCTTCTTTCATCTGCTTGTGGAATAGTAGGGCAAATTGGAAAAAAAGTGACTATAGGTGCAGCTAACATCATTAATGAGCCGTTGGTTAACAGAGGAAAAAAAAATCTTCTTCCACCACTCCATATCAAGCTTAGACTGATGAAGACCTTGCACAAAGATGAAGATTGCTCAAATATATTTGTAGATCATTCCTGGGACCGAGTTCTGAAAAACTTAAAAGCAGGAATCTTTGATGGTCTTCTAATTCATAAACTCATCAACGATTCGAATTTCAGCAAATTTATGACTGATATCGAAACATCTGCCTCGTGCAGTTATGTCTTAGTTGTCAAGAACTTCTTGGGTAACCACAAAGCAGACAATTAAGAAGAATTGGTGCAAAACATGCTCGCTAACATTAACAATTTAGGTACAAATAGGAGCATAAAGGTAGACTTTCCTTATAGCCTCTTAAGACAGATTTTCGGAAAATCTTGGTGATTTCAGTGAGGAACAAGGAGAGAGGTTCCAACAGGATATCAAGGTCATGAAGGAAAGGTTATCAAGGCAGATGGGACACTACTGCTGGGGTCTCCAATGTGATTGGGTCCTAATGACCCAAATAAGAGAAAATCGTACAAAAAGTGTTTTTCTAGGCATTTTTTGTGAATATCTGAATCATCTTACTTTTTTGTGTTATTACTTTGAAGGGAATGCCATTAGGTATTTCATATGTATAGTTTCAATGTGATTTGTGGGTAGATTATGCCTCACGATTACATTTTTTGTATTTCTTACATTTTTCAATGGTATCTCCGTTACCTCAAAAAGTAGAGCCTATCTAGAAAAACTAATGCTGTAATCAGCGCCACAAAGTCAGCCTAAAACTGCTGAAATATTGTCGGCAAGAAAATCACTGTTGACCAGTGTAATTAATCAATATCTCTTCTATGCATGGGCAAACAAGTTCATATTCTCCTATTTAAATTAGAACACATTTCATTACACTTCATCAGAGTTAGTGATTCATGATAATGTCAGGTGATCTGACATTAGAAATGATCTATCTTTCTTGAAGTGCTTTCATCCAAGTAGTCTTTATCGTGCATTCAAAAAACCAGAATGCTTCAAAAATATCTAATTTGCATTTTACACACTCTTTGTGACTGAATGTCGTGGGCTTTAGTGTCAAACATAGTAGTAGCTTTGTTAATGTTAATAGCAATAGTAAATTCGCTCCCATTTTAAAGGATAGATACCTGCTATAATGCCGAAAATGTTTAATATGTCATAGGGACTCTTTCTCGGCTGTTTTTATCCCTTAAATTTTTAGAAAGGTAAATTTGGCTAGGTAATCTTAGATCAATGTGCTCTTCGAGTTCATGACATTACTTATAATTGGCCTTGCAATTTAAGTATGCTTTGCTGATCCAGATTGGCCATATTGCTTTTCAAGTGAAGCTGGTATTATATTGTCAAATTTTTGCTAAGCCAGAGTTTCTTTTTTCAAGTTCTCGCTGTTGGTAAAATCGCTGCTATTATCCTTGTCACGCTGTAAAAAGGCTCTCGCTTCTTAACAGCAGCGATTGCAGACAACGAGGAATGTAGTTTATTGTTCTATTTGCCATGTAATTCCAGTCTCACACATTCACTATGAGTATTGCTGTATCAAGCGACTAGCTAGCAACAACCAACTCACTCCAAAAGTTGATAACATTTAGCTCTTCTTGATCGGAATTTTGCACTCACAAAGCGAGTTCAATGGCGATTTTTTTTTTTTTGTCAGACTGAGCGATTTAACCAGCAAGTTGCTGCTAGTTAAATTGGTGTTAAAAACTTGTCAAGTCTTAGGTTTTACAGCTCTTTGTTTGGAATCCTTTTGGTGCTAGAGGTAACGATGCTGGTTTTCAGAGCTTAGTGGAAAAAGTTCTTCATTGTGAAAAAAATAAAACTAACCTAGTTCTCATCCATAGAATATATGTACCTTGTATAGTTAGTTAGTGGCTCGATAAGTCTTTTGCCCCAAAGATTTCAATTTGCACAATAGCTTACTATATTTCATGAGAGTGCATAAGAATCCCTTACTTGCATCATTACTATAGACCTACTCATCTGGTGCAAGTGACTACTGGATGTGCAACTGATGAGAATATTTATTCTGGCATTAGACGTTCCTATATGGTCAGAAGCTGAAAAATCACTTCTATTTATGATTGGAAACATCCAAACCCTAAGATTGGCCATTTTCAGTTTTTGCACACAACAAACATACTACAGTTATACAAAAAATAAAAATAAATTTTATTGCATTTTTTTTATTTCAGACTTTTTTTGTTTTATAAGTTAGATTTTAAACATAAATATTTGGGAATACTCCAAACCCCATTATTTTTGTTTATTTACAAACTATTTAATTATTTAGTACAAAAATGTACCAACAGCTTTGACAGCATAACTTTTTGCAATGCGTATGTACAAGTTTTTTTTTTTTTTAGTTTTTTTTTAATATTTGTTAAAAAAAAAAATGAAAATGTAGATTATGAAAGCCTTCAGCTATTAAAAAAAAATATTTTAACAATAGTAAAATAAATTTAACTGATACAGAAATTTACAAAATGTAATAAATATAATTTACATGCTTCAATGAATGTCTTCCTTGGAATGCTGTTGTGGCCAGAGGTGAACTGAGGTAGACCATTTATGCTTGTTTTTAAATTGAACCTGTTTTTAACACATAAGACTGGCTTTCAGCCACTGAAAAGAAAGAAGAAAAAAAGTTTTGTTTTGCTTTTTAATTATTTGTACAGGGAAGAATGATTAACATCAGACCAGAGTAAAACCTAAAATTTAAATTTCATTTGGAGAGATTCTGTGCAAATAAGATCTTAAAAAAGCCTCAATTACATCTCGTCTTGGTAATGCAGACTGACATTACACTGCCTGTTTAATTTATAACTATATGCCATTTACCATATTTTACGGACTATAAGACGCATCTTAATTTTTAAGCAATTTTTTAAAAAAATAACATTAAAATACATTCAAGTATAAGGCGCACCTGAATTTTGGAGGCAATTTTTCGAAGAAAAAAGTGCATCTTATAGTCCATAAAATACGGTACTTTCTCTCCTGAAACAGCTGATAGTATATTTTCTCAGTAAAATATTCTCCACTGTACTGTTGCAGCATATACTGAAATGCCAAAAAAAAAAACTGAGAAGGGCCCTACCATGTCAACAAATGATGTAAATGTAACAGCAGATATCTTTTCAGCTTGGGTGGCAGTTTGCTCCGTTATGGTATGGGGTGTGTTCAGCTAGTACATATTAGGAACCCTCATACGTCTGCAGACCTCCGTAAACGGTAGCTGCTACATCAATCTCCTTGCGGATCATTTGCACTGTTCATATCCTGCCTCTTTCAATAGGACAAGGCACCACCACACAAGGCCACAGGAGCATTCCTCTGAGTTCGCCATCATGTCTTGGCTCCTGCATTAACGGGATTTAAACACCATTGAACATCAACGTGCTGTTACTGCCAGGAATCCACCATCTGCAAACATAATGGAATTGTGAGTCGCTCTGCAGGATACATGGTGTGCTCCATCTTTTCAGAGCACTCATATGAGTCCATGCCGTCTTCCAAGCATGAGGAGGTCATACACAGAATTTGATAGGTAGCCCAGTATTTTTGGGACTTACAAATGCATCCGAGAATAATTCAGCAAAAAGTTCTGCTTTCACAATGTTATTGTATTAGTGATCAAATAGTTGATGGTCTTCTGTATCTACAATTAACTGCTGGTGATATATTCCCTCTAGATATTAGATTGACAGTATACTAACATTGTCTGTGAATCTAAATAGCAAATCCTAAAATGCAACATTTGCCTTTGTTATTTGTATCATACAATTACTCACTAGAAACTTGATTTCAACCTGCTTCAGCATCCATACTACATAGTGAATTTCAGACTATTTCATTAAAATGATGGAATTTTTCACTTGAAGTGAAACTTCTTTTGCTTCATTCAGATAGAATGGCATTCACTGTTATTGTCATCACGAATAATGTGCTTTAAAATTTCATTTCATAAGCTCTGAATCTCAATCTTATTTACACTGTTCACAAAATTATTGGGATATTGCGAAATAAATATAATACACCCAAAAAACAGAGGCATTTGTATTTATTAAAGAACATCATCAGAGAAGCAACATTAATTTACATTGTATAAAGAGGCTGGTACTGCTAGGTTATCTCCACCATCCTGGATCAACAACAAGTGGCAGAATCGTTGAATGTCACCTGAAAATGCCTCTGCAACATGATTTACCAGAGTCCGAAGCATGGAGATCATAAGGTGTCTTGAAGCTGACCAAATACAGATGACAGTGGCAGCAGCGGTTGGTACCTCGCAAAGCATGATTAGCAGACTCTGGAATCACTTCAAATAGACTGGCACAGTATGAAGAAGACCAGGGCAGGGCTGCCTATGTGCCACCACTGCAAGAGATGATCGCTATTTGAAGCTATTAGCACAAAGGAACTGGCAAAGCAATGCGACTGAGCTATGGCGACAGTTTCTCGCTGCTACTGGACGACAGGTATGTACTCAGACCATGCGAAATCGACTCCGTTAAGGTGGATTGTATGCCCAGCGACCAATGGTATGGATTCCGTTAACCGCTGAACATCGCAGAACCCGCAGAAGATGGGCTGAAATTCGTCTTCCTTGGACCTGTGAAGAGTGGTCCACGGTTCTCTTTAGTGACAAGGCAAAATTCAGCCTGCAGCCTGACAATCATCCTGCCCTGATGTGGCATGAACGTGGAACACGGGAGAATCCACATTTGGTGCAGATGGAATCATGGTGTGGGCAGGCATTCAGGTGGTTGTACTGACCTCCATGTTGTTAGAAATGGAATAGTGAATGCTGTAAGATATCGGGATGAAAATGCTACAGCCTATAGCGGTACCCTATGTTGGAGCAGTTGAGGCCAACTTTCTTTTTATGGACAATAATGGATGCCCCAACCATGTGCCTCTTGTCAACAAAATGCTGCAAGAAGCTGGAATCAAGCGCATGGACTGGCCTTCACGTTCTCCAGACCTTAATCTCATTGAAGACGCTAGCAAGATTTGTTGCCAGTCACCTCCCATAACACTTCCTCAGATGGAAGTTGCCCTGGTGCGCGAGTGGCCACGAATCCCAAATCCCACAGGAACTGCTGGACAATTTGATCCTCTCCATGCCTCATCACTGTCAGTGTGTTGTAGCAGTCTCAGGTGACCATACACCCTACTGAACAGTCAAATTGCAACACATTTTTCACGTGAATATAAACCCCCATCAAGTGTCACATCCTACTCATTCCCGATAAATGGATTCTGCACCTCATTTGCATATTCAGACAACTTACATTTTCGTGTCATTTGCTTCTGTGATGATGTGATTTATTAAATAAACTCAAATGTCTCTGTTTTTTTGGATGTATTATATTCATTTTGCAATGTACCCTAAATTTTGCGAGTAGTGTATCTTGGGAACAAAGCTTTGTGAACTGCATCTCCAACTCATTTGACCTAAACACATTTCAGCTGCACTATAAATTTCATGATAAATATAATATTTCAAGATCAATGAGAATGTGAGAAAGGTTGAGGATCTGTTCTTGCTATCGAGAACATACCTGGAGTTGATACACAGTTCCATTGCTATCTATTGATAATCATCTATCATATTTCTTTGTAAGTTTCTTGTTTCCAGAATTCACATGCCATCTATTCCATTCCTATTTTTTCATAATTAACACCGACTCTTTAAGCAGTTAAGGATTTTATTTCCTTTGCATCTTGATCATTTCTAATCAAATTTAAAATAGCTTGAATAGCAAGACAATGCCCGACAGAATGATAGAAATTATAGAGAAGAAAGGAGGACCAACATGTTATTAATTTCAATAAAAACATAATATTTCGAAAATTGAGTTTATAAAGTGATTTTTTTTTTTTTAATTTTAAAACTACTCAAAATTTTTGAGATGTTTAAATGGTACATGAATTTATTACTGTTAAATAGACTATGAAAAAAAAGGGAAATAAACAAATCCTGTAATAAAAAGTTATTTGAAATACTTGGGTGAGTTTATACTTTTTTTATAGGTTGTATATGCAATGCTGTGTTTACGTGATTGCATTGCTAGTTACCAAAATAACAGTAATGCATCCATTGTAACAAATGACGAAGTTGAAACTGTTGCAATGTCTGTAGTGAAAGCAAATGCTGCACTCGTAGCTAGCAGTGCTCAGGCAGTATCCAGACAACTGGATATGCCATATTTAACTGTATGGAAATGCATGTGCAAAGTGCTTTAGTTTTACTCTTACAGGATTAGCCAAGTCCAACAACTGGTTCAAGGAGATGTGGAAATGTGCCTGCATTTCTCTCACCTGTTCCTAGCTCGGATGGAAGTGGATGATGCATGGCTTTGCAGTGATGAGGCACATTTTTATCTTGGGGTCACTGTCAATACACACAACTGTCGGATTTGGGCTACTGAGAAACCTCAAGCTATTGAGCAGATGCTGTTGCATCCACTGAAAGTCATAGTGTGGTGTGGCTTTACCACCGCCTTCATAATTGGTCCATACTTTTTTAAAGAACTGCAACCAACGAGACCAGTGATATGTTTTGTCACAGCAGTGCAATATCGTTATTCCTGAGCTTCAACAGCATGGATGTCTTTGACACGACTGTGTTCATGTGGCTCTCACACAGGATTGACAGACCAGCAAGTTTTATGTCAGCATTTCACCAACCACCACATAATTAGTCACACATTCCTGATGTGGTCCGCACGTTCGCGTGATCTCACGCCATGTGACTTTTGGTCATGGGCTTACTTCAAAACATTGGTTTACCAAGGACACATTGATAGTTAGGCAACATTGAAGGACTGAATACTGCTTCACATGAGACAAATCTCTGAAAATTTGCTGTGGTCCACAGTATGCAGATTTTGGACAACATTTAAGGATAACACTGAACTGTATGTATAACTAACAATAAAAGCTTTTGTCAACTAAATGCTTTTGTTTTCTTTCCTACATCTGATTAGCTCACCATGCAGTACCAATTTCGGCCCTCGTGGCACCATTTGGAACTTAATGAGTATTTTATGATACATTTTTTTTTTTTAATTACATCATTACTACCTACTAATGTCATGGGAGAAGGGGATAGAACAATTTGGACTTAGCAAAAATCAAATCTATAAGAATCTCCCTGAATTTTCACAGGAACAAAATTTTAAGTCTTATGATATTAATTCAGCTTACCTCTGCCAAATTTAATTTAATGTATCCATTCTGAAGAGGGTCTTTCTTGTCAAACATAGCTGCAAAAAATGTTTAAAAAAAATTATTTTGTAATGTGAGTTTATTTTATTTATTTATTGTTTAAAAATTAATTTAATTTATATCAAACTTGTTAGATATCTTAGAAAAAGAAAGGAAATTCCGTTTTAGTAAGAATATTCTGCACTTACTAAATGCCATACTCAAATGAAGAATAGCTGCAACATAATCTCCAAATCTTAAGGTCCCATCTTTCCTCATGTATCTCATGATAAGTAATGACAAAACTTCTGTGCTAAGCTGAAACCCTACAAAAATATATATTTTTTATTTAGTAAAATTTCTTTTCCTCGTTAGATATCTCTGCACATTACAAAAAATATATGTGCAATAAGAGTACGCACTAGGAGTTAGAAATCATTTATCAGTCTTAACAAAAATTGTCAACTTTACTAATAAGCACTTGTTGAACCAAAACAGAAAAGTTAATACAGTACAGCATCGATTATCCAAAGCAATGCTGCACGAAGGTGTTTGGATAACTGATATTTCGGATAGCCGATCATTTACGAAAAAATTGTACCAGTGTCATAGGAGCAATATGAAACACAGAAATAGTGATACATATTAAACACAAAACCTTAGATTGTATTTTAAACTTTGCTAATTATGGTCCAGGTCACGTTTTAGATAATAAATTATGTTATTTTAAATCCGTCCTGTGACTTGCGTTGTTTTTGTCGTTGCGCGTTTCGGGAACTATGTCCCATCATCAGACCTATCACTCGTAGAGAGATCGTCAAATATTAAAATTAATTTTTAAAATTTTTGTCTACTGAAACGCCTTCGGTTAACCGATGTTTCGATTGATTGATAGTCAGATAATCGATGCTCTACTGTAATCTAATTATCTGCTCTTTACCATTACCAACACTTTTAGATACCAAATTAAGGGTTAGACCTTGTATGCAATCTCCTATGTAATTTCATTTACGTACTTTGAAAAATTAACACATAAACATGGTATCAAATAAAACAAGGATATACATTGCCTAATATTTTTAAAACTGGGACTATTTTTTTTAGATAGCTATTAGTGCAGTTGATGTGAGCTTTCCTTCATATGAGATTGTACAGTATATCATTATTTTATAAACTTCATCTTAAGAAAGAAAGCTCACAAAGAAAGCTTTGTTAACCATCTACTAAGATATTTTAAAGGGGCTACAGTGTCATAGGATATAACAATTGCAGTTATGTTTATTTTTATCATTTATGTCAGTGGAACTTTAAAATTCATTAGGTTTCAGACCTATAGTAAGGCATCGGTTAAAATTCAATCAGCAAGTTTTCATAATTTAAAATTTGATTGATATATGGAAAATAACAATTTTAGACATGTAGAGAAATAAAATTTAAAATGTGAATGATATCAATTTAAATGAATTCCGTAATGAAACAGAGGAACTTGTATCATTTTTAACCTATCGACGAATTTTTTAGGTTTCTGTTGAAACCTCATATTTCTCTTGGTGTGGCTGTTCATCCCATACAATTTTCAGCTTGGGAACTATAAGGGATATACATGAAATAAATAGACCTCACCAAAAGCTGAGATCATATTTCTACTTGATGGGAAGGGTTGGGGGTTATCCTTAATGATGATGTATGGTTTTTGTTTTTAGATCACAGTAATTATGATTTTAATTAAACCTATCACTATTGTTTGTTTTTCCTGGAAATTGAAATTCTGTCCAACTGAGTGAAATATTCTTAAGTATTTTACTGCAATTAATCTCTTCAGGGTGCATAAAATAGAAATTAAAAACCCATAAAACTTGATCTTAGAAGAAAGTCTGTTGTTGCAAAGAGCCAGACTAACAAATTAATAAACAATTTACTTTGTGATATAATTTCGGAGTGAGATTGCATTATCATTCTTTATTGCATGTTTCAGTTAGGCTGCAATGGAGAAATGTGTGCATCTAACGCCGCTTTAAAAAAAAAACAAAAAAACATAAGGGCAACTTTAACCTAGAAGGAGCAAATCGCCTGTATTGTTCTTAATCAACAATTTAGTACCTTCTGTTCAGACTTTTGAAGTAGAGCTAACAATCAGCGACCACAGAAAAATCCACTTTTAATACTCACAATGAAAATTCAGCACTTGAAATAGCCAAAAGTCACTTCAAATGAACACAAAAAACAGTGGAACACTGAACTTTTAAGCGACCTATTTACAAAATGTAGAGTTGGGGGTGAACTTTTTAAGTTCATCCATTTGTCATCATCTCTACAACCTAAACTAAAATTCGGACAGACATAAGTAATAGCTTATTGGAACTGTTATGACTTGTGGAGGTGGCCAAAAAAGACACATACAGGGCCGCAATGGTGTCACTAGAGTTTCATAGTGAAACCATTTTTTGTCTTTATTTTCATACGAATCAAAATTTAATTTGCAAGAGTAAAATATACAATAGATTTTTAGAAGCAAAGATGAAGAATTTTATACTGATTATCTGGTGACCAGAGTGAAATGTCCTGTATTTTCAGTAAAGGAACAGTTCACCTTGAATTTGTAAATGGTATGGTAAATGCCAGAATATACCAAAACATTCTTCAGAAGAAGTTATTACCCACGAACAACAACAAATGGCTTAACAAATTACTAATGTCATATATTTACATAATAAGACAGAATGAAACAATCACTTACCGATTTCTAGTAAAGCATCTCTTAGCCTTTCTGCTCGTAAAATCCCAGTGGTACCTTTTGTATGATTTTTGAAAGCATTCTGCCAATATTTCAAACTACACATCAAGTCCTTAAAATCTGAGAATTTAAGTCTTCCATTGCCAGAGGTCTAATTAAAAGGTTAAGGACTTTTTTTTTTTTTTTTTAATCTATATTCTCTAGTAATTATAATAATAACAACAAATTTAAAAATTAATTTATAAATGTAACATGTATTGATATGCCTCTAATAAAACAAAAATGAAATTAATCAAGATAATTTAACAGTATTGGATAGAAACTGAACCATTTATCATTTCCATGAAACTAAAAGAATGCAATATTTGTTTTTTTAAAAAAGAAAGGATACATCCAGGGCTAAAACTACTTCTCGACAAACATCCAAGCTAGCACAACTCTTTACGTAGTCTTCAAAATGAATAATAAAAAAAGTATCATGAGTTTCTCTTTACCTTTTTTTGTATCATTTAAAAATAATTTTAATTAATGAAGTTAGTGTTCCTGGAGTGTTTCATCTACTCTATCATCCAGATAACTATTATGCATATAATACAAAAGGGTTTAAGAAATATATTAAATCTATCTATATATAAAAGCACAAAAATGTGTGTGCCCTTAAAACTTAAAAACTACTAAACTAATTTGAATATAGTTTTTTCCACTCAACAGCAGATGTAGGAGGATTTCTTATGGCAACATCACCTTACTACCTTAGGTATTCAAACAGTTAAAATAAAGACATCAAAAACGTCGCAAGGATTGCACAAATCAGACAAAAGTGCTTTTCAAACAGAAAAATAATTTAATAGTAGGATAAAAGAATACCAAATTAAAGGAATGCTATTATCATATAAATATACTTTTAACTATCAAAAAATTAATCTACATGGGAAGAAATTTCTGTTAATTTATCCTTATTTAGTGCAAGTACAGCTATTTTTGATATTTCTTAAGTTATGCTAATATCACAATAAATAAAATTCCATTCATCGAGATTTTGAAATACACTGTGGCATAGTTTTAAATTATTACATGAAAAGAATGTTTGAAAGTAGGGTAGGGGTGAATAAAAGAATCCTCTGCAATAATTAAATTAGCATTGAAATATCTGAAAAGAAAAAGTTATTTTTTTTTATATTATTCCTTTAAGTAAACAGCTAGAGTTTATTTATTAAATTAGATTTCTCTTCCAGCATAATTTTAATTTTCCTGTATCTTATACACTAAGAGGTCCATTCAAGTTATAACAATATTTTTTCTCAGAACTGGAAACAGATAGAAACATGCGGTTTGTTTTAAAATAAGTGGGCACTCTTTGTCAATGCATGAGAGAGATGGCAGCACTGTATGGCACACAGAACCCTAGTGGCAGCGGCGAGAGTGAGGACTGTTTTTGATACTTAAAATGGCAACGTTTTAATTTCGAGATCTGCTTGTAATCATTCGTTTTCTCCATTTGTGTGTGTGACACCGATTGAAATTCATAGCCAGTTGAGTGAGACATGTGGTGATAGTGTCATGGATGTGTTGAATGTGCGTTCATGGATGCAACAGTTCAAAGTAGGCAGAACGTCATGTAACAACAAACCAAGACAATTTCGGCCTTGCACAAGCCGATCTTGACGACATGATTGAGCGAGTGGAAAAAGTTGTTTTGGAGGATTACTAAATGAGTGTGGAACAGATCGCCTCCAAAGTTGGCATTTCCATGGGATCTGCACACACAATCCTGCATGACGACCTGAAAATGCGAAAAGTGTCCTCCAGGTGGGTGCCACGAATGCTGACGGACTACAAGGCTGCGCGGTCGCATGTTGCCAGGCAATGTTGACGCATGATGACAGCATGAATGGGACTTTCTTTTCATCGATTGTGACATGGATGCCGTTTTTCAATCCTGAAATGAAGCACCAGTCTGCTCAATGGAAGCACACAGATTTACTGCCACCAAAAAAATTTCGGGTAAGCGCCAGTGCTGAAAAAATGATGGTGGCCATGTTCTGGGACAGCGATGGAGTAATCCTTATACATTGCATTCCAAAGGGCACTAGGATGACAGGTACATCCTACGAAGATGTTTTGAAGAAGAAGCTCCTTCCAGCATTGCATGAAAAAGGCCGGAAAAGGCTGCACATGTGCTCTTTCACCATGACAATGCACCAGAACGTCAGGCGAATGTGACACAGCAGTTTCTTCATGAAAACAACTTTGAAGTGATTTCTCATGCTCCTTACTCACCTGACCCGGCTCCTATCGGCTTTTGGCTGTTTCCAACGATGAAAGACACTCTCCTTGGCCGCACATTCACTAGCCAAGCCACTATTGCATCAGCAATTTTCCAGTGGTCCAAATCAGACTCCTAAAGAAGCGTTCGCAGTGGCCATGGAATCATGGCGTCAACGTTGTGAAAAATGTGTATGGCTGCAGGGAGATTATGTCGAGAAGTGACACAAGTTTCATAGTTCTCGTGTGATTAGTTAGTGAGAAAAAAAATCGAAGGTGTTATAACTTGAATGCAGCTCGTATTTTTAAACTCCCTTCTAACTGTTGTACGATTCCTAAACAAAGTCAGTAGTTAAGAATAATCCTTGTTCTGTCATCTTTAACAAAAAAAAAACACAGGATTAAAAGGGTGGTAGTAAACCAACAGTTTCAGAATACTTTGTGTATTCCATCATCAGGGACAGCACAAACATTTAGGACGACACGGGGTGAGGATAAATAGTGAGGTAGTGGGGAGGAAAAAGCTGGTGAGTTATCAGTGCAATATGACATCTCTGTATGAAAACTATTTGGAGGCAATGGAGATTAAAAGTCATTTGGGTATATTGGCTTTTTCTCTATTGTTTATCATGAATACATCCCACAGAGCTTTTTCCTCCCCAGTCCCTCACTATTTATCCCAACTTGTGTCATCCTATATGTTTGTGCCTCCCCTAAAGATGGAATTCACAAAGTATTATGAAAAAGTTGCTTTACTACCACTCTTGTAATCCTGTTGATTCATTTATTATACAAGTAAGTGCATTTCATTTCATTTTTTTTCTCTTCATTTTACTATACTGAAGGTCGTAATCGGGTATATTATTCTTTCAGATCCAAATTCTCCATTTTCTATCTATTGGCTTTTTTGATTTGATTAGTTCAAAAAGTCCAAGTACTTATTGCTAATTTTTTTTTGTAATATTTTTGCTGGTTAATTATTTACCGTTTGGAAGAACTGCTTCAAGTAATTCCTGTAATTCAAACATATTGATTGTCCGATGTTCATCTGCCAGTTGCAAAAAAACAGCTTCATACTGACTTAGTCCTTTGCCATCCAAAGTGGGAGGGGCCTTATTGTAAAGAAAAAAAATAAATTTCCAATTACAATCAAACAAATATCTGAGCACTAACTGAGTACTAGAACAAAGTTTACTACATGGCAAATATGCATATCTAACTGAAAATAAAAGGTTTGTAGTAGTAGATTATCAATTTAAACTTAGGATTTAAGATAAATTTGTAATAATTTACTTTTAATGTACATTAACTTATAAAAATATCTTTAAATACCTTCAAAATGGCTGGTTTTATAAGTGCCGAACTAGTATCCATTAATCTGAAAAGAAATAACGAAAATATTAGCTTCAAAATAGAAAATCAATAACTTTCTGTGCATTTATTCTACATACGACCTACAATTCTCTTAGATAGCATTGCATTTTGTACAAGCGAAATTAAATAAAATTGATGTTGGAATTCTATCTAATTAGATTTAGAAAAAAGAAAAACATTTTTTTGGGTTAGAAAATGAAAATTGCATATATACAGTGTAAATAGTAATTTGCAGAATACATATTCTAAGTCACTTTAGCTTTTGACTGGATAATATATTATTTATTGGCTGGTTATCCATTAATTTTTAAACCTAGTGCATTACCACAAAAGATAAAATGTACATTTATTTGATAAAACTTCTGCTAGACTCCACAATTCAAGTATCTTCCCTCAGCTGCTCTACACTTCTGCCATTGCTTCTAACAACGAAGCAATACTGTACATCATACTGTGCATAAGTGTATCTGTCACAATTGCTTGGATCTTATGAGCATTTGCAATTACCATTCTTTCAGAAGATCTTTCACTCTCAGAAACATTTGCCAAATCAAGGAAAATGGAAAAGGTGGAAGCATAGTGACTATGTGTTTCACTAGTTACTGGATAACAAAGAGATCTGACATATTAGCATGGTGAAGAAACTAATTGCTTGCTCTTTAAAACTCAGGCTGTTTGCAGCGAACAGCATCTCTCAGGCGACCATGAATGTTTTGATGTATTGTTTTGGTAAGGGTGTGGCTCTGAATGTATTTATGGTAACAATACCCAGCAAAACCAGTACATCCGACTGACTTTTAATCTCCTCCAAGTAGCTTTCATACAGAGATGTTACATTGCACTGGTAACTCACCAGCAGCTTGTCTAGCAAATGTATTAACACCATTGGGGTGAGAGTCTATTTAAGTGCAACTTTGTTCATTCATCCCAGAACTTATTGTAGAAGTATATAAATGCCTATAAAATTATCTCTTTTCTGGCAAAAATAATAAATGAACCAATTTAAATTTTGTTCACTTTGTTTTTCTAATCAAAATTTAAAATTTAATTCTGAATTTAAACACGGATTAAACATGGAAAAAAAGTTTTTTTTTTTTAATTTTCCCCATCTTTTTTAAAATTTTCTTATTACTTTTACATAAAACACATTCTTTCTTCTTCATTTCTCCATACAGTAAATAAATTGTTTGTTTTTTGTGACGTGAATAAAAATAAAATAATAATCTTCAAAATTTTGGAGGAAGTCAAAATGTCCTCAACTAATTAACCATCCTAACAAAACAAAGAGGGGAGCAATATTTGAAACATTATTAGCAAATGAAACCTGATGGAAGTGTGAACATTCTCCTTTGAGAACCAATGCAATATAGCTTAGCCTAATCCTTTCTTGGCTTTATTTTCAGTATTTTTCAACTAATCATGCCACTTCTTTTGAATTTATCCTAATATCTTCAATAGTAAAATATTTCTTGTGTTTAGCTGTTGTATCATTGGAAGATAAAATCAGCTAAGATGCTGAGAAAGATGGACAAAAAAAATTTGATAAAAATTGAATGGTAAACAACTTTAGTTATGGAGGAAACAGGGAATTGTAAGCTCTTCAATGTAACCTAAAGAAGTTTTTAAATTTAGCAGCTTACATTTTCTTGCTAAAGAATAAAACACCACCTAAAGCAAAATCTTCAGCATAGTTATAACTATACAAATGTAATGCTTGGAAGATATCTTTTACCCAAAATGTGCATTAGGATAACAACAACTATATATATTATTGTAGTATGTGTCTATGGTGAGGCTTTCTATGAGTTAATAGGATATCTGGTTTTGAAATGATTTCTTTAAGGTAAGCATTAAGAATCATGTAATCCTTGTGAATTTTGAGAGTCAGTATTAATGTCAGGGAACATCCTATTCTAGAAAAATGCCCAATGAAATTCCAAACCATAGTATGAAGGCACATGTTTAATTTCTTCTAAAAGCTAATAGAGCTACGGCTTACTTAACTGAATGGGAAAGATCAGAGAAAGCAAAATAATTCTTTACTATTCTCATTGGTTTCATGTGGGTAGACACTAACCACATAAACAACCGTAACATATCATAGGCGCATAAATAAGCTGTTCAAGTTCGCCTGTAGAATACTGATTTTGAATACTATCTATATTATAAACAGAAATTTCATTTTCTGTACATAATGCAAAGTGAAAGAAAACTGCATTTGAGTGTTTTCTTAACAAACTTTCACTTTGATTTATATACAGAAAAAGATATCATTCAGAACAACGTCAAATAAAACTCGTGGACTTGAATATTAGTGGGCACATTAAAAGATATTTTTTAAAAAACAATTCAAAGGATGTTGTATAGTAACAAACAATGTCAAAAAAATAATTTCATAACCGAAAAAAAAAAAAAAAAAAAAAAAATTAGTTGAAAACCACAGGAAAATCATGAAAACATGATTTATTGCTGAAGTTTTACTAATCAATATACATGTTCAAGTATTCTCACTACAAAGTCATGTAGGCCCTTAGGGGTCATAAGAGTTACAGCTCCCGGCATTTCATGACCAATGAGACTAAGCTGTCTGGTCAGCCTGGCACCCACCAACCATTCTTCAGAGGGATGAGTCAATCCTAAGACCTGTCTGGAGGAGAATCAGTTCCTCCAGGCCTCAATCAATTGCTTTCCTGACTCCACATCAATGTACATATGGATAGAATAAAACTTTTAGTTATTGATTAATTGATTTGAAGTGAACAGACTTAATTACATATGAAGTAAAATTTAAATTTCTGATACATGTCAAATTTACTTCACTATGTTAGTTAGTTATTTGATTTTAATTGTGTAAAAGCATTTTTGGCTAAAGCTGTGCCAATGTTTAAGTGTCTTTACCTCAAATCAATTAAGCATTATTACTGTCACACTTAGATTCAAGTTACTTACTTTAGTTTAAGTGGTTTGCTTGAATATACCCGCAAAGTGAAAGTTGTTTCTTGGCCTGATTCAAAAGTTGTTGGCAGCACAACATAACCTCCTTGTTCTAATTGGCACCGATGAGTGACCTGTAGTTATTAGGAATTCAAGAGTTATAATTGACTTTCAAAAATTACAAACCAAGTAAAATACAGACTACGTATTTGTTTATTTTTGTTGAAATTCAAAAAAATATCTACTAACCTGCCTACTGTTTGTATACTGGGAGTTAATTAATGATTTGTTCTTTTTGTAAAAGTTTTTTCCTATACTGTCTGTATTGTTCTTTGGAAGCTGCAGAAATTAATACAGATGGAAGATTAGGAAACAACAAAACTTTCCTTATTATTAAAATTATATCTTTCATTTTAGTAATTATTTTTAAATGTTTCTGAAGTAATGTAAACAATGTCATTACAACTACTATAATAACTGTGGAAGCTGAGGAGCAATTGAAAATATAAAAAGCAAAGCTGATATTTTTAGGCTATATCAATGACAATTATGCGATAATGCAAATAAAGGAAGATGAAATTTTAGACTAATAAACATATTTTATTCTTCTATTTAGAATGAACAAAAACTAAATACTTGTACCTGATAAGCTGTGAATCCAATTACGTTTGGCTCCAGAATACAATGCTGGTTTAATGAAATGATTACTTCTTCCATATCAGATAGAATCAAATGAAATTGAGGATTGATATGAAATGTATCTAAATCAGAGAGAAAATAAAATGTGTTATTAATTAAATGATTAGGAGTGGAATCTAGAACCTCTCCTTCTTGCTGTTCACTACAATCAGGTAGGAATGCCCTAAATCAATGAGCTTTGAAAATCATTCAAGAAGCAAATATAACTTGAAGCAAATGCTTCAATTTGCATTGTAAGCAGTTTAATTAACAATGATATATTAATGTCGTCTCTGATCTAATAAGGTAACAGCTTTTCAAATCAAGAAGAAAACATAACAGTGTGGGTGCTAGCAGGAATTTTTCGGGGAAGGGGGATGCAATGTATTTTACACTGTAAAATTCTGTAAATTAACTGAAGTAAAAAAATAATAATAATAACTTCAATAAAATTTACTATTTTGTAATATGTGTTTGTTCTCTTATGAGAAAGAAATTATATAAATTATGTTAAATTTGAAAATTCCAGAAGGGAAGGGGAGGCAAGTGCTCCCTCTTATCTGTATGTGTAGGCACCCATACACTAGCAGCTGAGAAGATTTATGCTACTGGAATGAATGAATAAACTATGTCTTTGAGCATTAGTTACATAGTTAATTGGTATTTGAGAATCAGTTGCAATAATGAATATTCTGCACCAAGAAAGCTCAAATAACAAAAGGTAAAAAGAACTTCAAGTACAACTACAAATTTCAAAATGTCCATGAGTAATGGTTTTTTGCCACAGTTGTGTTTTTGATTAATGATGAATGTATCTTCATTCCTTAATTGGCCATTGGATTATTTGTCTTGCAATGCCAGAAAATTCAACCACTTCTTTTTTGCCACTATTCAATCTTTCTTCCAATCAGTGATTCAATATGAGAGCACTTAAGTATAATCATAGCCAAAGTCTGTTTTGGTATTAATGACTACAACTGCACATCACTTACTATATCAAGGTAATGTTACTTTCTCTGTATTGGTCACTAATTTGATGACCTGTTTCTTCACCTATGGCATAGTATAATAACATTTTTTATTTTTTTTTTAATTTTACTTATTTCAAAGTTTGGTTTGTATTATGTAGTCCTATAAATAAGGATTTCAAAAGCATTACTACATTTATCTTTCACTTCTTTAATATACAATTTCTAGATAAGATCTTCTTCAACTACTATCTTTCAAAAAAAAGCTAAATGCCATTACATTTGTATGGATTGAATATTATGGTATGTGATAAACTATATAATAAGACTCCATCAAACACAAGAAAATCTTGCTTAATGTTAAATGTTTGCACTCTTCACTGATATTTAAAAAGAAATCTGCTGCCTTTATTATGCATGTAACTTATGACTTATGTATTACTTCTCTGAAAAAAGTTATTTAATAAGATATATCTTAAATATTAAAAGTTAATTACACTTTGGTACAATTAGATAGCTGTTAAGAATAAATTTCAACAGCATTTTACATGTTACCCTCAAATTTATTACCTATATTATTCCTACATCCACCAGCTGTAACTCCTTTCTGCCACAACGACTGCCACATTCTCATCTGCCAGGGCTGCTTGGCTCTCAGACTGGGTTCATCTTTACTTGTATCGCCATCAAGATGTACAACTTCTAAGTGAGTAAAGGTCTTTAAAAACTCCAAATAAGGCAGCCTGAAATTAGATTAAAAAGATTTTTTTTTAAGATCCACGACATATTAAATTATTTGATTTTTTTTTTTTCCTATTATGAAAAGGATTAAACTAAATGGCAATGAATTTGGTTTTCAAATTTATTACCAGAATTCTCCATCAGCCAAATGTTTGAGATTTAATCTCTCCTTCTCATGAGGTGGAACATCATCCCATTCTATAGAGCTACACAAGAAACAATTTTAAAAATGTAAGCATTTCATAATGTTTTTAGTATCATATAAATATACAAACTCTTCAGATTTCATGGCCTATTAGATAGGTTTTATACTAATTTTGTCATTTGATTAAAACACAAAAATAATTGTGATAAAAATTTACTAATTAAAATACTTAGATTTATTTTATTTATTGTAATATCCAAAGAGGTTTTCAATATTATCTTTTATTAAAAAGGTATAATTCAAGCACATACTCTCTTGACCAAGATCCTGTGTAATCACCAAGAAGGGATAAAGGATTTCTTAGCCGAACAAGTTGTACTTGATCTCCATTAAAACATTCCACCTGCAAAAGAAAAAAAAGAATTTTAATTCCTTTGTAGTTAGACAAAAAAAGTAATTTCATGCAATTATTTAAATATAAATGCACATGTGTATATAAATGCCTTACCCTGTCCATAGATAAAACCCTATAGTTTGTGCCTAAATAGATTCCATTAGCTTTAATATCAGGCTGGTTTCTGACCTGAAATATTAATCAAAACAGAGCTGCTGTTAATTTATATCCACATTAAAACCTGGAGAATAAAAATTCAATGATTATGGAAAAAGAAAAAAAAAATATAGAAAATGTAGTGAAAACCTATAATAAGAAAAAGTTAGAGGTTTTTACTTTCTTAAAATCGCAATACAAATAAGCCTTGAACCAAAATTTCACATCACAAAATAACTGTGTGTCTAGCGTGGATTCTTTATTTGAAGTCAACATTTTACTGCTTAAAAAATAGAAATAAAATTGACTCTCCAAAATAAAGTTTAACCTATTTTTTGTTTGCAAACTTTATAGTTTGTATTTACATGTTTGTCTTATTTTTTTTTATCATTAACTGGCATCAAAGTAATGAAGGTGCAAAAGAACATTATAAAATTCTTGACCAATTGATTAGTTGACAAAATGATATTTATAAATATGTATTTAAAGAAAAGAAAAAAAAAAAGGGCTGACAAAAATTGCAATTTTTTGCAATTAGTAAATTTCCTTGTATTAGTAAAGCACTTCACTGACGCGAACCAATCATTGGTAACTATTCATTTCTGATAAATGAGTTAATATAATTTTTAATAAAATGCACACAAACATGTCAAATACATTAGACTAGGAAAGTTATCTTTTTAAAGCAGGTATCCTAAGAGCATAATTTAACCATTAAAAACCCTTTTTATTCAATGCATATCTTTAAAATGTGACATTTATTTATCCAAAACAACTTATTTAAGTTTACTTTGAATTTCCAGATATCTTATTACAACTACCTGTCCAATAAGTAAAGCAAATCTAGTAAGAGTTCTGGGGGGAAAAAAAAAGCTTTTTACTCCAAGGCTAATCACTTATTAAAACTGTCAGATTCATTATTGTTTTCTTTGCTTTATTTTCTATGGAAAAAAAAACACATCATTTAAGACATTAAAAGCTATTGTCTGTAACAATCAGTAATATAAGAACATAGAAACAAACGAATAGTCATTTATAATAAAACAAAATGTCTAGAAATCACAATAAAAGCAGAATCTTGGATCTAGCTGTTCTAAATGAATGAGTATTTCATTATTTTTGAAAACATGAAAGATGAACTTTGACAATTTTAAATTGTTATTTTTACCACTACAGAAAAATTTAAGAAAGTTTTAACTTACTTGGGAATGAATTGTGGTACAAGTGACAATTGAAGTCATATCTAACAGCTTATTTAAAATCCTTCCACAAGTTCCAGGATCATTTCTCAGACTAATGGATTCTGTAATGCCTCCAGTCAGATCTGCTAACCCATCCAATGTGCAGCCATACTTCAAAGCCTCATAAGATCCATGAAGCCTAAGTAGTATAAATGAAAATGCTGAAGCATTAACTCTTTTCCCACCCTTGCACAAAAAACAGAAATTATACAACTTTAAATCAATAAATCACAGTAATAAGCAATGGAAGTGTTCTCTTTATAAACACAAAGTAATAAGAAGCATAAATTCACCTACTGCTTTCTTTTGTTTTCTTTGAGTTAGCATTAATGAAAAATAAAATCAAGGATATCAATCCTTAACAATAAATTATAAGTTTATTATAAGTTCTTAGATTTAATTTCTTCTCTTTTTAAATTTTTTCTTTGCATATATTTAAAATTCAGCCTTGACTAATAGATTTAAATATGTATTATTATATAATTGCTTTTATTTTTGTAGATTTAATCCTGCGGCTCAGTAATCTCAACTTCTTATTAAAAATTTTAGTCAATTTATTTTAATATCCATAGTTGTCATATTTATTTAATATATACTGCTCATCAACTTACTTGGCATAAGCTTTTTCTAAAAGAGATGCCCAGAAATGGTTAGAATGTTGAGCTTGGACAAACACTAAACGATTCCCTACAGTGGGGAGGCGATCATCAATAATTACTTCTTGCCATTCTCCGCACCACCAAACTCTAAAGCGGAATATTCCAGCATAATTTTCATCATCAAATGCCTGATCAGCTGGAACAACACGATAGAAGAGTCCTCGTGTTAAGTGAAGACATCCCAAAGAAGACACAAACCATCTATCACCTGTAAATACAATCAAAATATTAGGTTTAATAACAAAGTAAAATTCATTAACTTATATTTTTTACTGAAATGAAACTGTTACATCAATAATTTTCCTTATCTTTTAAAGTAACTCAGTATTAACATAAAGTTGTATTATTTGCTAAAATTCTGGAGTGAAAGTTATTGTTGAATTGAGATCATGAATATTATCAAATGCAACAACTTAAATAAATGATGCCATGAAGGGAAGAGAGAAAGATATCAGAAGGGATAGCTACTGTTCAGGAAGAGATTCATCTGAAGAGATACAACTTCACAATAGTGCAAGTCTTAAAGGTAGCAGAGTTTCTGAATTAACTCCACTAGAAAAGAGACAGAGCTGCCTAGAAATCTGTTTTGTTTTGTACAAAGTTTTATTTCTGGTGATAGAATTAAAAAAAAGGAGGAAAAGAAACAAAAAAAGAAAGACTAATGAAAATAAATAGAGAAAGTCAAAATGCATGAAAAGATCATTTAGAAGTTAATGGTTCGAGCACAAACATCTTCCCTTAAGCAAAGGAACAAGTTAAGGCATATAGAACATCAGGTGCTATAAACTAGGTGGCAGACAATTTTTGAAGACTGAAATCTGTAAAGTTTCATTTTCACAAAGATGAAGATTCAGAAGGAGAAATCAGATAATTTATGATCATAAGTTTATTGACAAAATTTTAGAAATTGGGAATGACAGTGATTCCTAGGATGGTTCTGTTAGTTTACCTACAGCCTCGGGAAGAGCACAGATAATTGTGTATCAATTAAGGACAGAACAATTGAATCTCAACATCTGAGGATATGAAGTATTCCTCTATGATTGAAAATGATGACACATTTCATCATCAACTATTTTAACTAAACATCAATTTATGTGTGGCAATTATTTATCAAAGGGTAGTTTAGAATCTCTGTTGATTTGATAGTATAAGATAGTCTGCACAAGGATCTGATAGTAGTCAAAGGAAAATATTTGAAGAAGAGAAACCATTAGTAATTAACTTCATTGATAACCAATTTAAAAATACTTCAGATAAGTTAAACTTTTGTTTTTAATTCCAGATATTTCAGGATATCTTTAAACTGATAAAAGAAATAAAATGTATTAACGATATATAGACAATAATAAAATATTACACAGAAATCTTACAGAATTTCTCTGAAATTCAAGCAATTCAAGAAATTTCATTATAATAATGGAGATAGAAGCATTATAAACATCTACATAATAAATAGTAAGATGTACAAACACAATGACTTCAGATAGATACATAACAAAAGTAATTATTTTATCAATAACAACTGAACTAAAAAAACTTGTACCCAAGTGAACAGTCTTTTGGAAATTACTAAAATTTTCACAAATGTCATCAGAATAGAATTTGGTATAAATCAATGCAAAGTTTTGCCTATCGAAAAAGAAGAAATTCAAGATAAAGGATATATAATTTGCACTCAACATATTATTGAACCAATGCAGGAAGAGGACTGGCAAAATTATCTACTGTAGGACGATTCCAAGTGCAAATTATGGTTCAATTACAACGAAAAACAATTACAAACAAAAACGTTAACAAATGAAAATAATTAGGGATGGACGGGATTGGATTTTTAGGTCGGGACGGGACGGGATTTTTTTTTCCCTCTCAAAAATCGGGACGGGATCGGGACGGGATTGTCCTTTCTTCAGTAAATGGGAAATAGTTGTTCGGGTTTTGAAACTTGATATGGATGACAATAATAATAACAAACAAAAACATTTTTATGTCTGTAGCTAGTCGAAATCACGAAGGCCGTCGTCTGTTGTTTATTGGTTTCGCCGGTCGAACGCTAACACTATGACGAAAACACTTTGTTGTTTATGTAATATTGGGAGGTAGAAGGAAAATAAATAGTCCAGAGTATTTCTCAATGATTTATTGTAGTTTTCAGTTGCCAGGATTAATAATCCCAGCATTATTAAGCCTTTTGTTGAATTTAAATAAATCGCGAAATCCCGTCCCGAAGAAATCCCAAAGTAAAGCAAATCCCGCCCGATAAATGGGATTATAATTTTCCCGAAAATTTCCCGAAATATTGGGTCCCGTCCATCCCTAAAAATAATGTAATGATTTTATTAAAACTAAAATGAATCTTAAATTTAATAAAATCTTACCAAGTTTACCAGGAATGACATCAAACTGTGCTGAACCATCTACAACAAAGATTGGCATTTGACACAGCTCCTAGAAGAAAAGAAAAATAAATAAATTTCACTTCCATTTATGAAACAGTGTGTGTGTGTGGGTATGTGTGTGTGTAGATTGACAAAGAATATTAATTAAGAAAAAAAAAAAAAACTAAAAAAGAAAAAAAAGCTCAAATTAAAATACAATATTAAAGGATTTTAATAAGTCTAAGCAGTGTCATCCATAAGAGCTGCCAAACCAATTCTTTTAAATGTATATTTAGTTTTTTTATAACCTTGTTAAATTTGAAATATACTGAATTCATTCTTTAAAGCACGTTTTACTGAAAAAGAAAATCCGCCTTTTTTTAATGTCGTGGTATTTTTTTCAAATTCTTTACAAAGATATATTACAATCATCATTTAATGGAAAAATAGTAAATCCAAAGATTTAATATCAATAAATTTTTGATAATTAAATTTATTGATAAATGCTAACTAAGACTGTAAAGACCCCTCACCCATTACTGAACCCATAAAATAAAAACTCACAGGTTCTAGACCATCCTGCAAATTTTCTGCAAAGTTTCTTGTTGAACAAGATTCAGTATCAATAAGAGTATTTCACTACAGGTCCAGCCTTGTGGTCAAAGCAGCAGCTGCAACGAGGCTGATGTGTCTGAACCTGGGTTCGAATCCCGACATGGGGCTTGGCTTGGATGCTTCTTTTTTTTTCAGTGTTTGTTTCTCTTCCAAAAGGAGATAAAGTCTGACTCTGTCACCTAATGGTGTCTCCTGGATTTATCCAAATCACAGGAGCATATCACCCCCCATCATGGAGTGCAACTCTCCATAACTAATGATCTAAAACTGAATCAGGGGATAAATAAAAAAAGAAAAAAGTACAGGCAACTTATGGTCTTTCGGGTTGTAGCAGGTAAGGCAACCAATATTCCATGACCAACAAGACTGCGATGACATCAGATGGTCAGTCTGACACCCATGTGCCTTAACCTCTGGAAAAGAAACCTGGTACTCTATTTTTTAGGATTTAAGAATCTGTCTGGAGAAGACAGAACCAAGGGGAAAATTCTAAGTCACTGCCAGGGATTCTTAGGATCCAAAAATGTTAGTCTTAACTTACCACATAAATAGCATTAGATGAATAAAAATGGAATTCAACAAGAGAACAGCAAAAATCCAGCAAAAGACAATCTAATAAAAAACAAAACATCACTTAAAAGCCAAAGCTGGTGGATCTTGAAATGAAATATCCGCTTTTCTAAATCATGGCCTCTTACATGCAGTTATTGGATAATTAAAATAATTAAAAGTTAGCAGAAAACTTCATAATGAATCATTGCATAATGTGTTATTTTCTCCTCTTGAAACTAAATCAATTTCAAGAAATTCATCTTTACCATCACTGATGTAAATCTATTAGTAAACTGAATAAATCTTATGATTTACTGCAAGGAAAATTTAAAAAAAAATCCGTACCATCAAAAGGGAAAATTCACAAGTTGTTGCGTATATTTCTGATCATTCTCTTTATTATGTTGAACGATTGTCAACAGCATGCCCATAAGGCAACATCAACCAGCTCCAAAAAGACCTTGGCATAGAATCAGAATCACACTTAATAACTCAGATGTAATAAGATTTGCTTATTTGTAGACTTTGGTAGATACTTTTGCTATTTAATGATACTTAAAAAAAAAATGATGATAACCAGAAAATGATGACACACTACTTGTTATACATTAACTAGCAGTGATGCCATTTAAAGGAAAAGTCCAAACTGACTTTTATTGGAGTGCATATTACACTTGAATTGATGCTCATTTGTTGAATGTCTAATCCAGGAGTTCTCAACCGGGGTCCAGATGGACCCTGGGGGTCCATGTAATATTCTTCGGGGTCCACAAGCATCTCATTGAATCACGCTTATTTTAAAATGGTTTATTATGAATTATTTACCAGTGTGTAGAATATGTACTATTTACCACTGTAGAATAATTTATTTGCATTAAATTAGTTTTCATTCAAAATAAAGCATTATCATTTACTATTTCGTTGATTATTAATATAAGCCCTCTACTTTTTAGCTATGAGGGGGTCCACAAAAAAACAAAAGACGAGAAAAGGGGTCCATGGGTAAAAAAAGGTTGAGAAACCCTGGTCTAATCAATGATGGCAATGAAAGCAGTATTTCTAACATTGAGTAATGCATCAGCATGTTCTACGATAGTGCAGTGATGAGGAAAGTAAACAAAATCCAAGAAAAATCTGTATTAGCTACATATTATGCTGGATATATTTTGGGAGAGTTTTGACTACCTACAACTGAAGACTTGAAATGGTTTTCAACGAAAGGAATGTTTGAAGAGGTAACCAAGGGAGAATCTTTAATATAAAAAGCTTCTTTTTTTTTAAGGGGGGGGGGGGGTTGCTGTGTTACTTGGCATTTTGTACATTGTCTGATTTTACTTCAAAGTAAAATGTAACTTGTTCAATACTTAATGGAGATAAAATCTTCTGAAAAACTTTCAGGATTTCATGTTTTTTTTGTTTTTGTTTTTTTAATTGATTAATATTTTTCTTATTATGTAAGATACATTTATTTTTATTTTCAGTTGTTCCTTGAAAATTATTCTTGGTTCTTGGTTAAAAATTTTACAAGACTAAGTTTCAAGGAACAACTGAAATTAAAAATAAATAAAATAAATGGACTTTTCAAAATTAATGGTTCTTGGGTCAAAAGAACAAAATTTACATTGATGTTGAAAAATGGAAACTTTAGAAATAAAAGATACCTATTCATTTTTTTTTTTTTTTGCATAACTAACTCTTGAAATGCACAATTCAAATTTTTAAGTGCTTCTTTCTTAAACCCCCCCCTTCTGAACTAAAAAACAAAACAAAAATAAAAAACATAGAAAGTAAGAAAAACTAGTATCATATTTAATACAGAATGTTTCAAATATGTTAATGATGAACCATTTAAACTAATTTTAGAGGAAGACAAAGGACAAAAGAAAAAAGCTGCACTATTTCCCATCAATTTGCAGTTACTTTTGATTCCCAACCACAGTCCTCGAAACTTAGAAAGAACTAGGACATAACCAGAGAAATCTCCTGTTTCAATCCCTAAGTCTACCTTTGTTGCTAAGTTTTACAGATTATCTACAGTAGACAAACGAAACTAAAAGCTGTTCATTTACAATTAAATTACACTCATCACTTGTATAATTGTGAATGAAACCTCACAAAGTAAATGCAAATGGTATTTGCAAGTGGTAATTTGTTAATCCTGTTTTCTCACCCAAATGATCAACAATGTTTGATCAAAATTTCTAAATCATGAAAACGTTTAAAGGAATTAAAGGAAGTTTCATTATTATTACATGTGAAGGATTGCTGCTTTATTTTCTATCTTTTTATTTATTTTATCAGTAGAAAACAAAGAAAATGCCAACTTGTTTGTTATTCACAATAAGATAAATCATCCTTATTGTAAAATTTGAAAGAATTCCCCTGCCTTGTACCTTACATAGAAAGAAGCTCCCACTCAACAAACAAACAATGGTAGATTCCTTAATATATCTGAGGTTTAAGGCTGCGACCAACAAGGATCCATTAGCCTTGGGAGAAGGGGTGTGGCAACAACAAGGAATGATTGTTGCTTCAACTATGCTTTATCAGAACACATAAATGGCCTTGGACTCTACTAAAAAGACAAGAGGAAGTAGCCATTCATATTTCGTTCTTTGATTTTCTTTGATCACATAATCTCAAGTCTTTTTCTCTCAAAATAGTAGTGAAAGGAATCTTTCTGTTGAAACAGTAAATAAATAATCTCTCTTTAAATTACTGCAATTAGTTAAAATTAACTTCGTCTTTCCTTTTACGAAAAGGATAGCAAACTCCTACAAAACTCGTACTTAAAGTACCTATAGTATTAAAAATAAATAATTAAAAAGTAAAAAGTGATAAAAACTATTGTCAGGTATCCAGAATATTTTGATTTTATATTCAATTATATATACATCCATTGTATTTACAAAGATATCTTTAGAAATTATATTAACCATGTTAACCTTCATTAAAGAAAGAAACGTTAATACTAATAAAATAGCACTGATGTTTGCTTGTCTTCCGTCTGTCTGTCTAAAAACCGCAGCAAACGAAATATAATGGAAGATTTACAAAAGTTTTTAAATTGCATAAAAATTAAGCAAGTTTAATACTGTTTTCAAATACATTTGCATATGACGAATGAATCTAATTAATGTTTTGTTCATTTTTTTCTTTCTTTTTAAAAACTTAAAAAGATATCGAACAAAATAAAATTTAAAAAAATAAAGAATAATTTATTGACAGCTGAAAGTGAAGTGGACTTTTAGTTCTAACGAAGCAAAAAAAAAAAAACTATTTTTAAATTAAAAATTTAAAATTACTTCTGTTTTGTTTCTCTCTTTGTGAAATAATTTAAAAAAAAAAAAAAGATAACTGTTAAAAAAAATTCCACACCCCGGGATTTTTTAGCAAACAGTGGGAATGCGGAAGATGCTGTAGCGTCTCCTCCTTTTCTCAGTGGTAACAGCGGGTCACATGAAGAGGCCAACTGTCGAATAAATTATAAAGACAGCTCTACTAGTTATCAAATGGAAGATTATTCTCTACATTTAGTTTTTTACTTTTTTTTTAATTTTTAAATTATTATTTTTATAATGAAAAATAAAAACAATAAAAAATATTAACTATATATATAGTTATTAAAATGATGTAATTAAAGAATATATAAGGTTAAATTGCAGCAATTAAAAAACGTATATAACTTTAGAGTATTAAAATTATATAATAAATTTGTTATGAAGATTTAAATTCAAGTCTTTGTTCCTACCATTAGCAACTACTTTAAATTACAATCTGTGAAAATAATAATCATCTGGTTTTAGCAAACTCAACTATAAGTTCTAAATATTCAATTTTTTGTTTTGAAAAGTCTTATTGCTGTAAATTAATCTATTATGTATTTTGATCTTATTAAATTGTTAATTTTTAATGCCGAATAAGAAATCCAACCCATATATAATTAAACCCTTCTTTATTCAAGATTAAAGGTAAGTTAGACTAATAAGTTACGTAAGTGGGGCTATAATAAAAACAAAAACAAAGTTCCTTTATATTTTCAGTTGTTTACTTATAAAAAATAAAGGGTTAAAAAAAATGCGAAAATTCATTTTTTTTTTTTCAAAATCTTCTAATTATTGTTGTGGCTTGAATATGAGAAATCATTTCATAAGGGGGGGGGGGCGGTCGGAAGTTTAAATCTGTTGCTAAAAGATTTTTTTTTAATTCTGCATTATTCTGTTTTGAAACGTGAAAAGTAATTCTTTTCTATTAACATCTAGTCGCTGGAATCAACTTGGTTTGATTAATTTAAGATTATATTCCTCCCAGGCCGTTGTGTAATTACGGCAAAGCAGGAACACACACAACTACAGTCTCCTTCGAATTATTTTATCAATGCTCCGTGTTTAAAAAAAAAAACAACAACAACAATCTTTAAACATTAACATTTCTTATAATTCGTTCCATATTCTACGATTATCTTAATTTCTAATGAAGCCATGCAGTGCTAAAGCCCTACATTCACTATCCCCTCTTACTGAATTTTAACCAGCAAAAGAATAATTAGAATTTCTCAACGGTAATTATAAACACGAGTAACGAACTACAGCTATTTCATGATCTGCATATTGATGACATCATTCTACTTAATTCACTTGTGTTTCAAGAAGACTTTCTCGAATTTTTTGGGGTCAATGCAATTCATGGATTTGGGGTCAAGGATCCGAAATGACCTTTAGGAGAAAATGAACTTAAACAAACAGCTAAAAATGTATAAACTTTCTAAAACACAGCAAGTGGCTAAGAATTAAATTATCATTTTTAATTTGCTTTCTGTAAGTGATATATTCCAAATGATACGAACTTGACAGATGACACTAATAAAATATCGGTTAATATTCTTAAACATATCTTCTTAAAAATTCGTATCGATAGAAATATACAAC
>JAFIDM010000001.1:85735915-85761164 GCA_023159025.1 Thereuonema tuberculata
ATGGTTAAAAGCGTGCTTTTCTTTGGACAACAATCTATGTAACTGTTTCAAGACATACATCTCCTTATTTCTAGGACAACAGATATCCTTAGTCTTTACTTCATCAATGTATTGGAACATTATAGTTTTCTGACTTCCTTTGGGTTACTGAAAGAGCAAATTTCAACTCTCAGAAGATTTCATGACGGAGTCTTTAATGTCGTCAACCCTCTGTTTTCCCAACCACTGAAAGAAGTGGCTGAAATTGGCAAGATAACATCGTGATTGCATCGAACCTGAATGACAATAAGGGCTCTTTTCTCATAAGATAGTTTTTCTTATTATTGGCTCCTGCCACACTGTGATAATTTCAAATGCTTTTCATTACAATTTCAATACTCCTTCCACATTTTGAAAGATTATTTCTTAACTCGCGCTCCAGCAATTCAAAACTTTTACAAGTTTTTCCGTGTTACTTGCGAAGTGCATTTCTTCGGAGAATGAGTTACCAATGCAAGTTTTCTTTTTATGTTCACAGACTGAGAGGAAATAAATTGTACTTCTGGGATTTTGACAGCCTTTAATCAGCAACATGGAATAACTCATTCCAAAACTCTTTCCAACAGCAAATATCGTTCTCGAATTTCAAAAGATTTCTATATATATATATATAGATTCTATATATTCTATTATATATAGAATAAATAAATAAATAAATAAATAAATAAACCGAAATTTACAAAGCTAATTAAGAAAAGAAGAGGAGTTAATAAATAGGTTTTTCAAGTTGAACTCTGTTTTTAAAACATTTGAGAAACTTGTAACTGTTTTCTGCTTCAGATAACGACAAATCTTTTCCCCATCGTTTCACACAAATTAAAATTCATCACACTGGAGATGTAGGTTTTAGAAATGATCGTAATATGCAGAGCATTATGCTTCAATACGATATTCATCTTTACGCTTGTAATCGTATCATTCCCTTTAGATGACCCAAATCACTTGAGACTAAACCCATTCGCCACGTTTGGAAAATCGTTTTCACATTTTTGCTTGCAAGTAAAAAAAAAAAAAAGAGAAAATAAAAACTTCTCTTACATTTTTACATCCTTATATTATTAGCATTTAGCATTTTTTTCTTCAAAATTCTGTAATTCTGAAAAAACAGTTGTCGCTGCATTCGTTGCTTCAGTTTTTTTAAGAAGTTTCTTACATGCTACAGGATAATAAGTAGCCCCTTTTGATTAGTTAATTAATAAAAATTGAATTCATGGCTTTTCATAAAAAAATATATAACATTTTTTTATCAATTTTAAGACAAGCTTTGTAAATATCTCAATTTAATTCTATTATGTTAAATACTATGAGATCTACTAAATTAAGAGAAACATGTATTTAATTTGTTCATTCAATGGAAAAGAAAAAATTCTCTTCAGATTGGATGACTCCAAGTGATAGAAATTAAATATTTCTATATCTAAACCTTGCTCAATTGTTTTTTCCTTGTTTTCATTTTCTGTTTTATTTTCTACGCTGATAAAGAGATAGGATGTAAATAATGTGATCCTAAATAATGTAATCCCATAGCAATAAGCAACAATAAACAAATCAATGGGAGATCTACAAACATATTAACTGAGTACTCTGGTAATTAGAATTTTTTTCGAGTGCACTGTATGTTAACGATGATTATTACAAGAAATAAGACGTTACCAATATTACTCACTTAACAACTTGCCCCATCTTTCTATGTGAATATCAATTAAGTTACAAACGTTTCATAAAAGGAATCTTAGTACAGTAATATTTAACAAATTTTTAAGATAATAAAATTAGAATCCAACCAGTCTTCTTTTATAAAACATTTTTAAGGAAGTCGCCAACTGTCGTTTATATTGGTAATTACAATAGGACTGATAGGACTTCTGACTGGACTGAAGAAGGTCAAAGCGCCACTGTCTATTCAGAGTTCTCAAGCATTTGGAAAGCAAATGTGTTTGGAAAGCCAATTTTTTCGAAGAAAATTTTCCAAATTGACGATCATATGATAATGCTAAGACTAATTTTGTCCCTAATTTTGTCGTTTTTGAAAAATTTAAGATAATAATTTAAGCTCCTTTTTTAAAATATAATTTTGCACTTTATAATTAGGTAAGCGATAATTAATTGCAAGTTATTCTTTCATTTAATTGCAAAAAGTTGAATGTTGAAACTTTGGTAAGGAAGTAATCTCATCTTTTCGCGTCATTTCTTTTCCTTCGTCTTTCATTCGATCTTGACTAACGGCACCGTTTTCTTCGGAACAACCTGAGGTGTATGTATGTGTGTGGCTCACTTGTACGCAAATGATATTCAAAGCAGGAAATATCTTAAATTAATTTTTAAAACTGTTATTTAGTTGATAAAATCTATATCAGACAAAGGCAAGAAAAATTCTCGTATTACTACACTGCAATATAGGTCAAGGACTAAAAATTTATTTCCGTTTATTTTCCTTGTTTATTTTAAAACAGCTTCAATTCTTAAAAACGAGTACTGATAAAAATATATAAATGTTAAAGAAACAATCCTTCTCAAAATTTTTTTCTCAATTCATTTAGTAATTAAATAAAGCTATAAAACAAAATAAACAGCAATAAGACAATTGTCATTTATAATGACCGGATCTTGATGTAATGAGTAATAGGTCAGCCATGGAACATTCCGATACACTTGGATGTTATTTTATATTTCTAACCAATAGATACAAAGGCATGAAAATAGTTATGATGCCTACATGAATATATAGGTCTTCAAAAAGTGATCTAATTGCTGGTTTTGTTTCTCAAAAATTTAATAAGGCGAGAAACCGAAAGAAAAAAAAAAAAGGCGAACAATCACACAGACCGGATTTAGCGAAATCCGGTATGAAATCAATTTCCTAGATGAATAAAACTATTATAAAACTTTTTTAAAAAATAAGCATTTCATTATCATCTTAATTGTGAAGTGTCATCAAACATCTTCCTATCATCACCTCACTGGTGTCCATAGGAGTTTATGAGGTGCTGCGTCTTTTAGGATAATTAGTATGATTAAAAAATCAAATGATGCTAAAAATAAAGTTACTCTAATGCATTAAAGAAAACTATTACAGAGACTATCCTGACAATCGTTGTATTGGTACATTAACTTGAAAATTACAATATTATTACGGTTTTTTTAGTTTTTGTTTTTCTCAAAAATTCCTATGTGGAGAACATCTGAAAATTTTCATAGTCCATATTTGCGTCAAATACTGTAATTCCCTATATTTCTTATTTATGTATTACAATTGATTTGTAAAGTATTACGATAAAGCGATTAAATGCGGAAAAGCAGCAGCAAACCAACAGGAAAAGGTGCACGTGCATTTTGTCTAGGGGAGTGTCTACTGATTTCGTTCACATGGAGAAGAATTTTGTTTGGAATATAGCGACAAAATTACGAAATATCACAGGTGTCAATTACAAATAAGGAAACCTGTATGGAAATGAGACTCTACAATCAGTTCCTGATTCCCAACAGAAAAAATAAGGTAGGTTTTCTTAACATTAAAGATAGAATTTTCACGTAACTATCCAAGTAACGAATACCTCATTTTTTTTTTTTTTTTTTTAAATAAATAAGGAGTAATTTACTGAACTATAAAATTTCAGTTGCTATTTTAAATATTAATAAATGACAATACGAGAATCGTCTTCTGAAATTTCAGGTATATTTCCTTGACGAATATTTCTGTTACTGTGATTAAATTTTCATAAAACTACCCAATATCTAATCGGAAACCCATTGAAGTAAGTGCATCTTATGATCTCCCACCTTCTCTAACTTTGATTCTTTTCATAAAATATTTGATTGAAAAATATTTATTTCAGTGAATATTTTTTTTTTTTTTTTTTTGACCAAACTGCTCTTTTTTGTTATAACAGAATTTGACAAGAGGGAATTTTCATTCCTTTTATTCAACGAAAAATATTCACGTAATGAGAAAATTAAGATGGCATTTATTTAGAAGAACGGAATCCCAGTGTAGCAGTCAATTGGTAATCATTGAAAGTGGAGATAAACTCATAATGACATTCTTTTCTATTTCTTCGAAGCATTCCTTGTTTTTAATACAATGCTTAAATGAAATTCAAATTTCAATTCGGAAACAATGGGAAATTTGAAAACCAATCCCTTGAGTATGTTTATGTTGGTTCTACAGATTATTTCGCTTTTTGTTTGTAGAAGTGATAAATGTTATCGTATATCCTTCACTTCGTAAAATTACCTGCTCTAAAATTCCTGTCCTGTTATTTCAAAAAAAGAAAAAAGAAAAGTAAAATTCAAAATTTCATTATGTAATTAAAGACAAATAGGTAGCTACGTGTATTCCTAATGAAGTGCAAATGAATGTTTTTAAGATGTAATTCCACTCTCTTCTAACCTTTGAACTTGTGCTGCATCCCATAACAAGGCAAATTCCTATAACCTAAGTGAAGAAGCAAACCTAGGTCGGAATGAGTCTTCCATGAAAACAGGAGTTGATTTACCTTTTATTAACATCAGAAAAGCGTCACTTTAAACAATTTACAATAAGGACGCAATGGATTTACAGAGATACGCAACCGAAAATTAGTTTCCATTAGAATTAAAATTGAAAAATATAGAAAAAAAAGACAATTAAAGCTATTCGTTCGTTTCCTTCCAACAGTTTAATTGAAATGTATTTTTTTTTTTTTTTTTGTAAATAAGCCTTTGACTCCCTTTTCAACAAGAACCGCAGCCTCGCATGGAAGCATCGTCAATTGGAGGCGTGGTCTCTAGTAAAAGCCCTCGTGCTACCTAAGTAGGCCTTCCGGTTAGTATCGTGCTTTTTTTTTTCAATTTAAGAAAAAAAAGCTTCTGTTTTTACCGCCTTTTTTCTTTTTCTCGGGAATGTTTAAAGGAAAAGACTTCTTTTGTTCTACAGGAACAGAATTTTGTTGGAGCATTTGAAGCAAACACTGAAGATACAACTGGAGTAAGAAAACAAAACATCAAAGGTGGTCATTGGAACGAAACAAATGCAGGAGTATTAAAACAGAATATAAAAGAAACAAGGATTTTACCAGATACAAAGAAAGTAGGCACAAAGTTCATCGTCTGATGGTTCATCCCATGTTTTATACAGGATATAATGGCGCCATTCTTCCAATTATTGTCATTAATTATTATTTAAAAAAAAAACCCACCCTAGTGAAATTATAAACAAATAATTCTGAAAAATAGTTAAGACATTTCAGCCAATGTCCATCTCATTAAAATGTAAATAATAAACGAATTTCAATATTTCTTGATTTATAAAACCTTAAATCTTTTCATTAATTAAAAAAAAAAAAATCATTTAAAAAAACTCCAATTCATGATAAAAATTTCTTTCTTTAAACTTCATGAAATTCAAGAAAATTTATTTTAGATCTTAAACATGTAGTAAAAGAAAATGAGAACGTAAGTAAACTATATTCTTATTATATTAAATGTATTTTTATCTTAATTACACAATTACAGTGCCAGAAATAAAACAATGAATTTCAACACCATTAGTTAGCAGCAAAAACAGATCAAACGTCCACAAGCGAACATTAGGCCCCAATTGGAATTTTCCTATTCGTTAATATGGGGGGGGGGTCTTCCTAAATATTTTTACATTATAATCGTTGATTTATTTCAAATCCCCATAGAAATATTTTCTAAAATAATGTTGGCTTTGATTTACTCCAATTAGGAAATCAGCAATAAAAGCAGTTAGAAAATAAATTAATTAATTAAATAAATAAAGCTAAAAAGACTTAAGATATTAAACAGAGTTGAACTGATAATTTACAATTTTTAAAAGACAACGTTAAATTATTCCAATAAACTGTGATAATTTTATTGACAGAAACTACAATAAGCGCTTTGAACTCTTGCACTCGAAATAGAGAAGACTTCTTTAATTTCAAGGTAAATCTATATAGAACTTGGTTTTGAAGGCAACATGTTACACCAACTAGTTTTACCCAAACCAGTAGTATCCATTATTAGTATCGACCTCGATTTAGTGCAACTGAGTATTTTTTTTTTTTTGTTGGTTCTTGTACTGAATGATTATATTACTGTGGGCAATATCCTATTTCGATGACTAGGTCGATACAAGCATTTCCAAAACACGAGAGAAAAAAACAAATTTAAATAAATAAACAAATAAATAACTTTTAAAAAGTATAAAAGTTTATTTGACATAAATAGTGAATTCGACATTACTGCGTTAAACTTTAATACCATCACTATCTATTTACCTGTTAATAATTTTTAATATCTGCTTATAACAATGTCAAGATAACTATAAGATGTAAATATAAATTCTTGGAAATAATACTGAAAATATATAATTTTTTTGTTTTTGTTTTTCTCTCAGTTCTCTTACTGAAATTTTAAGAAACTAAAGTTTTAAAACTAAAATCCTTTTACTTATTATGAGATACATTTTCCTTACTTTCGAAAATTTAAAAAATTAATAAGAATTTTCGTTTTTTTGCCCGACAGTTCCCTCCCATTCCCTATTTATAAACAAAAAGTAAAGACGCCATCTGTATTAAAAAGAAGTATAGCAAAGCATTTGCTACAGAATCCGAAGAAAGAATTTACCCTGATTATTCGGGATCAATTCACGGGCAAAGCAATCAAACCCTAACAAAAAACCCGCTAATAAGTTCCCGAAGAATGATAAATACCTCAGTTTATGCCAAGGGGGAAGGAAAATACACACCTGGATGCATCAAGGACACCTTTTTTTTTGTTATTATTTAATTGTACAACAAATGACCTGCGTTTCCGATCACAGTGTTTTAAAGTAAAACACGAAATACCTCATTCCATTATAGAGTTCTTCTTTAATAATTATTTAAAAATATTAAAATTCAAGAGGAGAATATTTCAGAAATGACGTTATGTAATTCAAAGTCGGAAGAAGTGGAGTCCAGTATTTTTGCGGCTGATGAGAATTGTAGGTTAGGAGCACGGTTCCACCGGAAATGAATAAATAATTAAAATTTCATGGAGTTACTTTTAGAAAATCATAAATATTCATTCTTCCACAAATTTAAATTATCACGACTGTGATAGTTGATTATTTAGATACTTTCTATTATATGTTAGATCAAAATTTAATTTTTTTTTACGGTTTTCTGAGTAGAAACCCCTGAAAAAATTTTCATCTTGGTAGCATTTCTCAAATCCTAACAGATTATTATCGCAACTTAAAACTCTTCATATTTAGCTGAAGTTTTTTCCTCCCTTGTCACTATGATCTCAAACGAAAGAATCAATGATGTATTTTTTTTTTTTTTTTAAATCTAAACAAAAACAAAACTAAAATGATAAGAACCTTGATGTTTTTAAGTGTTGTCCTAGTGATTACATAACATTTCGATCGTAACTGACTACCAGGTATTAAAAATATATTTTGATTTTATTCAAAAAAAAAAAAAAAAAAGTTTTTGAGCAATGACCTCAATGAGAAACTGAACAGGCAACCACCAAATGATGTCTCGATAACAGAAAAATAGGACAAACAGAATTCAAGTGATCCCTTCCGAGACATTCTTTTATTATTTCAAATGAATTCTTCCACGAAAGACATATTATTCTAGGTGAAAGATTTCAAACTGATATATATTATCTGGAATATTTTTAATACATCATCTTCGATTAGAAAAGCTTAGATATTCAACTATTATAACTCCTCCTTTGCCAAGTTATGTATTTTTCTAGTCAATTTTTTTTTTTCCAGAATCTTCCATTTCTGGTAGATTATCTCGTCAACGCAAACTGAGGCAATAAAACAAAGAAAGTTTTCAAGTTGTCATAGAAGTAAATGAGATAAAAAATATTGGGAAATCAAACAAATCAGTGTTGAAATAACTACTTTTGCTTTGTTTGTTTTTTTTTTGTCCTGGGCTTCTTTAATCCGAAATATTAATTCAAAAAAAAGAAAATAAATAAATAAATAAATAAAAAAGACAAGAGGAAAGATTGCATCAGCTGTGAAGTCGATAATTTCTGCTTGAGCTCTTGCTCTAACATCACCTTATTACGAAATAAAAAAAAAACCTAATTCATTTCACTATTTACTGTGTCTACGGATGAATGAATTTCTTGTCATTTCGTTGTGATCTGTGCAGTGCCTAATAACAGACCTCAACATTCGGTCATTAACTTAAGTCAAATGGCGTCAACCGTTTTCGGAAAATTGAATATGTTTAGGAATGGATTTATTGATTTTTTTTTTCCGCATTTTTTTCAATGTAATTTCTTCTTTAAAAAAAATCATAAAATCCATTACTATCTCGTTCTAATTTGACAAGAAACTGAAATAATAAATCTATTTATAACAACAACAACAATAATAATAATAATGATGATATATTCTCATATTTATTACTATTAAAGAGCGTAAAATAACGAACAGAAATATGACAATAAAAGCAGTACAATATTTTCAATGTTAAAGCCTTACTTTTCATATAAACAATCAGCTGACTACGACCCTTTGAAACTTGGCCAAATTACGATACTTGAATTAAACTTCAAATTTATATAATTCAATTAATTCAATTATAGAAAGATAAACAACAATAAACGGTGCTAAAAAAAATAAAAATACTTCTTTTCAAACGAAATGATATTTTTATTATGGTTTAGGAATGTATTTTCTTTGTCACTAAGAAAAATTTTAGGAAGGAATTTGTATTTCAAACACAATTAAGAATAAAACCTTATAAAATCAACTGTGTCAATTCTCTTAATTATACGATATGCAAAATCGAAACAATTTGAATAGCAACGAAGAAATTTAATGAATCTTATAGATTTAAAAGAAAAGTAATGTTAACTTATTGCATAATGAAAACCGAATTAAGTTGGAGTTTTTTTAAATTTTATAAGCATTCATTAATTCATTTTCTGGAAGACTGAAAAAATTAATTGTGGGATGTCTTGTTAGAAGTAAATCCGTTGTGTACTAGTAGTAATTTAGAAGTGGAAGGTGATCATTCTTTAAGAATTTGAAAAATGGTATATTTTAAATTATTCTTATTAGCTTTTGCTATTAAAGCACAGGCTTCATAATAAATATGAATAATAAGTCTACTAACCTTAGGTCTTTTCCAAACAAACTGGAACGGGGGGGTCTGATGATAGAACACCGACGACTGGGACGCAGGGAAGTCGGGATCCTCGTACAGCTCCCCGCGTTTCAGGCAGGCCCTCTTCAGTTTTTCAAATTCTGACATTTTTGCTTCTCCTCCACCAACGACTGAAAAAATGATTTATAGTTCAATAGGATTGAAGAGAGAGATCAAAACAGCTTCAAATCTCTTCTCTATTAAATGCAACAACAAAAATGTTAAAACTGACGCAGTTCTTTCACACCTTTACAAGTCATTAACAAAATCTGAGAGAAATTCTGATGGAAAACACTGTATTCTAGAACTGGATTACGAATTCGATAACAGCAAATATCAAATAAAACAAAAATAAAAATTAAGAGTAAACAAATTCAAGTTTACAACGTTTCGTCAGTGCACCACGTTGAGTTAGGCTTATAGGAGCAAGAGCGATTCGTTCAACTTCTTCAGAGTTTGCAAAGAATGACAACATCCAAGAACGGATATTTGTCAAAAGTTTGTAGGATTGTTGGTAAGACAAAGAACTGAGAATCTTTTGCGAGTAAAAGAAAAAATCAGAACTTTTCAAAACACTTTTTTTTTCTGAAAACGCGCACAACTTAACAGCGGGGTTTGTAACTGAGAGTAGATCCTGAAATTTCTAAAATAGAAGAGATCGTGGAATTATAAAACCACTTTAAACATGAAAACTTCTCTGTAAAGGAACCCTCCAAACTTGGAGTGTTTTGGCCCAACAGTTTTTCACTTGGTATGTGTAGACAGTCGAATGTCCGGTGGTCGAAAACTTCTCTTCAAACACATGGCTTCGTTTTTTTCCCTGAAGATTTCAATACAGTAGCTGCAATATTTCTTTTGAAAACAAAAACGTCGACGACAGTGACTATTTGTGAATGTTTACGAAACTTGTTTTCTTCCTAGTAATCCCAACGCGGCATCATCCTCACGACTGTACAGCGAAGGAAAAGCAACGTTCGCCTGCCGAGTTGAAGGGAGAGGGAAAGATTAAATGAGGAGGAAAAAAAAAAAAAAAAAAGCCAAGGCCAACAACGCAAGTGCAGTGCTCTGCCTCGGAGCGTAAGTGGTTGAGGGGAGGCGGACTGTGCAGCAGTGCCCGACAGCCATTCGTGCCATGGCTCACCGAACACTGTTCACGATACAACTGTGTTGGCTGAAATGTAAACTATGTCCACTATCCAACAACGAACGACTCTCGTTCACCAGAATTACAAATTTCGCTTTTAACTTTGGCTTCTTACATCGTCTTTGATTCCTACGCACCTGCAAAGTTAATTACTTTTTAATATGATTACGATTCCTTCACCCTCCGCATTCTGTAATCAATCAGTTTCGTTACTGTAATCAATGTTCAGGTACATTTTGTTGGCAGGTTCGTAACCCACGAGTCCTAATCTAGCAACTATAACATTCAGAAAGAAAACAACTGTTTTTACAAAGCGGAAATAAAAGGAATTGTTTCTTTCCTTTGCAATTTTCAGGTAAGTAGAGAAAAACAAAATCTTAAGAAAATCTCGTTAATGCGTTTATTCTTAATAGAGAAGAACTTGTTTGAAAAGTTACTTCCAAGATTACTATAGATTACAGTTGATTCACTGGCTTTTACAACATTTGCTTGTGAGATGTTGTGTTCGTAAATTGCTGTTAAATTATTAGAAAAAAACAATAATAATTTAAACAAATTAAACTTTAATGTTCTTATCACAAATCTATCGAATGCAAGCACTCTGTGTTACGTTTATTCTTATCCCATTTAAAAAACATTTTAAAACGCTACAATGTTCCTTTAATCTTCATTAAAAGAGATTATCATATGTCCCAAACTCCTTCGTAATCATTTGAAGGAGAAAAACAATATAAAAAATAATAAATAAAATAAATAAATAAATAAATAAATAAATAAATAAAGGAAAAATTAAATGAAATTGAAACATTGATCTGTAATTCATTGCTATAGTTGCTTTAAAAACTACTGTAAAAATTTGATTTATAATTACAGCTCTATCAAAGAGAGAGGGAAGAATTTTCAAATAATATTCTAATAAAATGAGTATTTTGATTATCTTATTATAAGTTAATCAATCTCCGTTTCATTCAAATTAATTACAACATTTAATGCCTTATTCAAAGAAATTCACTTCTATTTCATCAACCCTTTACATTATATAATAATAAACTGAACTGAATTCCTGATTCACTACAACAACTTCGATTAAAATTACCAGAGCTACCCAAACAATTTTACTTAAACATCCTTTTTATTATTATTACAATTTTTTTAAGAAAAGACTTAATTTATTGACATTAACTTCCATTCTTTAATTGCTGCAACTGAAAGATGAGAATTGTAATCAATTATTAATTAGTCAAATTCCATGTAAACAAGTCCATGGAATTAAAGCTTATTTCCATCTACCAACTCTAAATTTCAATTGTATCGAGACGACAGCGACTCTTTCCGTAACCAAAATTTTAGAAAAATAAGTTTCTCACAAAATGAAAGAACTTCGCTTTTACTTCTTAATTTAACACCACAATAGTAGAGAAATATGGAGCTTAATGTTTCAAAAAGACGACTTGGGGCTTGACCAAAGAGGATGATCAGAATCTCATAGGCTGTCCTCGCCCTGGTGGCGATTCTATTAAACTATATATATTCTGAATAAGAAATCAAGTGAGTCCACTGTATGTAACCTAAGAGACAGTCTTCCAAAGCCAAAGCGATTGATTCCACTTGTTGAAAAGCTTGGTCGTGTCAATAAATCCGTTTCAGTTTTAGCAATAGAACAGTTTACCGAGCTCCCAGTTCTTTCTTACGAAGATCTCACGGAGGTTGGCACAGAATACGAATTGGATCTAACAAACGCTTATTGGTGGGATCCTACTAACAAAGCTGGTAAATGGAAGATTTCAATCAACAACGATGAAAATCATCCCAACTATGCATCTCAAGATAAAACCGTTTCCAATTCACTCCTTTAGCGCTGTGAAGTAGAATCAAGACCCAAGCGTGATATTCATCTTGGCTTTTATCTATTTTCCTGATAATGGCTTACGAAAAATGATAGAAGACGATAAACAGGACGAGGATGACTTGTAGGCATTTCTGTAAATATTCATCTTTTTATTTTAATCTGTCTTATTTATCATTTTTTACATCAATAACTATTTGTTTTATCATTATTTGTTATGAAAACTCGATTAAAATATTTTTTTTTTATATCATCAACATTTGTTTGTTTTTCTTGTCTAACGTTTTCTTCGTTCGTGATATATTCTTGGTTTTGTTACTGACTTTCTGCATTTTGTGGTCTTTATAACTTATGGTAATTTCATGTGAGGGTAACAACAAACTTTGCAGAAAACTTTTTAAAAATATAAGTTTTGAATGTAGTATTTCTATGGCGACTTTAGACCTTTATAACTTTTTAACATCACACCAAATTTAAATGTAAAGACTACATTTAATATGACAAAGCAAATTTTCGAAAAGATTAAACGTCTTTTCTTTTTCAAGCCTATAAGTTGAAGAATTTAATAGTAGAAGAATTAGGAGAAGAGATCTACTAAAAAAAATATGGGAACTTTATAACTTTTTTCCCTTCACTTCCTAGAAATCATTTTAGCACCATAATATAGCTTATTTAAAGAGCTTTCAGATAAGGTAAGTTTTATTCGAGGGTTCTAAGAGGGGGCGTTTCTATTGGCTTTGGTCATCCTCTTTCTTCGAAGATCCTGAATCACTTCGAGTCAAACGATGGAGAAAGGTCTAATGCAGTACGTCTTAAACTTTTTCGGGTTACGCCACACCAAACGTTACTGAGCCTAAAAAAATCCTTTAAATGATTTATAAATGATTTATAACAATCAATTCTAAAATTTAATAATATCCTGAAATATTTTTTTAAGATGATTTCAAAAGTGGATTAACTCTTTATTAATCTTCATTGTTTTAATGAAATAGAATATATTTAAATTTTTGATTGCTCTGATGGTTAGATGTCTAGATTTTAGAGCATCAGTCTGGCTAGTAAGATGCACTACAGATGTTTCATCCGCACATAGCTCTGGTCTAGTGGGGTCTGATGGATGTTTAGAAGTAATCTAGTTATTCAAGTCAGCCTAAATGATATTATTAATTATGATTTCTCTAATATCCAGCAAGACAGAACTGGACCGAGAATTTTTTTAGAAACTCTTGTTGTCATTTTTTTCATCCATTTTCATCTTTTAAAACTAAAAGATAAATCGAAAAAAAATCATTTCATATGAAAACGATAAAATGGCATCATTTTTAATTTTTATTTTCTTATTTGTTACCCTTTATTCAGATGACAGGAAATATTCTTAGTAAACTTAATAAATATTTTAAATTATCAGGGCAATTATTATTCTTCTGCAGAAAGAAAAATTTCAGCATTTTCAGGGATTTCATATTTCTAAAAAGCAATAATAAAAAAAGCATTTTCAGAGATTTATATAATCCATCATAATCACATATTCTAAATGAAATACGATTTTAACTTTAATGGATGTTAAAGATTATGTAGGTTTGTTTGTTTCTTTATCATTTATGACATGAGATAACATGAGATAAATATAATAAAAATCCCTGTCGTTTTCGAATGGGATGATCCAGAATCTTTTATTTTTATTTCGATGTTTGATATCTTTACTTGCAACATACTGTTAGAAATCGTGTTCTACATATTAATAGTGAACGTAGGTGAGGAGGGGAAACAGACTGGTTGGTTTGATAAACCTCACTTATCTAGGAAAGAAGGCTAAAAATATACAGTTTTTGTCAAAATCAGTTTTAGATATAATATACCGCTTGTTGGAAACAAAGAGTTGGTTTTTACCTACTGCCAGTAACAGTCCAGATTCAGTTTTGGGAAAAACAAAATTTTCTTAACTTGGTTTTAATTTTATGTTAATTTTCAGAGTAGGTTGCTTTAAATTGCATTCGGAGGGACTCCTCCACGGGCGCGTTTCACACATCTCTTCATCTTGAATAAGATAATGGCGATAACAACAATGACTGAATCCTAACATTTTAAGCTATTCTGTACATAGCAAAGGCGGCTAATATTATTAGGTATTACATTCATTTGCAATTCAAGAGCATTGTCCCAACATATCAAGACAAATCGACGCAAACATTGTCCAATGGCGATAGCAGCTTTATTAGTAAAAATCTTTCACCTTGAGTTATTAGTGAATTGCTTTTCGAACGTCAGACTTTGAAACTGAGCTCTCAATGAAGGCTCTGTATCCATACCATCCACTTATTACTCTACCAAAAAAAAAAAAAAAAATCCAATAAAGCAGCTCACTCTGCATCTTACATTTTGCAAAATCCTGTCAAGAGGATTTCCTGAAGACCACGATCTTTAGTTCCTCGACAGACTCTGAAACTGAACTTTGTGAAAGGTCACAAGTGATTCTTTTGGCCATTCAGTTTCTTTTTTTCTTTGCTTTTAGTTGAAATACTTTGCTTTCATCATTTACTGCACGATATAGATACCTCCCAGTTTTCTCCGACTAAAGAATAACAACATTTCACCATCGCACTATTTTAAATACACACTTTTATATTCAGGGTGTATCAAACTTCTCTGTACAAATTTTCATGTGAGATAGAGGGCACCAAGAGAAACCTACTTCATATGAAAACGAATTTAACGTGTAGAGAATTCATTAATAAAAAAATTAAAAACCGGCCTCAACTCTGAGCACCTTCTTTGAATAAACATGTTGTTTCACACTTTTTCCATTCATTTAGATTTGTCTTGGTGATCCACATTTCCTCTCTGGCCTCTAAATAGCTCCCTCTAGTGCCGAAGGTTGCCATCAGCGAAAATACATTCATAGACGAAAAAGATTTGTCTTTCTCCCATTGAAATTTGTACAGAGTGTACAAAATATACTTATTGATTCTACTTCAAATTAGGAAGTGTTCTAACTTGACATGATTTGCACGTTATTTATTTACTTATACATATTCTCCCCTAAGACTTTTACTTCCACTCCAAAATATTCGAATCATAATTTTAACTTTCTATGATGTTACGAATTTATCAATGTATTTTGAGTATTTTATTTAAGAAGCTAAAACATTTCTTCAGGTTCCATCAATTCTCATATTCATTTTTTTACAAGTAAAATAAAAGGAACGTCTTCGAGATAATTTTTATAGTTTTATCTTTATTAAACTTTATTAAAGAAAGCTATGCATAGGAGCTACCCAGGATTTAAAAATGGGAGGAGTTTATGATAATCCCAGTCGTTCAATAATTAGAAGTCGTCTCCTTTTCGGGGATGGGGTGGGATTAACCCAAAGATGAACTTTCCAATAAAAAAAAAAAGTCCAAATCTTAGATGGTTTCCATTTTTGGATGCAATGGGGGAAGGGAATTATAACTTCTACCAATACTCTTTCGGCACGCAAATGAAGAGGTAGCCCTCTTGCAAAACAAATACATCACTTGGTGGGAAGTCCTGAATTTAATGTATTTGATGATGACAATAAATTCAGACTTCAAAAGACATTCCTGACTGAAGGTGGTATAAAATAGAAAACTCCTGACTCTTAACGAATAGTAAAATTAAAGATCACCAGAGCCGCCAAGAATGTACGGCACTGCATCTCATCATAGTATTTTGACTTCGTTTCTTAAGGCCCTTGAACTTCAGATGTTTTATTATCAATTTGAATTAAATATATATATGTATGTACATATTCAAAGACTGGTTCATTTTTCAAATGTGTTTATGCATAATAGTTTCATCTCACCTTCTGCAAAGAATTAATAATCAGTTGACCCGCTGACAGAAAGGAGCCTCCTGGACGATGACCTTCCTTATTTATTTATATATTTTTTTCTTTCCATAACTGACTACTTGGAAGGAAACTTTTCGCAAACCTCGATGATTAAGGCTCCAATTGTAAACGTGGGCCTCTTCGCGAGGATGTCGTGATGTTTTCAACTTTTATTTCTTCTTTTTATTCTTCAGTGGACAATTTAGGAGGACACTAATCTGATTGTCCACTGGATTAACTCGTCCGAATGATCAGCCAAGGATCTCGTTTTATCTAGGATGGCATCAGAATATATTTTGATAACATGAAGTATTTCAAAATGGCTGAATACTAAATAACTAACTTGCTGAGGTACTTTTGTGACATCAAATATTGTATTTTCGTAATAAAACAAGAGATCTTTTCAAAAAAATTCAATGATGACTGTTCTATAACACGATTTTTAAACACGAATAAAAACATCATTTTTACATAATTACATGTATTTTCAGTGAAGAAATACGAAATAAAAATAAAACCTTAAATTTTAAAGGTTGCAAATCTTCTAAAACAAATATTATAAACGGAAACATAAGGAGCATAATCTATTATCAATTTCGGAAGATCAATGGACTTACTATTCATCTTACGAAATTCATGGATTCTTTCTTAATAATCATCGTCTCTCTCTCTCTCTTTTAAGTTTTAGAGGAGATTTTTTTTTTTTCCTATTTTTAACAAAAAAAATGAATGAATACAAAGGCTGTTAGAATTATAAGCAGAATGTAAATTAACATTTATAAAAATTAATTTCAAGCAATATAATAAATTTGTCTACATAAAAGTTCGGTGTTGGTTTTATTTGTGAAGAGAATTAATATTGGATGTTTATTCATTTCAAAACTTCGGGTCTCTTGTAAGGAATCGTCACAGAATCTTATCACAGACCACAGATAAGCTAAATTATATCCGTTTTCATCAGAAGCATAAAAATAGATGAGTAGAATTTACATTTATCAATAAATAAGTAAATAAAAACTCTATGATCTGTTCTTTTGTCCAAAGGATTTAGACAAACATATAACTGACTCGTGTGGAATTCGTGTGGGTAAGCATCATTTATGTCACATTTAATCGCTCGTCTACAGTTAGTGCTTTTGATACGCGTGTCAAATACGCTACTTACAAACGCAATTTTTTAAGTTCTCCAATTTTATTAATACTTTGTGTGGTGTATCAATTACGTATATCTGACCAGAATATGATCCCTTTTTACTAGTAAACAGTTTGATGCAAGAGGTCCCTTGCAAGATTGATCCGCCACTGGCTGTCATTGGTTATCAATAGATGAGGATCTGTTTCCTAATCCTTTCAATCGACTGCAAATACAGACTTCAGAAAATTAACTGAAAGTTGTACGTTTTTTTTTGACTGAATCAGATGTAGAGCGGATTTCGGTCAAAACTTTCCCTGATAATAAAAATCTTTGTTTCACTGACGTTCCGAAGGAGGCAGAGTATAATCCCCCCATTTCATCTGAAAATGGAAGAAATCTAGGATTTTGGACCTTTTTTTTTATTTGGAAAGTTCATCGGTTTCTCTATAACACCCCCCCCCCCCCGGAAAAAAAAACCACTACTTTTTTTTTTTTTTGGTTGAACGGCTACGACCATCAAATTCCTCCCATTCCAAAATCCTGGGTAGGCCTCCATTCCCGAGGACGTTCAATGTCTCAATTCTTGTCAACTTCTGTGGCTGCAGTAATAAGGAAGATAATTGCCACAAGTTGGCGTTATGAAGTTTGTTTTATTGAGTGTGTCTCCATATACTGTGTTTGCCGATTATTAAAGGAGATGATTGTCCTGTTATGAACAATTTATTGTTTTTACATGAAAGATGTAGGTCCGTTTACTCTTGTATTAATACTAATTTATTAAGATTTATCTGAAGACATTCTGTGAATAAAACCGGAGGACGTTTTAGAGTACACGAGATCAAAGGCAAAAACCTATAGAACGTAAAAAACCTAATAAGTCTAAATCTGCCTCAGTACAACATACATTTAAATAATGATTCCAGTTAACTGCTATCAGCTTACGTCTATAAAATTAAAAAGAAAGAGTTGGACTCAAGGACTGAACCCAATTTATAGCATATATGAATTCAATGATTTTGAAAGGAAGAAAAATAGCTTAAAACTCATTTATCCATTGATGTTGTGAGTGTAAGCCAAGCACTGCGACCGTTGATCTATTGTGCTATCCCATGGAAATAAGGACAGACGGAGAGAAAGTATGATGGGATAAGTGCAGGAGAAACGGGAGAACCCCGAGAAAACTTGCCAAGCGCGGATCGTCCACCATTACGAAACCCACATGAGAACCTAACCCCAGTACTCAAGAGGTGAGAGGCTAATGTCTTAGCGACAATGCCACATTTATCCCTTAGCTATCTAAGACCCAGACTGACTATCTGGTGACTCATGATTAAAAACGAGGTCGGTTTGTAGAAGTATTGATTCTAAAAATGATTAAAGATGAGTTTAAATAAGTGTTTCTTAGTTCAGGGCCGGCGTTATTGGGTGGCGAATGGGGCGACCGCCCAAGGTCCCGCGCCTTGTCTTAAAAAAGAGGATAAAATATGATCGTCGCTTTTTTTTAGTTGTTAAAGTAAGATTTCCGTTTTTTTTTTCTTTTGGTTGTTAAAATAGGATTGACAAGGGCCCTGCAAAATTCATCTCGCCCGAGGCCCCGCACCTTCCTAGCGCCGGCTCTGCTTAGTTATTCTACTTCTGTTGACATTTCAGACCCAATCCTCATGAGCTTCTGTCTTAATGGCTAAGTTTAATTCATTAATTCGATTTGCTATAAGATACAAAGTAAGAAATACGGCTACGATTAAGGATATTTATTTTGTTAATTTTAAGGACATGAATAACGTCTGATAAATAAGTAGAACACGATAAACTAAGCCTCTGCGACTGAACCATCGAAGACTCAGACTTAACTCTTAATTCCAATGAAAGTGGAAGAGCTAAGATCACCACTGCTTTCATACACTCTCTTAAGTCTCAAATGCACTCTTTCGAATCTCTTCTCGATCAAATTAACGAATGACAGTTCCTCGAATCCGCCTACGTAACAGTCCGAGGGCAGTTGCAGCCACCGTTAGCAGTAATCAGGCAAGGGCAGAGTCCGACACAGGTGGGAGAACCGGTAATTTGAACGCACTGTGACCAAGCGACGACAATACGAAATCCACGCAAGTCTGACGCGTGCTGACCTTGACAGTGGGACACCAATAATGAAGCAATAAATAGTTATAAGAATATAGAGGAAACAAATGCTTCTATGACAAAATAAGAGAAATGATTGATTTTCAGTTATTACAATCAAATCTTTCTACAATCTCTAAAAGCAGATGAGTTTCACACTGACTTCAATTTGTTTTCTCTAAAACCAGATTTAAATTAAAGACTTAACATCATTAGACTTTCAAATATATACTTTTTTCTTTTTAATTTTACAGAGGATTAGGAAATTAATGGGAGCGTTACCGAGCTTTTAGGGAATATGTTTACTCTCAATTTTTTTATTTTAATTTTATTTTCAAAACAGAATTTTCATACTCAAAATAACGTAGTGATAAGAAACGTACAGTATCAGTTACTAATTACAAAGTATATTTAAAACAAAAACTAATCTTTAACTAAAAAAAAAAAAAAAATACAAAAAAACAAGCTCTATAATCGTTTAGACATTGGATTTTACATTTAATGTGTTTACAGATTTCTAGCAAAGAAAATTAATCACAAGAAAAGCAAAATTTAACGTCTATAATAATTAATAAATCAAGAGAAAACCACAACTGGACAGTACATAAGCTTTCGCGCAGTCTGAGCCAAACATCAAGAGTAAATTCTGCTGATGATTTCTAATAAGGATGAAACAGCTGTTCAGGATTCCCGGTGATGTTGGCTCAGTGTGCGAAGGCATATTTACTGTTCAGTTGTGGTTTTATCTTGAAAATTAATCACAAACCGTACAATTTTTAGTAAGGAAAACTTTGTGAAAATTTACCTTTAAAAAAAAAAAAAAAAAAAACAGGAAGAAATATGGCATGTCCACAAATCTAAACTAAAAGCAAAAATAGACGTTAAAAATAAAACTAACTTTTTGCTTTTACTTTAGTTTTTTAGAGGTGCCATATTTCTCACCTCATATACATGCTCATACAGGGCCTTTAAATACTACATTTACCCAAACTCTATCTCATGTGGTTCCCGAGAAAAAGGGCTTACAGAGTCTTCCTTTTGTGTGTGTATGTGTTATAGAAGATTAAAGCAGCAAAATTATTTGGTCCATTTCATTAAATGGAACAATGTCATTAAGTGATAAATATAGTTATAATTTTTGCAATTTTTTTTTTTATAAGACCTTAGTTTATAACCAATATTAAATTAATGTTGAATATAATAAAACAGCATCTTTCATGTATTGAAATTTAACAAATCCACATCTACTTGAAAAAATTACACATCAGTCATTTTAAAGTGTATTCGTCCTTACCATACATACTCTAATAATTAGATAAACATCGAGTCAAACAAGCCTCAAGGGCAAAGGAATCTTTTACATCAGTATGGCTTAGGGACATTGCCCTGCCCTAAAATTATCGCCTCAGCGATTATTTTACATTACTGCCATCTAGTGAGCAAGAAACAAACTACAAAGTCCGGAAATATTTTTGATTTTGAAAATGATAAAATTTACAAATAAAATCTGAAGGTTTGTTTAGCAGTTTTACTTTTAAATAAACTGAAGAAAAAATGAAGGAAAAGATTTTCATAAAATAGCTAATTTTATGAAAATAATGAATTTTGTTTTAAGGTTTTTTTCTATGTCGCTAATAGGTTCGTACTTCAGACGCTTAAGAAACTTATATTATTGATAATAATAATAATACCATATATATATATATATTGAAGATATACCATATATGTATATATATATATATATATATATATATTGAAAATAACTTTCATCAACTTCTTAAAATAAACTTATTCGCTAAATAACTACCGAAAACTCAGAAAATTCCACATATGGCTTCAGTTGAAGAAAAAGTTTGGAAGGAAAAATTTATTAAGAATAAAATAATTATTGCAGATAAATAAATAAAACAAATAAATAAATAAAACTAAATGAGTTAAGTTGTGGCTATTTATATTTCAAAATACTGTTCTAAATAAACACTTTTACTTATCTACAATTCGATAGACCCTGAATCTAAGTCAGGAGTTATGTCAAATATTAATAAAGGAAAATACAGCTTATTAACAGAGATTCATGGCTCTAATGACATGAATAAGTATATAAATAAAACAAATCAACCCATTCTGAGAATGCTTTCCGTCCAATGGAACGTCCAATGGAGCGTCATGACTTAAATTTAAAAGTATACGAAATAAAATAAAAGGAATTTTAGCCATCAATTAATTAGAAAGAAAATGTAAAATGTTAACTTTAAAAATTATAGAGCAACGAAATATTTTAAAAATGTTATAAAAGAGTAAAGAGTAAAGGAAATAAAGATTGTCACTCACCTGTTACCTACTTTCAAAACACCGCCATCTTATATTAGGAATTTACTGCCATCTGTCGGTGTTTGATGAAGTTAACGTTAAATTGGAGCTTTCTAAAACGCTATCACTAATGCTTTTCAAATTAACAGTAAAGAAAATTAGTTAGGCTATTAATCTGGTGTGTAACTTTTATGTAATAAATAATATACGCACAAGTTCTTTATTAAACTAAAAATTAATATCAACGGGCTAAATAATCCACCTCAATTTTTTTTTTCTATCTTGCTGAGAAAAAGATTAGTGCCAAGTTGTGATTTCACGTAAAGGTGTTCTTGATGAAAGAATCTTTTACTTAAGCAAATTTAAAAAACAAGATTTTAAATATAAAATAAGTAGGCAATAAAACAAGATAAGGCAATAATAGAAACAAGATAAATTTATTCTTTTCTGTAATTTTAGAGTTTCTACATTAGTTTGAATGAACATGATAATGCTAAATTATAAAAATATACCATTTTCTTGATTTTTACATAATAAAATTATGTCGTAATTTCAAATGTCAAATTAGAAAAATATTTACTTTTTTTTTTTTACTAAATTTTGCACATAATAAAATAATTTATTGAGAAAATTAAATTTTGAGGGGATTAGACTAGATTAGATATTGGGCTTTAAACTTCTACCAAACCTCATGTGACCATAATCGTCAAATTCCCTTTTACCAAAGCGCATGTGACCATAATCATCAAATTGCCTTTTATCATGAAAGTCTCCTACTTCACTGTCTTCAAGTTCTTCCATATCGTCGTCGATGCTTATTTTCGCATTTTCCAGAGCTCTCCTTACAGCTCCAGAGCCCAGCGCTCGGCGAACATTTTTATCTGTTTCCGCTGCGAGTTCACGGATGACGTCACTTCCTTTGACCCGAGTGTCATAAATCGGAAGCAAATGTTGAGGATTTTCCTTGTTCGTGCGACTTTCAGAGAAATAAGGAGCCATTAGACGAGCAAGTTTTGCTTCCTGATTCGATTTATGTTGAGCAGCACTTATAAAAATATCATTATTGAGCCACAACAGAAGAATTAACATTACAGCGGCGATCTTCATCGTAAACCTGCGAATCAGAAATAAAATAATGAAAACTTTAACAAGTATCATTTATTCAAAGAAAAAAATCATTTTAAAATAACTTAAATTTAATTATTAATTATTAAATAACATAAAAAATGTATTAACATTATCTAAATATTAAACTAAGACCAGAATGCAAATAAGTTAGACATAGATATATAAACGTTTCCAAATTTTCGCAACATCCCATGTGGTCTAGTGGCTAGGATACCTGGCTTTCACCCAGGAGGCCCGGGTTCGATTCCCGGCATGGGAAAGATATATTTTTCTTCTGCAATTTTAAAAATTTACTATTCTATCTTAACTCCATTATTACATATCAATATTTTGAAAGAAGCATTTTATTCTAATTTAATTGAAATTACGAAATAAAAACACATTGATAAAAGAATTTTTAGTAGATAGGCCTAATCATTTATAAAACAGAATCGTGGGAGGAAACAGGACAGGAATAGTCAACGTAGTTACTAGCAAAACAGAATAACGAAAATAATAATTAAAAAAAAGAGAGAAAATCATAATATTTAAAAAAAGAAAAAACATTAAAAAAAATAGTAATTAAAAAAAAGAAAAAAAAAACCATTAAAAAAAAATAGTAATTAAAAAAAAAGAGGAAAATCATAATATTAAAAACATGAAAAAAAAAAAAACATAAAAAAAAATAGTAATAAAAAAAAGAGGAAAACCATAATATTAAAGAAAAAAAAGAAAAAACAAATACATTAAAAAAAAATAGTAATTAAAAAAAAGAGGATAATCATAATATTAAAAAAAAAGAAAAAACAGAAAAAAAAAAAAAAACATTAAAAAAAAAGGAAAAAACAAACAAAAAAAAAACATTAAAAAAAACTACAACAACTACAATACTATTAAAAGTTTTAAATTGTCAGATCAATGAGCTTAACATCCAAATTTGTGACAGGAGACATCGTTAGATTTTATCGTTGTTGCTATAGCCATTACGGAATTTATCTGGGAGAAGCAGTAGTTGAGCAGGATGGCAACGAAGTAATTAAATCTGATTGTATAATGCATATAACCAAGCCACGGAATGATACAAGAGCACGTTTCTCCAAATCGTTAAGACCCATCATCACAAGTCTACACGAATATTCTAACGATTACAGAAGCATCACAATTGACAATAGAAATGATAGAGTTTGGAAGCCTTTGGAACCATCGGAGATTGTTCGGCGCGCATTAGAAGCTTCAAATAGGTGGCCATCTTATAATCTTATAACAAACAATTGCGAACATTTCGCAAATTACTGTCGATATGGATTTAAATACAGCAACCAAATTAAAATAGCGAAGCACATATTAATCAGTTCGATAGTAGGATTCATATATACAAGCATATTGTATTTAATTCTCAAGTATTAAATATTAATACAAGTTCACCAGTGGCGCACCTTAACCAGAGCTAAGGGAGCCGAAGCTCCCCCCCCATCCTCCGAATCCAAAAAATAAATACAGAAAAAGTCAAGAAAAAAGAAAGAAAAAACGAGAAGAAAACCTTTATTAAAGCACTACAGTTCAGTTCATGAAAGAAGAGTTTTGATGACGTAATTTCCTTACAGATTGATGTTTCCAGTACGTAATAGCGCCATCTATTGCTAAAATCCGTAACTGAATCTTATAAACATTACTAAAACATTCTGGTTTCTGTATTTTCTACAGTTACGAATGCATAATAATAATTAAAAGTGAAAGAATTACAAACGTTCCCACACTATTCCCCTTGATTGGCTTTGCAAAGTTTGTCCTTTCTTGGTCACGCTTAAGCGATCACAAAACGACGCCATCTTGGACTGACTGCTTGGAGTTCAAGTTAATGACGTCATGACTAGTGATGTTTATTCCAGACAAAATCGATCGCTACATAATGACCGTATATGCAGAGCCGTTTCTAGGTGTTCTGCCACCCTAGGCGAGAACTGAAAAATGCCGCCCCCACCAAAAAAAAAAACAACAACAATCCTATTTTAACAACCAAAAAAAAAAATGGAATCCGTCCTTCGGCCGCACTAAAATCTTGCCGCCCTAGGCGGCCGCCTAGTCTTGCCTAATGGTAGAAATGGCCCTGCGTATATGGCAAACCCTTCTTTTTTGAAAACTACTATAGTAGGCTATGTCTGTATCTAATTATTTTGGAAAGGGATCTTTGCAACAATTTATTTTTAAATAGGTCTGCATCTGAATGGACTTTTTGCAACATCCTTAGCCCCCTCTCCCCCAAAACCTTAATCCTGGGTGCGCCACTGCGGTGAAACTAGTATTTTTTGCGCGGACCAAAATGTCTTTACACGAATATGGCGTCCATTGCTAACAATATGATACGAACTAGAGTGAAAGAAAACTACACCATCAGGGGTTAGAATAAGTCTGTTCCATCTTCCAATGCTAGAGAGGAAAATATTATTATTACTACTACTACTACCACTAATAACAATAATAATTAAATCAAATCATTTAACGTGCTGTGAAATTGCTTAAAATCGAGAAATCAAAGGCAGCACATGAATA
>JAFIDM010000001.1:85766164-85811642 GCA_023159025.1 Thereuonema tuberculata
TTCCTATCAACAGGTTCTGAATATAGGTATACTATAAATGTTTAATTAATTTTGAATACAGTGTTAAAAAACATTAAAAGACTTACATCAATGTATAGTTTTTTCAAGTTGTTTTTTTTTATCAAGTAGACCGCTAAGTGATAATTTTCTAAAATTTTATATTAGACAATTACATAATTTTATGTTAAAATAATTTTCTGATTTAACTCTGTATGTATTGTACATATGTGGCGGGTGATAACAATTAAAGTTCCCCACTTCTGCGCGATCTGGAGACCGCATTATTGCACGGATAGTAATGCAACTTTGTATAAAAGCTATGTAGAGCATGGGGAAAAGAATTCCAACGGAAAAAAAAATTACTTCAAAAGTTGCCACCAGGTGAAAAAGTGGCGCTGTGTGAAAAGCGCTATGCGTCTGTGAACGACCAATCTGCAGAAATCACCATGCCATTGGAAAAGAAAGAACGTCTGCGCTCCTGGTTAAGCTCTATTACCAGAACAATAGAAATAGTGTATCAGCATTGCGAGAATATCATCGTTTGAAGGGATTGCGAACAGGACCCATGACGGCAAGGGGTTTACGAAAGACGATGCAGAAATTCGAAGAGACAGGGGATTTAGGTGTGCTGCCAGGAAGAGGATGCCGCCCGATTGCGGAGGACGTTGTCCACGAAGTGGCAGTAGCAGTAGCTGACGGAATGTCAGTGGCCTGGTACTCAGCGACCAGTGCGCGAGCAGTAGCCAGGGCCGGATTAAGCCAGCGCGGGGCCTGTAGCAAATGTTACCAGGGGGCTCCCTACTTCAGAATAGCCATGCCCCCCCCCCCCGGGAAAAATACTTAGAAGTGTAATTATTTGATATTTTAAATATAAAAATAAATTAAATAAAATATTTTTTAACTTATTGGCATTGTATTCATTATTGGCTACAATAAGAATGCAATTATTTGAAGGTATATGCGAAAAAATGGGATTTCCTATCTACTTTCCATTTCGAACACAAAGGGCCTGCCCCCCCTCCAGAAAAATTCTCTAGTTACGCTTCTGGTTTTGTATGATAATAAAATAAACACAACTTTTACAAACAAACTTTTCTCGATTTAATGTGAGCAAATTTAGAGATAACGCTGTTTAAAGCAATTTCTCTAAGAAAATTACATTCAATATTCATTAAGGTGAGGTCACTTAGACGATCTTGTCCCATCATGTTCCTTAACTCACTTTTTACACGCTTTAATGTTTTCCGCTGCAGTTAGTAATCATTAAAGACAAGTAAATTCGTAAGACTATTTCTACATTTGGGAAACACGTCTGTAATGAATTTTCCATTATAAGTTTATAAAAATTGTAGTTCAAGAGCCTCATGCTTTTCGTATTTAATAGATGCAGCCACATTAGGTTTAAGAAGTTCAGCGAACTGCACAAGTTTGTCGCCTAGGCTTTCTTCCAAAACCTCTTGGTAAGCACTGACAATATTTGGAGTTTTTTTCAAGATCTCTTTTGCTGTAAGAGATTTTAACGGTCGAAGTATTCCAAATACACCAGTCACTCTATGTTACGCTTCCATGCGTTTCGCCAAGGCAGACAGTAAATTATCAATTATGTCAATAAACACCTGACTTTCTAATTTTTGTTTGGGTGTTTGATTTTCTACAACTTCATCGAGCGTAGTAGAGCTGCTGAAATCGTCGTACTTAGTATTTCGCTTGCGTCGTCTTGAAGCTTGTTGCTGATATTCTTCACAGTCTACAACATTCTGCAGCACACTTAGCAACCAAATTCAGTGAATGTGCAAAGCAGGGAATGTATTCTGCATACCTATTTATCTCCTTAATGCGTGCTTGTAACCCGTGGTATTTCCCGCTCATGTTGCTGGCATTGTCATAGCTTTGACCACGACAGTCTTTGATATCAATGCCATTTTTCTTTAAAAAATCAAGTAAACTTTGGGCGAGTAGTTCAGCAGTATGACCTTCCATATCCAAGAACTTCACAAACCTTTCCACTGGTCCAGATGGTAACACATAGCACACTATTAGAGTGAGATGGTCCACATGCGAAATGTCTGGAGTAGAGTCCAGTGATACTGAATAGTACTTATCATATGCATTTCTTAATTTCGCATATGATACGATCCAGTAAGCTTGATCCAATTAGATGGATAAATTGCTCGCATGTTGTTTTTGATAAGTATGATGCATGTCCTTTTCCTTTATTTGCGTAAGTATTTATATGATGAGCCAGAAAAATGTCAAACTTGGCTATTAATTCCAACAAAAATTTCCGTTATGAGGTGAACCAATAGTTCATCAATACCCCAAAATGCAAGACCTCGTTCTGCTAAAAATTGGATAACTGAAGTAATTCGCTGTAAAAGTGCCCATCAATATTTTTGTTCGGCCTCAATTTGGCTTACAAGTTGAGAATCGACACGCGCATTCTTCTTTCTGCAAATTAACAGCGAAATTATCGCTTGTCTATGGGAGGTGCTTTCTTCATGTTTTTTCAACAAATTATTTGCGTTTTTCCAGTCGTCAAACCCTTCTTTCGTAAATCGTGACGAACAGCCTGAATCAGTAACTTTGCAAACAAAACAGAAAAGTTTTCCTTTACTTTCTGAATAACACAACCAATCTCTCACGTGACTTTTGTTTGTTGGTTTATGTGTGTAAGTGAAAAACGACTTTCGACAAATTCGTGAATTATTTTCTGTATCATATGTCTTTTTTGAAGACAAGAAAGCACTGTTCATATATTGCACTTCGCTACTTCCTTTCGCAATCCAATAATCTCGATTGAAGTTGCTCGGCCATTCACCAATATCGTTGAAGTACATTTTAGTTTCGTTTTGTTTTTGGCTTGTAGAATATGTTGCTACATTGGAAGCATGTGCTGTGCTTTCTGCCTCTGTTTGGCTTGAAGATGATATGGCTAAATTGGGAGGACTTAGTGTACATTCGACTTCAGTTTGACTTTTGGAAAATGTGACTCAATCGTGAAGAGTTGCAGATCTTATTGGTAATATTGGTAATGATGATTCTTTTATAGCACTGCCTTCATCTACTACACAGTGAGACGCGACTGCTGCTTCGATTTCTTCAGATTCAGCACCATCATGCATGACATTAAAAAATTCAGACAGCTTGCGAGTTTTTGATATAATATCTTGGTTCTTTTTTCCTTTTCGTCTTTTGCTTTACGTTTCGCAATTCCAGAAGCGTAATGCCGACTCGTATCTCTGGCTCTATTGCTCATGTTGACTATATCAATCTGGGTAGAAGGGAAAATGAATAAAAATGTATGAAATTAAATTTTAAAGTTGTAATTTTAATGCAAGAAATATAAAATTACTCCAATTAAAAAAAAGTAATTTAGGAATTCCAAAATATAATTTAAACAAATAGAAAAAAGAGAACAGTATGCAGAGCTCCGCGAGCTCTTCACAATGATACCCGAATCAATGTCCTAGCTAAACGCGTTTCCACCCTACACTAATTTATAACTTTACACAGTAAAGAAAATTCGTAACAATCATGCGCATGCGCTGGTACGATGACGTCACAGACAAAAGAAGTCCTTTAATTATAAGACTACAGAGTTAAAAACAAAAAATAAAACTTTATTGGAAATCTAAAATTAGATAACCAAAAAACTAGGGAGGACAATGAAATCCAGCCACGCTTACTGTTTGCGGATGAAATTGTACTGTTCTCAGATAATAAAAAGGATTTACAGAGCCTACTAAATACGACAGGAAGCATCGAAAAAGATTTTCAAATAGAATTCAATTGCAATAAAAGCGAAGTAATAAATTTTAATGTTGTTGAGAAAAACTTCTGGCAAATTAATAATCGGGAAATTAAAGAAACCAATGAATATCAATAGCTAGGAATATTAATAACAAATGAGGGACAAATCTTTAAAAAGCATACTAACAACACAATAAAGCAAATAAAATAAGTGAATGGATAAGGAGCATATGTAATAAAAGCTACAATAAAGTAGAACTAAGTAGAATATTGTGGAAATCATTGGCTGTGCCTGTTTAACATATGACAACGAAACTATAATTAATACGGAAGCCGAACTTCAAAAATTGACAAATATCCAAGCGCACATTTGGAAGAAAACTTATAGGGGGGAGCATTTTGACACCTTCTACAGCAGTTCAAAGTGAAATGGGGTGGTCATCATTCTTTAGCAAAGAAGCTTCTAACAAATTAAAATATCCGGAGAGGTTGATTTTCATCGCGCAGTATTTGTTTTGCACTTTTCTGCTCTAGGCGCGGGGCCCCTAGAAGCGCGGGGCCCGTAGCATTTGCTACTTCTGCTATATGGCTAATCCGGCCCTGGCAGTAGCACGTAAATTAACAATTCCATGGTCCACGGTGCGAAAGGTTTTGCGAGCCATTCTTCACTGGTACCCGTGTAAGATCCAGATATTGCACCAGTTACAGCTGCAAGATCCACAAACACGGTTAGACTTCGCATTTCGTTTCTTGGCTAAAATGGCTTTCGACGATGCATGGCCCTGGAACATTCTGTGGACAGATGAGGCGCATTTTACGCTTGACGGCGCTGTGAACACGCAGAATTGTTGCCTGTGGGGTTCCTCAAACCCCCATGTGGTGCATTCCGAGTACGTGACTGCATGGTGTGGATTCATGTTGTCGAACAATATTCAAACAGTTGAATCAAGGACACATTATTGGACAATTATTATGATATAGAAAATGTGTTGTACCGTGCTTGGAAGAATGGTATTGTCGTTTTGTTGTCAACAATAACACTTCAAAAGAAAGAACGTGCTCTGCTTCGTTTTGTTGTATGCTATCAACGGAAAAGAAGCTGTCTTCTTTGGAGCTATGGAGCTGTCTTCGTTGAACGTCCAAAAGAATTCAGAGTTTTTCCTAAAATGCCTGTTCACTCAATCAGGAAAACATTGAGTATAATTAAGAATCAAGTCGCATATTCGTGATGCAGCAATTGAGAGAAACTGAGCATTTACTAACATTACGATTATGTTTTTACAGGAAGTTTACCGTCGCTAGGAGACGCCTATTAGGAATATGAGGTTCTAAGATTACTAGAGAGTCAACATTGTCTTGTTCACCTGAATTTAAAGGATTGTATTTTTCAGGACCACAAATGAGTTTAACGATGGACTTATTAATATCTGGAAAGATTGTAAGTTATTATTTTTCCATTATTAGTTATTCCGTTCGACGAATGCGTATCCAAGTTGAAGACGCGTAGATTACACTTAATACACAGTTATTACAAAGAAATTAAGTTAAAGGACTCTCTCATAAGCACAAGTTTTTTTATGAATAGCAACTTAATTATTAAGAACACTCAGATGCATTAAGTGACAAGTGTTAAGAACATGAATTATTTTTATATATATATATAGTGTGCATTGACAATTCATACAATATACTGAAGGAGATCTATTGTTATTCTAGGTGAAAGCCATTTCTACCATTTGTTTACGGATTTTATTTAAACTTAAAGAAAAGGTTCAAATCTTTAATGAGTGCCCATAGACTGGAAAACGTTGTATGTGGTTATTGAGGACGAGTAGCAATGAATGGATGTCTGGAATATTACGTGGAAAGTATTTTTAATACAGTGCAACTTGGATAATTCGAAGCTGAAGGGACCACTGCAAAACTTCGAATTATCCAAGACTTCGAATTAAACAAGTTACATCTTTTAACTTTAATTTCAGGTCCACAGAATGCTTGAAAAGATTATTCTGTCAATAAGTAAATATTTATTCAGAAAGATCATGGTATGAAAGACTTAAACATTATATGTATGTAAACAAAATAAGATTTACATTACGTAAGCTACAGTACACATTGCATTCAATACAGAAAATTATAGTTTTTCAAAAAATTGTGCAATGTCTGATTGTTTTGTAGAATTCAGTCGCTTAAGGTTAGCAAAATCATCAAGCATGTTTAGTGAATGGAAAACAGCTTCACTTACGTTGGTTTGTCCTTCAATGTACCGACGAAATTCGGCACTATCCCGTACTCGTTGGCGATTTGGCATTTCTTCTTCACACCCTTTTCCACCTCGCGAATGACGGCGACCTTATCAGCGAACGTTAAATTCTTGTACACGCGTGGTTTACTGAAAGACATGGTGACACTGACAGCAGGAAGCTCGAATGGCGTCTGAAGCGTCACGTGTCGAACGGTGTCGGGAAGGGGATTTCAGTTGTCACGTGTCGAATTTCTTAACGATGAAACGCCGAAAATTCGTTATGCTTCGAAATTTTTTATAAAAAATTTCGAATTAAGGAAGTTGAACTTCGAATTATCCACGATTTTTTAACATTGATTTAGTAAGAAATTCAAGGGACTAAGAGGACTCTTCGAATTAACCACGATTTCGAATTAAAGACGTTCGAATTATCCAAGTTGCACTGTAGTAGCAACAATTCATTTTAGAGAATTTTACTTTTATTAAAATTCTTGTAAAGATCAAATAATTAATTATTGTAGAAGAATGAAATGATAAAAATTTTAAAACCTGATACAAGTTGAAGTATGCTTTTAAAATAATTTAAATAGATTTTAATGAGTTACGGAACCATCAGTTTATTTCCAAAGAATAAGAAAAGTGGTTGTTTTACCTTAAAGACTTCCATTTAAAAAATGATAATTTGATTTTCGGAACTGGTCTCCTTCGAAAAACTTAATTATCAAAAGATTGTTCGAAATATTTGAGTTTTTCAATTCACATGTCTTTCAAAATTTGGTGATTGGAAAAAAAAAAAAAAAAAACAGAAAAAAAATGTCCAATTAAAAAAAAACAAAAACAAAAAAAAACTTGTATCTCATACACTTGTACCACATAAGAAAAAAAAAAACATTTTTTTTGTTTCGAAATTTTTCAAGTCTTACCTTAATAACACTTAAAAGCAATATTTCATTGATTTTCGATAATTACGGGACAATTTTAAATTCTGGTTCTTGTGTTTTCAAAAAAATTACTTAAACCTTGAAAATTTTTCCTAAGATCAGGAGACTTATAGTTTTATTTTATTATTTATGTTTGACTTCAAGTATTTGAATACGGCTAGGAATGGCTGCCTTTTGTTCTTCAATTGAGAATTCAGATCTATTTCTGTGCCGACAAATGAAGGCCACAGCTGCAATCAGTCATTCAATGATCAGCAAAAACATAAGAGGAACAAGAAACCATCAGATGTTTCGAAAAATTGTTTTCAATGTTGTTTTCAAAATTCAAAAAAAAAAAAAAAAAAAGAAAGAAATAAAAGTAACCATTACAATATTTCGCAAAGGATATTGGGAACTTTCACTATAAGAATATGGTATCACTGTATTTTGAAATAAGTAAATATAAAATATATGAAGCGACCAAAAAAAAAAATAATCCTGTGAAGTTTCGTAAACTGTTTTATATCCGTTTTGTTACAAGCCATCATTATTTCAAAGCTTTTTTTATAAGCGTATTAGCAAGGATTTACAGAACTTTCCCCCCGAAATATTGTAATGATCGAATGAAACATAATGAAGACGAAAGAAAAACGGGAACGAAATATGAAAGAGCCTTTTTTCATTGAAAACTTTAGGGAAGGAAAAAAAAAGGGGGCAAAAATAATTTTTTATGAAGCTGAAACTTGATACCGGTACGTAGTCAATCAACGAAGCATCAGAACTACGCATTTCGATCAAAATCGAAATATTTCGATCGAAATATTTTCCCAAAATGTTGTTTTTGTTACGAGTGGTCAAGCAGTTTCTATTGATGTAATTAAAAAACTAAAGCTTTTTTATAAATAAAGAACGTGATGGATATTACATTATTCAAAAGTAAGTTTGATATTATGGTAATGCTCAACCAATATCTTACTTAGAAACAAAATTCAGTTCAGAAGTTATTCTCAGACAACTGAATTTGAAAATAGACCCTGAATATTTGTTAACAAGGTAAACAAGGTAATTAATGCTTTTAGACAGTGTCAAAAACAAAGCGGCCCCATAATATGCACAATTTTATCGGAAGCGATCAGATCGTAGTCGGCGATATGCTTCAGCATTTCTTTCTCGTTTTCTGTCTCTTGTCTCTGACTTTGAGCGAGACCGTTCTTTGCGCAAGCGTGAAGCTTCTCGCTATGCGGCCGCCCAATTTTTCAATTTTTTCAATTTCAATCACAACAATCGCAACAATGGTGTCTTTTGTATGCGCAACAATCACAGTAAAAGGAACAATTGCGCCTTTTGCATTCGCAAAAATCACATTTATAATAATAAGGACATTAAAACAATACCAGGTTTCTTGGATTGTAGCAACCCATTATTAACAAACCACTCCTTGGGGGGTCAGGGAATGGTCCTACAGGTCTGATTTTTTTTGACGTGGTCACCTACTTTTGGATGCTGAACACAATGGTGAAAGTTTCATTCTAATATATCTAACCGTTTGGTCACTACAGAGTGTGACATCCAGCACAAAAACAACATTAATAGCGGTTCCCTTTTTTTTACAGGTAAACTACACAAAACGGGCCGCTAAAGAGTAGCAGGAAAACAAAATTGACACTAGATATGATGTCCTTGTTTTCTCGAATGCAAAATAGCCATGTCCCATTCTCATCATTGTCATATACGAATGACATTTCAACATTTATTGTCAGCAGTGCTTATCTTAATTAGTATTTTTTTCTGTAAATATTACAGCAATAGCTCCAATGGTTAAACTTCACATTCCACAGAAATATTTAATACATTTTTTTCTTCCAAAAATTATAAAGTACTTATCTACAAACATAACATATCTCTATCATCACCAATTCCCGCCATTAATCTTCCACTCTTATCTTTCATTATTGTCTTTGAGTATCACCTTTTTTATTATCATTAGATCTTTTAAGATCTACTTCATTGCAAATATGAAATTTTGATACTTCTACTAAAATCAGTAAATATAAAACCAACAAAAGTCAATATAAAATTATATAAAAAAGTGAAATAATTTTGTGGAGATGCCTTATATGGAATAAAAAAAGAGAAATTAGAATTTCGGACAGTGATACTGAAAGAATAATTAATGAAAAACGAGAGTCTTATTAAGAGAAATTACATATAAAAAAAATGAGCAATTGCAAACAAAGAAACTCGTAAAAGACATAGGAACAATGGACAACTTTAATATATACTTAAGAGACGGACATAATAAGACCAACTTCTAAAATATCTCTGTAATTTAGAATGAATAGAAATAAGCTAGAAGACATACTACAAGAAGATATTGTTCCAAATTACAAAATAGAATCCACCTGTAATTACAAAAATTTCAAAATCATAGTTAAAATAAATAATGAAATTAATAGAATTGAAAAACCTACACAAATTTAAAACTACAATAGATATTTAAAAAATGATACTTTCCAAGGGACGGGAGAAACAGGTCGTGTCATTTTTGGCAAATCCAATCATAAGTATAATTTGTATAGATAATGTATACCAGAACAGATTAAGATTTTGGATATCTTGGATGTCATATTTCATACGAGAAAGATGCTCTTTCAGATTTCATTGAAGTCATAAGGATAATTACATAATTCCGTATTCAAACCTTCTATCGTCCAATGCAAGACTAAATCTGCAAGAGTAAAACTGCACAACATATTGGCAAGACTTATTTTAACCTGTGGCTCCGAAGCTTGGACTTTTATAGAATAGCAGTTGTCGAAATAAAATCCAAGCAGAAAAGCGAGGGTGTTCGAAACGAAACGCTACCATTTTATATGACCTAAAAGTCGTATTTTTTTCCCTGTATAATTTTTCTGCATAAATACAGATTAAACTGGAAAAGCCATGTTGAAAGGATGGATGAAAACAAGCCTTTAATTACAAACCTACTGGTAAACAGTCTAGAGGGAGACCTTTAAAACGTTGGCATCAAAGAGTGTAGATCGCATAGAATCACTAGGTGCAACGCCTGTTAGAAAGATGATGATTCTTTACAGATGAAGCAAATCTCCTCAAACTTTATCTTTAATATCGTTATATTTGTTACATCCTTCGATAGTTATAAGTGATCTTTGTTATTATATTAATTAACGCATTCAACATAATAAATATTATAAATGTTCTATAAATATATAAAAGTAATATTGTAAATACAAGAACTTAAAAAAAAAAAAAATTAACCGAATATTAACTATACAATATAATACCCATACACTTAATTACCGTAATTCTTGATTTTTGGCAGGGCAGTAATTTTTTTTAATTTTTTAATTATCTTAACTTTCTACCTGTAATGAAAGATGAATATATATTCCTTTCTTTCTTTTGTACTTGTCTCGATTTCTAATATAATGTAAGGTTCCTCCTACAGTGTAACTAAAGGATCTAGTAGTTGACAGAGCAGTTAACCCCTTGCTAAGTCAAATGACGTAAGGCAAAAAAAAAAACCAACCTGGGCTTTGAAAAACCAACACAAATAATATAATTTAAGAAAGATTAAATCGTACAATATTTCTAATCGAGAAACGTAGCATTCGCAGCTTCGAACAAATCCTTGTTCAAGTAATAATCCAATGGAATCTTGTTTTGCTATTTATTAATTCGAATCCTTTTTGCTTCCTATCTCTGCAGAAGTCTATTGGTAAAAAATCAAAGTCTACTGCGAACAATGAAAGAAATTCAAAAAATATACATGAATTAGAAAAGTAATATTGAGTTTTTAGATGAATGTGTTTCCAATAATTTTAGAAATAAAACGAAATTCTGTAAAATCTATTGATGATTTCGAAAATGTGCTCCTCCAAATGTTGTTTTGTTTCGGATCATTTTTTAACTGGATAGACACAGTTTCTATAGGGCATGAATCACAAAATAGTTGAAATGCTCTTGGTTGCTCTTCCAAAGTGCAACTGCGTTATTGTAGTAACTACATGTAATGCAGGTTCCTTCTCATTTCTGCAGTCCCTTGCACCCATCCCAAATTAGAATCTATGAGCCCTCTATAGTTAGGTTCGATGATACCCCGTCCAGCGAATCGGACTGCATGACGAATCATTAGCACTAGGCTGATTAAATACTGAATCACTCATTAAATTACTGATTGAATACTGAAGTGCTTGGCTCATCTACATGTATGGTAAAGGAAATGTAATGAGAGTTTTTAAATTTTTGACACATGTAAATGAGTGAAAGTTTAATAGAGTCCATAATTATTAGAAAAGGAGTGAGACAAGGATGTCTCTTATTTCCAGATTTCTTCAATTTGTTTGCAGAAATTATGATGGATCACGTATTAATTAAAATTGGAGGAGAAAAATACGATAGAATAAAATTCGCTGCCGATCAGGCTATACTAGCAGAGAATGATAAAGACATGCAGGAGATGCTAGACAGAATAAATCAAACAATAGAAATATTTGCAATGAAACTAAACATTAAGAAAACCAAAGTTATGTTAATATCAAAACGAGAGAAACAAATAAATTTAACCATCAATAGATAAAGAATTGAACAAGTAAAAAGTTTCTATTATCTGGGACAAATTATCACACAAGATTGCAGATGTACATTGGAAATAAAAACTAGAATAGCAATGGCTAAGATTGCATTTAGAACAAAACAAAAACTTCCTGATATGTAAAAAAATAAAAAATAAATAGATATTAACTTAAGGAAAAAGATATTAACAACTTACATTTGGTCGGTTGCATTATATAACTCGGAAACATGGACCCTTAACACTAAGGAAAATAAATATTTAGAAATCTTTGAGATGGTGTTACCGAGGAATGGAAATAAATTCAGCTGAACCGAAAGAAAGACAAATAATGAGGCATTAGAAATAGTGGATGAAGAAAAGAAAAGTATAAGTATAATTAAAAGAAGAAGATTAAATTGCTGGGACATATTTGGAGACATGATAATCCTATACAGAAATTCCTAGAGGAAGCGAAGGTAGAGGAAGAGGAAGACCTCGCAATAATTTTATTACACAAACGTGCAAGGATTTAGGAGTTAGAGGCTTTGTGGAACTGAAGAGGATGGCGGAGGATAGAAACAGATGGAGGAATACATCATGGACCTCATCCTAACAAGTCTTCGGACTGAGCCACTAATCATCATCGTAGATGAGTAATCATTTCTATTCTTTTTACTGTGCAATAGTTAAACTACATCGAGCAGTCTTGGTCAAGAACAATAATGCCATAATTGTATATATCTCCTTTTATAGCAACTGCAATAAAAATTAAAATAAATAAAAAGTTCCATCTCTCCTGCATCTCCTTGTACTTCGATACTACAGCAATAGTACTGACAAATCATCCTGCCGAATGGGGTGGGGGGTGCTGACGTAACTCTACTCGAATATTTATGGTTTTATTTTGGGGATAGCAAATTTTTACATTAACATTAATGCATTTTGATAATCCCAACATGCTTATACCGGGTGATTCATAAAGTACTGATGGTTTTCACAGCCCCATATCTTTAAACTACTGCTCATAAAAATCTGAAACTTTATATATAAAATCGTCAAACATATAAGAGGTATATTTTCATGTTATTATTTATTCATTATTATTGAAATTCATTTTATTTGCGTTTTATTAGGCTCCCGATCCCGATCTTACATAAAGATTCTTATTAGACGATGAAGTTACTCGATGTACGCAGTTATATTTGTATATGTCAATTATACTAAATAATGTAATAGAGATGCCATTTATCAATAAGTTACATGATTAGTCTATTCCACACATCGCAGGATTTTCTAATATCTTCTTTAACAGTATTTCACAGTTGGTCAGAAATTTCATTCTAAACAACGCATACAATTAAAAAACTAAACTGAACTAATTAACAATAAAGTTATAAATTCGAAAGGGATCTGATAGAAACTAGATAGAAATTTGAATATCTATAATAATAATAACAGGAAAAAGTTGTAAGAAGTTCAAAGCTATTGAAATAGCTGAGCATAGCACATTATCTCTAAACACGCATCAGCTGAGGGACAGGAGATATCTATCCATTTAGATAAGTTACAAAATTTAATTTAAAGAAATTTTAAAACCATTGAAACAAAAATAATTGTTAAAATAATTTCAGTGAACTTTCTTCCGTGTTTCGTTCTTTACCTGGTTCTCATTTACACAACCCCCGTTTCAATACCCAGCAAGAGACAAGGTTTTATTTTATTTTTAGTTCATCCACAATACATTGGTAGAAGGGAAAGTATCCAGAGTTGAAACCCTTCATCCCCTGGTTAATTCTTTTTTTTTTTTTTTTAATAAGACTACAATAAGCTTAAATTAAACATCTATAAATTAATAATATTATTGAATTAATACTGAAAATTCTAAATTATTCAGTGTAATTGTTATAAAAGATTGTTCGCTGTTCGTTATCTTCTAATCTTCGTCAATATTTTATTTAATAAAGAAATAAGTAGGAATTTTTATAACGCAATTCAATTTTTGACAGAGGAATATTTTACGAAATAGGATATAACAACTACAGTTATCTTAAAGAGATAATTCAAATTTTTAGTTACAAAAATTTGTAGATCTTATTTAGTTTGAAATTAAGTGAAAAAAAAGTAAGAAAATTTTATGAAAACTGATAATCTTATAAAGGTGACAAAGGGTGAAAAGGAAGGATAACCTTTTAATCCTAGGAAAGAACATTTTATTTTTATTTATAAAAATAGATTATTTAGTAAAGCATTTTAAATTTTATATATATTTAATTTAAATGTAAACGGAGCTAAATGGATAACATATGATTTTCATTGAAATATAATACATTAACTTCAATATATAATTAAAATTAATTAATTAAAAAAAATATACAATCGCATATTCGCAGAATAAAATTATACTTACAAACACAATCCACAAACTCCAATCAGTTGCACAGAATAAAAAAGCACCTACTGATAATTACGGGATTTTTAACATTGAATTTATTTTCATTTGTAGTTACTGGCTTATTTATTTATTTATTTTTAGTTTTTTAATTTTACAAATTTTTTGAGGAAAAAATTAGCAATACATATAATGTGCTGAATTCTACTACAAATAACAGTTTCTAAATTGAATAAAAAAATGCTTATTCATTTTTAAAATATGATCGCTTTTCATTTAAAGTAACACAGAATAAAACCAAAAGAAAAAAAATATAAATAAGCTAATTTCCATGTAAAGAAGAAAATAAAATAGTAATAGGGGTAAAATTGAAACGTTAACCGATTCGTGGATAACAGTGGATAAATCTAATTCCGCTTCAAGAAAGGAAATATTTTACTCAATATTTATTTTATTTAAATTATTAATTGAAATGTTAATTAATAGAATAAAAAAACTAAAATTAAAATATTGATGAAGTATTAATGTTTTGGGAATTTAAGATGAGTTTTTTTAGTAGTATTCCTGCAATAGCGCAATGCAGTTGATTTAACAGTGGTTTCTTAGCTTATTTAAAAAATACATATATATATACTTGGATATTTTAATATTAGAAATAATAATCTAGAATGTTATTTTTTTAATGATTAAAAAATGAAATACGATTAACCGAAGTTTCTCACTGAAAAATTAATAACTTTTTATACAACCATGAAATTCATTTATTTATAACTATTATTATATTAGCCTATATAAAAGCGTTATTCTGTCTGTCATTGTCATAAGACTTTACGTTTTTCCAATTTTGTGACCAAACTATAAGAGATAGATTGGTCATGTAAATGGATAAAATGTAGAGCTTTTTAAGACAAACAAAATGCTACAAAAATCTTTCAAAAAAAGTTTTTGGTTTCCAAGATGGCGCCTTTTAAAGGGTCATATTTTGACTTTTTCTCAATTTAAACGAAAAGTATAAAAGTTGGAAGAGAACATTGTATTGAGAAAATATTGGTATTTGAAAGTTCTATCGAACGGTATATCAGTCATTAACAAACGTTTCTGCGTTTGGAAGATACATGCAAAAATGAAGTTTTTGCGGAAACCCCCCCCGTGTGAGTGCCAACGCGCAATACACCTGAGTTAAGCGGAGAGCCTACAACGAGCTGGGAAGTCGTGTATTCTCCGATCTCATATTAATTTGCTAAATAAAGTTTTTTTTTTTTTAATGCTATACATGCAAGGGTTCTGGAGCGAAACAATGGTACCCGTCTAGTTCTGACATAAAACGTCAATAAAAATGAAAAATATGAAAAAAAAAAAGCTAAATTCACTTAAAAAACAAAACAAAAAACCTTCATATTCTTCTTAACAAGATTTGTTTTTAAAGTATAGAATGATTTTAAAGTTTTCAATTTGTAAAAATTGATATTGGGAAAAAGTTTCTTTTTATCGTTGTCCATTAAATTCAAACTCAGTTTTTATCTTCAACCTTAAATTTTAATTAATAATTTTCTTAGAGTTCTGTAAGATATTCTTAAGTGATTTGTGATTATATATATATTAATTAAATAGACTTAAAACAAAAAACAAAACAAAACACAATTAATTTTAGCTGAATGCTTTCCTTGTCAATTAATAAAATTTACAGTTTTAATGACTGTGGTCGCGAAGGATGAGCTTTTTTATTTTATTTATTTATTTATTTTTATGTAAAAGCAATAGTAAGATAAGGAATAGAATTAAAGATTTTATTATTGCGATTTCATTACAATATTTCATCCGAAAAACAGTAATCAGTGGCGTTATTTTACTTTTATCTCAAATTTTTTTCATATCATTTGGAATCATTTTCATTAAAATTTACAAGTATTTACTATATTCTCTCTTAATTAGAAAGAAAGCGAATGCCTTTACTTGCATAAAAACTTTTAAATCAAATGTTCAGAATAATCTAAGATATAAAATAGTTAATTTCAAATTAAAAATATTCCTTATTACTTATAAGAAGAAAAAAAAAATCTAGAAATCGAATGTTTCTTACTTATAAATCCAAAAATAAATTCAGCTAGAACAATATAGATAAAAAAGACGCACTTACATAGCGATAGATCAGTGAAGTAAATAGTACGTTTCCTGCTTGAAAGGACCGTGTGGAGGAACCTGGGATCAACTTCTCCCGCCGAACGGGAAGATGCCTTTTCTCCGCCACTTCGCGCGCTTCGTTTATATTTGCGGTGAAACGCGGAGACGATGACGTCACAAGAGACGCTGACATCGCTCCCTGCCACCAGAGGCTTTCTGTTTTGGTTTTTTTGTCTTAACGAACATCGACATATCGTCACATTGCCATTCTTAGAAATTTAGAAATGTTTTCAGGAGATAATTTTTTTTTTCCATAGAAAGTTTTGTTCCTGGGAAAAAAATTTTTAATAATAATAAAATAAAAAAGTTGTAGTCGATTTAATATATGATTATTTCTAATTGTCAACTAAATTTTGAAACTATGAAATTTTATTTTGAGACACTTTGCTATATTTTTGTATTTCGAAGATGAAAGTTGGGGATACATTCTTTACCTACAGATATTTGAAAATAAAAGTTTTTGCCTAATTCGGAATTTCTGGTCTTTTATTTACTCTTAATGTATTTTTTCCAATTGATAATGTAAAACAACATTAATGGCATTAAACTAAGGAGTGCCAAGTGTCCATCCGAAAACTGATTTCGAGTTTATTCTGAAGGCGAATTCTGTCAACTCATTATCAACATTTTTTGCCAGCGATCAACAGGTTTTTATAATGAAAAGCATTGCTATTAATATAATCTTACAAATAAATAAATAAATAAATAAAATAAAATAAAAGAAGGAAGAAAACAAAGTTATAGTTTGTTTATGTTTGTTTAATCTTTATCACAGACTGTTTATTCGTGTTGATTTGAATCTACCGTCAAAGGAACCCACACTAAAAGCTCTTATCTTTAAGCATTCTCATTTTATCTAGGTAGGTAGAATGGTTGTCATCTGTTTATGTGATTACACGGAAAGTAAAATATGTAATTGCTTGTTCAAATACGCCTTTGTTTCTTTACAAAATTTGCTTCAAAAAAAAAAGAAGAATAAGAAGAAATCTTAACTGTGATTGGTAGAATGGTCTCTTTCCTGCATCTCTTCATTTATTTCAGTAATGATTGTGAAAACAGCATTTCTTTTGCTGTTCTTTGACTCGGAAAAGCAAATCTTGTTTCTGAATCATTATAAAAGCTTTCTACATTAATCTTAATTGAAATTGTTCTGTTTCTATTTGATATTAGACGCGACTATTTCTCCATTTGCAGTCCGACAGCAGTTCAGATCCGAGAATTAAATAATGGCCACAACCATTTATTATTTACTTAAATATATTTTATTATGTATTTTTTTATTTATAGTCATTTATTCTCTCAAGGGAAGAAAGAGAAGAAGAAAAAACAAATACAGGAAAGAAAGAAAAATCTAGACTTGCCCAGATTCGAACGCAAATTCAGGCGTATTCACCAAAGTCAGTAGGTCATCCCTTACATCGCTCGGCTGTGCCTGAGCCCCATATTCTAACTTAATGTACTTTCAAAATTAAAAAACAACAAACAAAACGAAAATAAAACAATTTACAAACTGCTTTGTATGTATTAAAACAAAGTTCTCTATTGTTGAGATTGACGTTATTTATGATGTTAAGTTTCCCTTAAGCATCCTTTGGTTTCTTCAGTGTGAATTCATTATTAGAGAATTTGAATTCTAATCTTTTAAATATTCCAATTTTAAATTAACAAAATAAAGCTGAAATGATTTTCAACAGTGTGAGTTGTTGTAATCAGTTTCATTTTTTAAAATTATTCTTTTAAAATAATTTACCCTTTGGATTTATGATTATTTCAATATATTTTTATAATGATTGTTATATAACTAATATCATCTAAAGCAAACCAGGAAAGGTTTCTTTTAATTGATTTAATAGTTTAAAAAAAATTCCTTTGCTTTTTGACAAAAAATATTCATTACAAGGTTGTTCGTATAAACCCTACAATCACTCTGTGTCAATATTCTAACATTTCATTATTAAATTGAAATCATCATATTATTTTAACATCTTAAGTGGACGTCCCATATTTTCTTTTTTTTTTAATATCATTAAGTTTATTGTTCTCTTAAAGCTGAAGGTATCTTAAATTATGTGGATTAAATCCAAATTACAGTCCTATATTTTGGATTTAATCCACATAATTTGGGATACCTTCAGCTTTAACTTTGAAAAATCTTCCCAATCAAAGTTATTGTTCTCTTATGAAGAATCCTTCTCTCAGCAGAATGTTTCAACCAGTTGTGAGTTTCTAATTTATATACACAAAATAATTCATTAATTTTAAACAAATATTTGATGGCTTACTTTTAAAGAAAATAATAATGAATTTCTATCAACTACAATTTCTTTTTTTTTTTTTTTCAGTAGCGGATAAAGCTTTGGGATTGCGCTTAATCTTCTGTCATCAGTTGCGCGGATTTTCGCTAATCAATTTTATGAAAAGGAAATATCCAGTAACTGAATCACGATTACAATCAGAGAAAATATATTGAGAAAAAGAAGGAAATATGTATTCTTAAAATGTGTTCTTAATTCCACTCCCGATTATTCAGTATATACAGGGTGTCTCATGAGGTAACTTTATTCCAAGAAGATTTTCGTGAATCCCAACTTGATCCCCGATTAAACCTAAAAACAAGAATTAAACTCAAATGAAGGAAATACCTCTTTTCTGACTTGCTATTTTCTCATAAATAACTCTTAAACTATTAAGTTTTGTATCTTAAACTATGTATAAAACTTAACAGTTTAGAGAAGTTTATGAGAGAAATAGAAAAGACGTGTTTCGTTCATTTTTGATCTTGTCAACTGAAGAGCTGACCATTGCATCATTTTAGGTGGAGGGAATTTTGAGCAACTGTGATGTAACTGCTGCAGGAACTCGAATTGCTGTAAGTTCATGTATATATTACTAAGATTCATCTCTGATAAATCTCAGGAAACTCTCCTTACAGTGTCACGGATTTGTGACGATGCAGAGAAAATAAGTATAATGAAATAAAAATGTCGCAATGGATAAAAATACGCCTGAGGCCAGGCCGTCGGGAAAAGGGGTGCTGAACCCAAAATAAACCCCCGTCCCGAGCCAAGATTAATAACACAACTCACAAGGTTAAAGATTAAAGATTAAAATGTATTAGTCCATAACAATACAAGATTAGGGAGTATAAGTCTACACCCACAAAAGGGAGACTGCGGATACATAAGATGGATGTGAACCATCCCTCATAACTATACAAAGTAAATATAAATATATATGTAAAAAGGATATCAAAGAAAATGTATTAAATTACACTGTGAACTTCATCTCCCAGTCTCCCACCCAAGCCTAACCGGCGAGTAGGTCACGACATGCATGGAGAGGAAGGACAAAGAGGAAATAACAAAAAAAAAATCTCCAATATATGACGGAAGAGAAACTATGGAGAGAAAAAAAAATAAAATAGTTAAGGGGAGGGACTGGGGGAGTAGGCTTGGTTAGAAGGCTCCACTCTTGCCGGCCAGCTGAAAATTTCAAGCATGAAACTTGGTCTTAGAATTAGACAAGCATAGCATAAATATATATAAAAAAAAGACAATCAGCAATTGATAACTAGGCCTGAATTATACTTTAAACTGTGAATTTGCAAGTAGAAGTAAGCGCCATCTCGGCGTGCTTAATATACTCATAGTTCTGACCTAGGATGGGAGTAAGCTTCTGCCCGCGGGCACAACAAAGAATAGGTAAATAATACCACTAGAAAGTTGAGGCAAAACGAGATTTGGCTGGTTGTAAAGTCACGCTAGGACAGTTCCTGTGGTGATATTCACAAGTTAGCTGAATCAAAAAAACATCTACTTAGTTTGTGGAGGTTCTTGATTATACTTATGCGCACAATCATCCTTGTCTCGTCATAAGACGTTTTGATAGAGGCATAACTCTCAATGTTCATGGATGAGCACCAAAGGCAGCTGAATCGCTAAGCACGCCACACTGAAGACGCACCGAATCTCGAAGCACGGCACACTGAAGACAAATTTCACTTTTACGCTCACGTATCCTGAGCATATTGTCAGAAACACGGGTAGTTCTCGCTTTTACGCCCAAGTATCCCGGGCATTCCGTCCGAAGTACGGGGCTAGCTGTCACCTCCCGGCAGAACTCCAACGGAGTCCGGCGGGACAGCGGGAGGCAATGCCACTCGGCACAATAACGGCTGAGTTCTCTCGAATCCCCCCTTTTTTTTGGTGGGTAGTCTTATTTATAAGTTCGGAAGAACTATAATTGTTTGTCCAATAAGAGTTCAACAATTATAAAGGGCGCGAAAGGGTTGCGTTCTGACGCTATCAAAATTGAGTTATCGGCGACAGCAAGACTAAAGTGATTAAACAATAAGTTAAGCTTAGGTTAAAAAAATGCGAGAAATCGTGCTTACAAGATACAAATTCTAGACAAACAGACAAAAGAAATAAATAAATAAAACGAAATATTTTTCTACATAATAATAATAATAATAATAACATATTCCTTCGGCATAATTCAATGGATAAACACTGTATTCGAAGCACTACAACGCACAACACGCACCACATTCACGAAACACAATATGCACCATCCCAAGTCCTCTTAGGGTTCATGAAGGGTTCATGATCGCGATACAGAACCAAGTCATCTCCACACTCAACTACAAGAAACACATTCTACCCAACGCAAACGCACATGAAGAAAGATGCAGGAAATGCTACACTACGCATGAGACGATCGACCACATAATATCAGGCTGTCTCCTTCTCTCACAAACAGACTACCTCCACCGACACAATCAGGTAGCGTCGATCGTTCATCAACAGCTAGAACACAAACACTCACTTATTAAGAACACGGTCCCGTACTACAAGTACACACCACAAAGCGTATAGAGTCACTCCATATAAGCTGTACTGGGACCGCCCCATTCACACAGACAAAACTATACATCACAACAGACCTGACATTACACTTGTTGATAAGGTCAACAAACAGACCTATCTCATTCATATTGCAGTTCCCATCAGCAAGAACATGCAGAAAACTCACGCTGACAAGATAAGTAAATACACAGACCTAGCACACGAGCTCCAGAAGCAGTGGAGGCAGGACCGAGTACGTGTTGTACCCATCATCCTGTCCGCCACTGGTCTGGTGCCTCAAACATTGCAACACAGTCTCAGCACTCTAGGACTTCACAAAAACACTTTTGCACAACTCCAGAAGGCTGTGATACTCAACACAACACGCATAGTTAGGAAATTTATGGACACAACCACACATCCCTAATCATTCCTGCACACGTCTTTACACTTGGCAATATGTGCTTTGGTCATTGACCCGCCATGTTGTGTTAGCTGGGGAAACCCAAGGTTAGAATCTTTTACATAATAATAATAATAATATTTTGCGAAGATACTTGGACAATTCTTAGGTCTCTGGGTGAGACTTGAATTGCTCAATTAATCCAGTCAAAGATGTTGTCTTTGTACTGTGTCATATGTTATATAATATAATAATAATAAATCGACAGTCTCCTGAAAAAAATACAAAACAAGAGCAAAGGAATGGGGGAAGAAAATAAGCTAGTGGCACGGTTGAAAGAAAATACACAAAACGAAAAAAAAATCGTGACAACAATCGTAATTGCTACCTTTCATACATTGCATTAAGTGCAATTTTTGACACCTGCCTTAACGTTAATAATTGTTCTTAATTGTTGTGGTGCAAATTATTTTATTATGTGAAGTGGAAATGAATATCAAATAATCAACTGAGTTAATAATGATTACGACGCGCTAGTGACATGCTAGACGCAAGGCTTGCATTGTTTAATTGTTGATTGGGAGTTGTGTTCTTGGAAACGTAACAAGGTCAAGCAGCAAAATGGATAACAAGGCTGTTTCCAAGAATGATATATCGATATAACTGTGCAACAAGAACCGAAAAGTCAAATGGGTTCTACTAGAAATATGGGCCTAGATGTAATCTTGAAAGGATTCAAGATTTCTGTAATGAGACGTGGATTTTAATTGGTATAGAAATCTATAATTAAAGTTTGGCAGTCTAACTTCATCTAAAGCGGAGGAGTCAACATGGCAGCCATGCGATCGAATCATGGAATTTTGGAACAGGGAATACTTTCAAGTGTGGTCTCACGATCCTGGAATAGGCCTAACGCTGATACATCATTTTAAAGAAGACAAGGTAAAACATTTTTATCTTTAATTCAGCAGTAATCGTGGCAGAAGAGTTCCTGCATAACCAACAAGAAACTAACTAAACTTTTTAAGTTTTTTTTCGAACTGAATAGATCGAATTTCATTTTAGCAAATTTAAATCAAGATAGTTTTTATATTAAGCTTTTGTATATATTTTATATTTCTATTTAAACTTCTTGATGAGTTTTATGAGACATTTATTTAATATTAGCATCTTAATACCACTCTGCAACCACAATTGTTACATTTTTTATATTGTCTTTTTGTAAACCAGTTAAAGAAGACGATAAACTGAATAAAATTACGTCTTTTCTTTCTTTCTATTTCTCTCATGAATATGTCCGAACTTTGTATTAAGTTTTGTATCTATATATTTCGGGTTAAATGGATCAGAATGGATCTCAGGAATATTTTCTGCAAAATCGGACATTCCTTATGAAATACCCTCAAATGTAAACGACAGACAAACATATAGGTGTAGATAAAGCAATTTCATATCATTCTTTTCTCCAAATAAGAATAATTAGAAAACCATAATAAGGATTTGCCATCATATAATGATGGCAAAGAATACCTGTAATTAAAAATACGCTAAGATTCATCCTAAAGATATTCGAACCTAAGTTCACTTAACTAAACAAATCAGAAAACGAAATTAATTTAGTTACTTAATCTTAACTTGAAAAATGAAAAAAAAAAAGTGAAATAAAATAAATTTAGAAATTAATATCAGTAACGATATCAATTTTATTTCTGAAATGTGCGAAAGGAGAAATAAAAATAAAAAAAGCTTTAAAGTTAAAGTTTAATTGATTGTGACAATAATAACATCTTTACAATTATTTAACTGAACCAACACTTATCAATATTATCAGTTAGAAAGAAAGGTTGTTTTTTTCAAGTTATCTTTAAGTTTGAAAACATTGTGAGTCCAGAGTTAGAAACCAAGAGTTAGCCATGTTGATAAAGAGTTAGTTTCAGTTTTCGTAGTTTTCATGCCAACATTAATTTTGCGGACATAAAGTGAAAGAGACACCAACTTCATAACCATATGATTGAATTAGCAGCTTCTCAGTCTTCTAATGGCATTAAAGTGAAATGAACTCATTCCTGAGCTGGAAGTAATTCTTTCAATACAAGAACACGAGAAAATTGTAGTGATTTGGAATTTATTTGGGCCTGGAAAAAGTAAAAAAAAGATTCATGTTTACATTTAAATTAATTTTAGATCGATTTATAAAAGATGGTATCATTACTGAAAAGGAATTTTTACCAACATTCCATTGTAGGCCTAACTGTTTTACATCAACAACTAGTGAAAAAACGAAACGCCCCGGATGTCTCGTATTGTACCGACAGAACTTTTATTCTTTACTTTCATTTTTTGTTTAATTTTAAATCTTAAAAAAAAATCACAGCTCAGTATTTTCAAAATGATTCAAATATTCAATTCGAAGTCAAAGTTCTGCTTGAAATAATAATAAAAACAAAAGCTGGGGTTTTTTTTTCTTCTTGTTTTGTTGGTAGAAAGCAACCTCAACTTCTGAAACCAGTAACGAGATGAAACCAGAGACTGCAACGCTGCTAAAGATACTTTCCACAACAAATGGGATTCTCGAGTCACACAACTGTGTCGGATGAATATCTAAAGAAAAAGTGTAATAAGCCAAATTAAATCAATGCTATCTTATTAACATAGTTGAATTATTATAAAACAAAAACAAAATTTATAATAAAAATTTGTAATATAAATGTAAGAAAAGATAATAACAAAACATGAAAAAAAAAGTTAAGGTTTCAGTAATTATGCAATCTCTTAACAGTCTGAATAACTCTCTTAAAATTTATGAAATGCCAGGATACGAAGAAACCTACATCCATCATAAAATAAGCTTTATCATGATTTGCTGCTGCTTCTTTATCTTTAAAGTCTCATGGATTTAGAATATCAATTAGGATAAATTAAAAGCAAGTCATCTATTGGTTTGTATCGTATTCAATATGATTGTTCCATCACCAATAGGCTGAATATCTATTTTTGATTGTAACTGCAAAAGGAAGAGGAAAAACTCTTTTTGAATCAGAATTATTTTTTTTTAGACCAACGAAACACTATGTGTTCGTTCAGTACTGTACAGAATGTATCTATATATTTCCTTACAATTTATAATCTACCATAAAATACAAAAATAGATTTACGTGGCAAAGCTTTATGATCTCCAAAAAGAAGTATCATCTAATCTAGTACCGGGACCCCGAAATTGGGGGACCGCCTTACTTCCGATTTCTTTCATGTCTAGTTCAATTACAATTATCTATAATCATAATTATTTGGACAACAACCAACTATACATAATGATGACAATATCCATTCGTTTGCTGTTGTTTGACAAAGACTAAGCGGATTTTACTAAATATAATACTGAACTTACCATGTCATCTAAGTGTCTGACGAATGGCGCAATACCGTTGGTGGATTATGTTGATGCTTTTAAATTGAATTAGAATATATTAAATAATGATTACTCCGTTGAACAATCTTCATTTAACTCGTGATGATGACACAGTAAATATCAAAAAGACGCACATATTTACTAAATGTTATATTTACTGTTTTCTCCGTGTTAAAAATTCTTCCACGAATATGTTGAATTTTTGAAATAATGTGTTATAATGAGTGTCAGTTAATTCCTTATTGAACTGACATATTTATCTGGAAGGAAGTCCATTCATAACCGATTTCTATCTATTGCTAAGGAGAAAAAGGCATAAAATAAATGGAAACCAACTTTCAAAATCTCAATGAAACATGAAGTAGTCTTGTTCTGAGTCTAACGATCGAATTGGTAACTGCCATCAAAACAACATAAAAATCTTTAACGAAATCGGAATGTATCTCACTTCTTCTTGTAGACAAATAATATACAATGATATTATATTGACTCGTCAGTTTCTTAGGATCAGATTAATTTTTTTTGTTAATTAAATAATCTTTTTCTTTGAACATTGCAAGCGGCAGTAAATTTTAAATAGGGCTTCAATCTTCCATAAAAATATTTTATGGATAAAAAGTCGATCGTTTTTTGAGCAGACTATTTCAATTTAGGCAGTGTGGCCTTGGGTTGAGCCGAATCTACAATTCAAAGATAAACAATAAGATGTGATAGAAAAATTGGTTTGCAGTTGAATCTATTTCTGGTCTAGTACTGACCAAGACCTTGGCAGGATGGTATCGAAAAAATCAATTTGTTTCTAGTTGCACTGGAATTCCTTTTTAATAAATGAAGAGAAGCAATCTTTATACAGTTTCTTATATTTGTAGAAAAAGATACTATAATGCTTTTTAACCAGTGGAGAACATTCAACCATACTTGCTAACTGAGAACCTAAAAGATATTGAAATGTGACATTGTTAGGAAAATATTTTTTCAATTCATATGATTTACATTTTCTAATTCAGTTAACATTTGTATACTATTTTTTTTTAAATCTCTCGCAAAAAAAAAATAAAATAAAAAAATAATTGATTTTTTTTTTATTAATATTAAACTAATCAGTAAAAATAGACAGAAAAGGTAAGGAAGTAGTGTCTAATGTCAAGCACTACATCTTAATTGAAAAGTGCTTTCGAAATTACAGAAATCAGAATAAATTACACATTATGTAAAAATGTAAATAAATAAGAAAGGAGTCCGACAATGAGAATTTATCATCAGATTTTTTTTTTTTAAATCTTTCTCTTAAACAACTTAAAGATTAAAACTCCGAACTAGTAGTTTTTAATTTTCACTTTTCAAATTTTAACTTTTCTTTAGATAGTAAACAAAAGACACAAATTCCATTTATTTGATGAACGACGACGTTTCACCACCTACCAAAAAAGAATAATCAAAAGTTAACAAAACAAAGGTTTTAAAAATTCCAAGTAATAGCTTAGCAAAATATTTTGTAAGAATTGCTAAAACGAAGATCTCAAAACAAAACAAAACTTAAAAATGGCTGAAGTTATTTTAAACTTTTGAAGGAACCTACTTGAATTTGTTTTCGTCTGGTCCAAAAAGAAACAAAAATCTTATTCGCTTCTGTTTTTAATATTTTTTGGATTCAAAAATTTTATATTCATCAGTAAAGTTTTAATTTAAATATATTTACTTTTAGAATAGAACTATCCTATTCATTTATGAATTCTTTGTCAAAATTTGTTAATTTTTAATAATTTATAGTTGCTTTACTTTGAATTTCTTTTACCATTTTTACTTAATTTGTTTTTCAAGAACTTTCACCTTCAAAGCAGTAAAGTTATATTTTTCTTAAAAAAGTTACAAAATCTTAGTATGTGTCTTTAAATTGTAATTACATTTCATACCAGAATTAACATTTCTTGAAATTAGTACATTTAATTTTACAAAATTACCTTAAATTAAAAATCCATTCATCCAAAAACATTAAATACTTAACTTGTTTTAATGACTATGTTGGGCTCATTTATTTCAGTAATTTAAGATATTTTAATATGATAGGAGATGTAACTCTTTATAGTTTAATTAATAAAACGAAGGAAGAAAATTTCTTCGAATTTACAATTTAAATGCTTTTCTTTCTGAAAATGTTTCTTTTTTCCTTGAAGTATCTCCGATCCACTGAAAATACATTTATATATATATATATATAAGAAAATCTATATATATAATAAAAATATAATCTATATATATAAAAGAAAACATTTTTTTCCCTACCAGCTACTCCTCCGAAGCCACAAGACACAGAAATACAAATAAGGTGTCAAATGTTAGGTATACTATTGAGGATGCCTATGTTTCTTTTATCATCTGTGTGAGTCAACGGTAAGTCACATGAGGTAAGGTCAAAGGCTAAACCGTTCATTTTAGAAGACCAAGTGGTCGGTTTCACTACCACCCACTCTCACCACACACTCACGAAGGACACGTGACTGAGAAATGACCTCGGAATCCAAGGTCACGTGATCACAAAGTTTTGCGGGTTGCTAGTGTTTTAATGAACTGAATCTTATTTAGTTCATAGGCATTTTAATATAGAAATTGATGTTATTTTTGCAGAGCAGCAGAAAAACAAGTTTGTATTTTGTTTAGCGTAAAGTTATGCAAACATTAGTTAAGCAACAAATATCTAAACGAATTTTAAGATTTCTCTTCAATTCTGTTAAAATTCAAAGCAATAACTTCCCGAAATAACTAAAACCATTATAGAACTGGGGACAACCAACACGCAAGACTAGTTAAAAAACATTTATACACAAATAAAATGTTACCATTGGTTTCCCATTGGTTGGTACACCTATACATTCCCGCTTCAAGCAGCTTTGTCACTCGTCAAAGCCTCGTATGGAGGCGAAACCGGTTGTGGAATGTTACCTTTTAATTGTGCGTAAATGTTTTTTAACTAGTCTTGCGTGTTGGAGATCCCCAGTTTTTAATCACTATGCGCCCCATAAATTTCTGTATTTAATCCTTTATTTTGTTTTTTTTCCCCCTTTTTAAAGTTGTCGAAACAAATACAAAAGAAAGGTCATTCTTGTAAACTGTAATTATCCTTTATTTCCGAATTTTCCGTTTACTAAAATTTTGATAAAATCTGAAAACGCCTTAAATCGATTAAATCCAATTAATTTTAATCAACAAACCACGCACAAATTTAAATAGATTTCGATGATTTTTTTGAACTTCAAAAGAATTATTCGTTTTCTGTGGGAGTTAATTGTTTTTGTTTTTAGTGCAGTTCTGTGGAAATTGTTGCCATTTTGATGCTCAAATTTCTACGAAGAGATCAAAGGGAGAAATTTTCAAATTCAAAAATCGTCCCTTGCCTGACATCCAAATTTCAGGAAGATTCATTCTCTGGTTCATAAAATACGCTAATGCACTTACATTCACGTACTGATATATGAGCATAATTTTCCTTTGTAAATTAGGCCAGCGAACAACGAGTAATACAACTTTTAGTAAAGATTAGGTGTAGGACTAAGTTTGAAGTAAACGATTAAAATCTTTTAGAATAAATTAAAATACGGGATTTTACTTTTCTACTTCTCTGAAAAACATTATCTTTGATGAAATGAAAATAGAAATCTCAAATTCAAGAAGGAAAGCGTTTTTCCTCCCTGCTTTGAAGATTAAACTAGTTTTATGTTGCGTTAAATGGCTATAAGACCGAGAAGAAAAGCATTTTTAATTATATCTTTAATATCTAACTTAGGATGTGTGTGTTTTCTTTGGGGGCATTCTTCTTATTGGCTCCCTGAATTGTCTTAAGAATAGAAGCAGAAATAGATTGTATTAACTTAGTCGCAGGATGTAAAATTAGAAACGGAGAAGATGAAAAAAAAATAGAAAAAGCAAAAGGATGAATGAAATTTCACAGGAAATGAAATGAGAAGGCATAAATCAAAATAAAACCAGAACAAAGAGAAGAAGACAGTAAAAATAATCCATTTAACTCGTAATAAAAAAAAAGAGGAAATAGGATATTGTTCTAAGGGAAAAAAAAATGAGTAAGATAGTGAAATCTAGTTGACAGAATGAAAAGAAAATGGAAAATATTGAAGGAAGAAAATGATGAAATGGATTATAGTCTGAATTGAATAAAGTAACGCCTTCGTTTTTGAGAAAAAAACCCAACTATAGTTACATATTTTTTTATTCTATAAAATTATGCCAATCGCGTTTAATACGCCAGATTTTGTAGATAAAATACATTATAAAATTTTAATATCATTTTAATAATTTACTTTTTTTAGATTTTTGTTTATTTTATATATGCAAATTTTATATTTATTGAAGATATTGATTTTTTTTTTTTTTTACTTTAAAATTTTACTTTTGTTTGAATAAAAACCAACCTTTCATTAATTAATTACAAAAAAAATCAAAATAGAATGTTTTCTATCAAACGAATGAATAAAGACTAAAATAGATGATATTCTTAAATATTAATTTTATAAATTTCATAATTTACTAATTATTAAATGAAAATGAATTCAAAAATACAAAGAAAATTAAAAAAAATAAGATGATGATTCATAACAAGATTTTAAAAACAAACAATATAATGTTAATTACTGTAAAAGCACTTATTTTCGCGAGCCGTAATTTTCGCGAAAATGAAGATATCGGTGATTTCGCGAGCTGAAAATTTCGCGAATTTTATATGAACAGAACCGAATTCAACCGAAAAAAAGTAATTCGCGAGGCTTAAATTTTCGCGATTACGACTGGCTCGCGAAATTCGCGAAAATTAAAGCCTCGCGAAAATAAGTGCTTTTACAGTATGTAAATCTTATTTAAAATGGAGCTCTTCGTAAAGAATTAACCGAATGTCAAGCAGGAAAGCCTCCCCTGGCGGTTAATCTATGAAACAAATTAAAAAAAATAAATAAATAAAAAGAACAACAAATAATGAAATAAAGCTCTTTTTTTTTTTTTAAATAAAGGAAAAGACAATTTTGAATTTTTTGTTTGTCATAATTTTTTTTCTTTATTTTTTTTTTCTTTTAGAAATTAGAATTAAACTTAAAGAAATAACAAAATTTGATTTTAATGTTATAAATTTAAAATTAAGTTAGAATTAAAGTTTTTTTATAATTTTTGAGATTAAATTAATTTCTGAGCATAGTTTTCCAAATTTGTTTTTCGATCGTTGATAATTTTTTGTTTTTTTTTGTTTTCAAAAATTCTTTCAGAAATTATTATTTATTTCTCAGTTATTTGCCATCGATTCTTTTTTACTTTTTAAGAAAATTTTTCGGCCTTCATTCAAGTGAAAATAAGCTCCAGAAACTTCTGAAATTGAAAAGAAGTAACTGAATCAGTCGAACAAAAAAACATTAGAACTTAATCATTCCTTTAATGAAGCAAAAACAGCAATTATTTTCAACTATTTATTGCTATTTTCTAGTAATCAATCAAATAAAAATGAACAGTCATTTGTCAAATTTCCTGATAGTAAATAAAATTAAAGATTTAAGTTAGAGAAAAAAATTCTAAACTCAAATGCCATGAGTTATTAGTTATGACGTCAATTGCGAATAGTCCTTGGCAGAAAGTAGAAACTAAAGAGACCATTTCAAACCAATCACAACAATTTGGCTTCTGTCAGAAGGTGAGAAGAGCAACAGAGCTCAAGGGAATCGATTGATCACCAAATGAGACAACAAATGGGGTCGGAAACTTTCCTGTCATTTATGTCTAAGGTGGGAGTGGATAGAAATGAAAAACCTTTTTAACTGATGCCTCTCAGATAAAATTAAGGCGCAATGACGTATTTACGATTTTATTTGGAAGGAGAGAAACTAACTCTCTTTCGTTAAATTTGACGTCAGATATTTTTATTACATTACTAAGAGTTCTTGTAATAAGTATAAGAGTTAAACTAAATGTTGGGGTGCAGAACATTCGTGAAGGATAAACCATTAAATACTCCACTGATAAAATCATAAATTGCATTTTATTCAAGGGAAAATGACTGACATTCCAACTATCAAACGAATTACATTTTACCAAGGGTTGTATCTCCATTCTTTGTTACATTTATGTTTTTACCTAATACGGAATCCAGCAATTTGACTTTGATGAGGACTGCTCTTGAATATTGCTGTATTGTGATTTGAAATTACAGTTGAACATGCCTAATCCGAAAACCAGAACGTTTCAAGATGATGTTCTGTCTATGTAATGAATGCATATGTGTGAATTCACCTTTCTTGCGGTGAGGTACATTAGTCACCTAAGAAACATTAGAAAGAAAACTGATGCTAATTGCCAGGGACCTTAAAGCGAGAATTTCTATGGGTTTTCTATCAACGGGAAATCCAGGGTATTCCTTTTTGTCATCAGCTAAATATTTAATGTTTTATGTTCCCACGTAGACCATTAAACACTCACCGATAATCGCGTGATTATATTTCTCTCTTTATTGGGTTTTCGGAATATAACTAGAATAGGGTAGGGTAAAACAGAGATCATAAACTACACAGTACGCTGCTCTGATTGGCTCAAGATGACTGCACATTCATCAAGGACCGATCCAGGGGAGACTTAAGGGAATTCACATTAAAATCTGTCAATCTTTTTTGATGTTCCTTTAGAAGATGATATAAATTTATAACCTTTGTTTCATTTGCATTCATGTTTTTTATGTTATAAAATAAAACAGCATAAAATAATTTTATGGAAGTATTTTTCACTTCTCTGCAATACCTCCATCCCATATTCCAAAATCCGGAGAAATCCAATAGAGTTATCTGAAATATTCTCTGTTTCAATCATTCCAGATTAGGGATGCTTAACTGTATTTAACCGTTATTAGATTTCGAATAGAACTGCCTCAGGATCGACTGCTAATGTCTTGTGTTTAGTGTTAAAGTGTATAAAAGAAATTTTAAAATACTTCAATATTAATTTTAAGTCTTATTTTTTTTTTCAAGCTTGATTGTTTGTAGGCAATAAATATCAATGTCGCGCATCTATCGCGGTAAGTGTATTTCCCAAAGGTCAACCACCTTGAGATTTGTGAAAAGTATTTATTAATAACATTTTAATACTAAAGTTAGTTATTCACCCATCCGAAGTCAAAGTAAGTTATAGCTGAAAAATCCAAAATTTTTCCGAAATTATGGAAGTTATCCAAATCACAACTTTGAGGTCATGTTCTACTTCTCAGCTCCGTCCCCTAAAAACCCGTGAAAAGATGTCGATTTTGTTGCTATTTATTTGTAGTTATACAAATGTCCTAAAAGCTGTACAAAGTTTGTGGCAAAAGCTGTAAAAACAACGTCAGGATAAGGGTTTGAAGATTGAAAAAATGTCAAAAAGTTGAAATTGCTATCAGCCAGCATTTTGAAACGGTTGATCCGATATGCCTTAAATATAATATCAGCCGAGTCTTTAAGGGTATCTAGCATCCACAAAAGTTTTAGTTCAAGCTCAAAATTTACGGACGTTATCCAAATCACAACTTTGAACAGAAACTTTAAAAACCCGTGAACAGATGAGGGTTTGAAGATTGGAAAAATGTCAAAAAGTTGAAATTGCTATCAGCCGCCATTTTGAAACGGTAGATCCGATATGCCTTAAATACAATATCAGCCGAGTCCTTAAGGGTATCTAGCATCCACAAAAGTTTTAGCTCGAAAGCTCAAAATTTACAGAAAGATCCCCTATAGACCCGTTTACAGATTTCGAAATTTTTGATGCTTATTTGTAGTTCAACCGATGCCCAAAAGCTCTGAAAAGTTTGTTGAGAATAATAATTTGATGAAATTGTATCAGTTAAGGAATCAATCTTTAATGCTTTATAAGATCAGCTACTTCGCAGATAATTCTCTTTCCTCTGATATAAATTAGAAGATTGATTGTAAAACGTCGAATGAGTGTGGAACAGATCGACGATCCTCCAGAACCAATTTCTCCACTCGCTCGATCTTGTCGCCAGACAGGCTTCTGCGAGGCCAAAATTGTCATGGTTTTCTCGTCACACGACGTTCTGCCTTCTTTGAACTGTCGCACCCACGCACGCACATTAGACACATCCATGACACTTTCACCACATGTCTCACTCATCTGGCGATAAATTTCAATCGGTGTCACACCACACAAATGGAGAAAACGAATGATATAACACGCTGATCTTGTAATGAAAACGTCGCCATTTTCAGTATCACAAACTATCGCTCACTCTCGACGCTGCCGCTAAGGTTCTGTGTGCCGTACAAAGCTGCCATTTCTGTCTCGCAATGACAAAGAGTGCCCGCTTATTTTAAAACAAACCGCATGTTTCTATCTGTTACCAGTGCTGAGAAAAAAATTCGGAGGTGTTTTAACTTGAATGCACCTTGTAATTATTTTAAAAGTTAAGAGAAATCAAAAATAAAACAGTTAAATTTCAAATTCTGAGTTAATAAACTTGCTCAAAATTACACACTAATTATGTAATTCTGAGCAAGTTTATTAACTCAGAACTTATCCTTTCAAACATTTTAGTTAAATAAAAAATTGATTTATAATGCAGATGTCTTATCATATACATTTATTAATAGAAAGGATTCAAATATAGACTAACACTTTTTACCTCTTATGCATCTTCCCCGGAAGGAATAAATAAGTAAATAAAATCTTTAAATATTTGTTATAGTTTTTAGTTAAAAAAATGATTATTTTAAAGTTATTAAGTTTTTAAAAGTTGACTGATCTTTTCTTTAATAAAATTCTAATGTTTTTCTACTTCAAATACTGAAGAATTAATAAAGAATTAATATGGAATTTCTTGCTTCAATAACTTAGTTTTTTTTGTTTTTTTTTGTTATTACGAGTAATTAATTGATCTCTTTAATATAAAAACCTTGTATTCGCTCATTTTGTGGAAACAGATTCAGTGAATGACTGAAGGTCGATGACGTACGTGAATAAAAAAACGTACGAGTTGTTTGAATATGAGTTTTTGGCAAAACTGATATACTTCCTCAAGACAAGAAACGAGAATTTCTTTGATATCTTTCTTAGTATTCATATCCTGAAAATATTCATTCACTGAATGGATTCCATTTGAAAGAATAATAGTACCATCACTTTATGCAAATGCGTAGCAAAAATAGCTGACTGTTCTGCTTCGAAGTTTTGCCAAAAACTCATATTAATCTTTGACTTACTTAGAATGTCTATAAATTTACAGCTGAATAGAAAATCTACCTTAAAAACTATTCCATAATAAAGATTCAGATAAAAACTATTCGAGGCAGTAACGTTTTTTTTTCCTTATTGTTATGCCCTTTTATTTTTTAATTCTGCGCCTACTTATTTTTTTATTCAATTCTAATTATTTTTCATCAGACAATTACTTTACTCTTCATTATTTCTCTATTTATTAGGTTGTAAGTGTTTATTCTAGTAATAACAATGTTTGTTCTTAAATATTGCGATCCCTTAAACATTGTAGAATGCATTGTTTTGTTTGTGCGTCACTAGGTCAGCTTCGGCTCCACAAATGTTAGGGCGGACTTATTTCCAAGACGTTTAACTATTGATTAAAGCCTTTACTTTGCACAATGTTAGGCACGACATTAGCTTTTGATTTATTTAACAGGGATTTATTTAAAGGTCAAAATAGTTTCATTCAATCAGATTTAATCAAAGATCGAAAGTCAATCAAAAATTACAAAACTGGAGTTTTTGGTAATAAAAGAAAAATCACAGTAAAATTAATTAATATTTCTTTGCTTAAATGTACTTATTATTTAATTTCCGGTAATTAGAATAAATTATAGTTGTAAAAACACGTAATCTATAAATTAAAACCAAACAAGCTTGTTTTGTTCTTCTAATGCGAAAGTAATTGATCTTAACTTTGGGAATTTCATTTTTTTTATTATTTTCATTCATGTTGTTTTGTGTTTTGGAAACAGGCACTGAATGACGCAGGCGTTAATGACGTAGAAGAATGTTATTCACCAAACAATGAATTAAACCCATTCGATATCTAACGAAACAAGTTTACTCTTTCGATAAAGCGGCAAAGCTTAATTAATATTCAACTAGTCTGTTAAATTGGTTACAAAAAATACCATGATTGTCTTCATTGCTTTAATGAAAATTTTAGCCTAAGGTGTTTCCACATTTGCTGTGAAACTAAGACGACATCTGTAGTTGAAACATTTGCATTTGTTTATTCTATCAAAAGATAACTATTTTTTAAGTAAACATTTAAATGGCAGATGTTTAATTTATACTTTTATTCCATTTTTAGAAGTTTAAATCTCTAAGCGTCTTACAGTCTTCCAATTTATCAGTTTAATTACTTTAGGTCAGCACGTATTATTCTCTTGCTCTGTCGTCCATCTGTCATTGATGAAGGAACTCCATTCGTAGTGTTGAATTTTTTTCCACAAAGCGTTTTTATAAAATTTTTTGACAAATTTGATTTTATTCATTAAATTACTTCGTTCGTTTCCAATAAAAACCTTTTTCCATTGGACTAATAAATTTTGTTCAAATAAAATTAATTCCGTGCAAGTAAATGTAATGAAATAGAAACGAAATACAAGTAACTTATATTTTGAATGCTAAAAAAGTAATACTTACTTGTTAAATAAGAAATTGTTAATAAGATGTGCATAACACATGAAACTTTTATTTTCTTTAATGAATTAACTCAATATGTGCTTTTCTGCATCTCGTAGCTCTTAGTAGTACAAAAAAAAACATAAGTCTGCATATTAATTTTACAATAAACTCTGACTTTTATGTAGTCTTTTTTGAACTGCCAATGCCAAATGATAAATGGCCGTATTAGTGGAACAAAGTGCAAGTGTTTATTCGCATGTATAAATCCCATCTGCTGAGGCAACAGAAAATGATGAATAGAGCTTTTATCCGTTCAAGTGAATTAATTAAATGCAGTTATTAATTCAAGAAACGACAAAGAAAGCAATGGCTAAAAATAGGAAGGATGTCCAGTTAGGAAGCAGATCTTGATCCTCTTGACTAGTTTTAAAAGTCTACCGTCTGAATTATTTACTTTAATCGATTAAAATACGTAATATGAATTAATTTATCTCGACACTATTATTTGCAATAAGTAAATCAACTTGCTATTTAAAACAATAATTTATGTCCTTATTCTTTTGTACTCCTTTGATACCACAATGAAGTTCCACAATGAAGCCATATTACTTAGGTAATCTTAGGTAGAGTGGGCCTGATAGCCAAGTGGTAAGGTGCTTGACTGCGGTTTGGAGGGAAGCTCGGCGGAGGTCGGATATTTTTCCACGCTAAATTCTCTTCCAGACGGGTCCTAGGGTCCACCCTACCCTCTGTAGAATGGGTATCGGGTTTCTTACCCAGGGGTACAGGCGGGCGAACGTTGGGCTGACCACCCGATCTCATTTCAGTCACAGAAACGTTGGGAGCCTTACCTCCATCGCCCCCATGGCCTCAGTGGGTTACACAGAAGATGGGCAAATTTCACCAATACTTATCTATCTATCCTAATCTAATGTGTCAGAAGCAGGACGGATATCATTTAATCGAACTATAAAGACGTACCTATTTATTAAGAAGTTACCTCTGCCTCTTTACGGATAAGTTATTTCGAAAAAAACAATAGCCTTCCTCCTAATTATAAACTTAGGGAATTTCTGAGCCAAAATATTACTAATGGCTAATCATGTTATTACTAACCTAGAAATCTACATAATCCTCCACTAAAATGTCTACCCACTTTAGATCATGATACTTACCTCTCAATAAGTAGCCTAACTCCTAACTGCGTTTGATAAATGATGTTTATGTTGTTTCCCAACAGATTCGTTTTTCACTGTAAAGTCAGTCTGCATTTTTTAAACCTCGATAATAATTCATTGTTTCGATTCTAATATTTTTTTATGAGTTTTTGTCAACTTCACGCATTAACTTTTCGGCAAGGACATATAGAAAAGTTTCGAAAACACAAGTTACCGTATATGCTCCAATAAACGCCGAGGCTCTTATTGTTGCCGGTCTCTAATAAGCGCCGGGCTGCAGAGGGGACACGCCCAAATAGTAGCCGGTCTCTAACAGTAGCCGGGTCTTTGATATTTGCCTACCGGTACTAGTGTAAGCGTCCGTATCTTTATAGTCGTGTGTAAAACCTTACGGTACACTGCCTTACAAAATGCACTGCCAAAACGGTCGTTTGACATTGCCTTCAAGATTCGCGCGGTGGAATACGCGAAAGAAACTTCCGGTGAGGCGGCCGCCCGTCATTGTGGATTCGGACGACGAGTAGCAGCGAAAGGTACAGAAAGACATTGTCATTTATCTTTAACAGTCTTATGTAGCATGTAAGATTCAAATAAAGTATCTGTTTGTAATATTAGCCGGTATTTATGTGTAAAAATATTGCGTTCTGAAAGTTTTTGTTAATAATGGCCGGCCTCTAATAGCAGCCGGTCTCTATTAAGCGCCGGGAGCTGAGGCGAGTTTTGCAAATAAACGCCGGGGGCCTCTATTGGAGCATATACGGTACATAGTATTTTATTCCGTAAATATATATTAACCAAATTTCAAGATCTTTGAGCATTTTAAAAAGTATTTAGAAAGGAAGAAACTAACTGATTTTATAAGCCTCACTTTCTTCGGGAAGAAGGTTATAAAAATTCAAGCACTATAATTTAAATAAATTTTTATTATTGAGGCTTTCAAAATTTCTACATTTAATGAGTACTGATTATTCTTGCTGTTAAACAAGGTCTAAATGTAGTATGAGCGCATCACGATGGGCCTTATATAAACTAATTCTAATTAAGTTTATTACTTGATTGATTGATTACTTCAAGTTAAGAGAAAGGCCAACTTAACAGATCTATTTCAGAATTTCAAATTGACCGTTAAGACTTAACAAATAATTTACGACATTTTGATTTGATGTTTAATAATTTTTTTTAACATCTTCCTTTCAATAAATTTCTTTAAATTTCAATTATCAAATACGATAAACCGAGCAATTCTTGTAAATTTTATCTTGAAAACGGGCCTAAGGATTTTGATGAAATGGGGTGAATTCTTCTCGTTTTCGATGCGAGAAAGCGATTGAGCTAGGTCTTGACTTCGGGAAAACTCAATTAGATGGTAAATGATTGATCTGGGACCTGGGTAATAGGTTATTGTCTACAGTGTTCTTACTTTATTTTCGTTTCACTTTATTCTTAACAAAGTCATGTTCTGTGCATTTTTACGTGTAATAAATAATTTTATTTTTACCTTTAATAAATAATAATTACTTAATAATTTTTTGGCCGCGCGGTTGGCGATGTCGCTAAGACACTGGCCTCTCACCTCTTGAGTCCCGGGTTCGGTTCTCATGTGGGTTTCGTTGATGGTGGCGATCCGCGCTGGGCAGGTTTCCCTGGGGTTCTCCCATTTCCCCTGCATTTCTCACGCCATCCTTTCTCTCCGTCTGTCCTTCTTTCTTTTTGTGGGATAGTACAAAAGATCTTTCAGGTCGACGTGCTCGGCAGTCATGCCACCCACTTTCAATTAATCTAATCTAATAATTTTTTAAAACTTTTTCCTTTCAACATCGCATGTATTCCCTGCGGAGGTGTCCATTTTCCTGAAAGGGGGGGGGGGGTAAATAATCAGTGATTGACTAAATGCTCCTACTTTATTTTTATTTTATTTTAACTGAGCAAAGCTCGGTCTTCCATTTACTATATACATACAGTGCAACTTGGATAATTCGAACGTCTTTAATTCGAAGTCTCGGATAATTCGAAGTTTTGTAGTGGTCCCTTCAGCTTCGAATTATCCAAGTTGCACTGTATATAGTAACTATACTATATATATATATATATGTGTGTGTTTTATAAGGGATAGTAGGAAAAAAAAACAACTTAAATTAACAGGGGTTCATGAAGCTCAGGATTGCTTGACTTAAATTTGAAAAAGGTTAAAAGTATACTTTTTAACAGGTCACAAAATTAATTAAAAACGGAAACGGAAAGATAATCCTTAATATCTCATTTAATCATCTTGGATCTTTACGAAATAATAGATTTTTGTTTTCCTACTTTTTAAAAATAGAAAACTCAATAATTATTTATCAATTACATAATATTTGCTTTAAAACTAGAGATTTTATTGAACAATTATCCTATGGAACAGGAATGAATTTGAGAGAGGAGAATTTTAAATTCAAATTAAAAATGTTTATTTTATATTATAGAAGAAACATTAATCCTTGATATCTAAACATGTGAAGTTACAAATATATAGACTACTTCATACGAACTATTAAATCACAGATCTATGTAAATCACAGAATTATATATTTTTTAAGTAAATTACGATAAAAAAATATGGATTTTTTTTTTTATAAGTTCACACAAATTTTGCTATCGACATGATTTATGTGCTACATGCAATTGTTTAGAATGATACTTTTCTTATCATTTCATTTATAAATTAGGCATAATACATTTATTTAAAGAGTAGATTCTTATTTTGGATAGAAAAAAATATAAACGAATGTAATTCTATCTATTCGAATTCTCTTTTTACTACTTACTGCTGACAATTTCCTGGGTTTTGTTATAATTAATTATGCTTTATAGTTTCCTGATTCCATTATAGGAAGATTTATTCTTTTTGACTATATACAACGGAGTAAGTATAAATTGCTACTACCTTATCTATTGAATGACAATCAAAGTTCAGATATGCCAACTGCCCAAAGACATCAGCCTAATATTATATTAAATTATATTATATTATATTACATTATGTTAAAATTTACTCGCAGAAAATTCCACGTAAAGAATGCAACATCTTTAGAAACAGTTAAATATTCCAAGGCATTTCGTTTTGTTAAAATTTTCACTTCAAAATCACTTTCAGCGTATTCTATTAATTAATATGCGGGAATTCTTATATAAACAAGGGTTTTATTACTGAAGTCCCTTCTTACCAGATTAAATTCGTCTTCAATAAGATTAAGAAAAAAAAAAAGATAATTAGAGCTTTAGGAAAGTTAGTGAATAATAATAAAAAAAAAAAATTGTAATGCTTAGTTCAATTCTCCACGTGGTTTTCCAGAAACAACATCTGTTATATTATAAAAACCATGCAGATATTGAATAATTTCTCATGTTTCTTATAGGAACTTAAAAATGGCAAACTCAATAGAATTGTGAAGAAAAAAATCTCAGATTTAATAGCTTATTAAAATGATTTCTCTGAGTATGGCTTCTGTGACATACAATTCTTGGCCGACAATCAAGCATTGTCATTTCTTGTCCATCGCTGTGATATAATTATTCTTGACTATGTAAAAAAATAATTAATGCATATTAGGAATGAATCTTACAAATACATCCGAACTCGTGGTTAGTTAGTAGTTCTGATAATTTAAGAGAACAATACAATTTTAAGTTTTTGATAACATATTTAGCATTAAAATATCTATTAGAATTTATTAAGTCTGGAAAGAGAATGAAACATAATATCTTTCCTTTGACCACATTTCGTTCTTTACGGGAGGATGTGGAATCTGTATTTTTTTGGTTATTCATCAAAAAAAAGGATGGCCGAGTTAGAGCGTTATTTTCAAAAAAGGGATCTTACATAGAATAATGAAATAGTTTGTGTTCTCCCATTCAAAGCTTTTAGTCATCTAAGTCTGACAGTAATCATCCAGTCGATTACAGCAGTGTTGGAAAAGAAGATTGGATAGTCAGATCCCTGACATATTTCTCAACAAACAATGACATAATTAATAATTTTCCTTCTCAGCTTTTGTTTTGGAGGATCCTTTACTCTGTTCGGTTTTTTTGTTTATGCCGTAGTCAACGTGGAGAATGTTGTTAGTGGCAACTGTTGAGGTCAACACATCCTAATTGATCTGTTCCCTGCAAACACTTAGGGATCAATCAGTGCTGTCCACTCTAGAAACGACATCGAAGCAAACACACCTGAATATGCTAATGCTTAAAACCAACCCCATGCCGTAAGACAGGATTTCACGGCGCTGTTACATACAATTTTCCAAGAAGAACTTCACACAACATTAGGTAAGTACCTTAAGGAACATTTTACGTAGGATTAAAATGGAATGGAAACAATTTAATCTCAATTTTAGCTTTAGTAGTTTCAAAAGAAAAAAAAAATTAAAAACAATCTGTTATATTATAACATCAGATATTTTAAACATCAAATAAGGATTTGTAGATCTCTAATAATTATATTGCATGCACTTCAGTAGTACTAGAATCCATTAGTTTCGCAGAAAGTCACCCGATTTCAAAATGAATTAGGCAAAGAAATAAATTATAAGAACTGAAAAAATGCATAATAGAAAAGCTATCCTAAAATAGCGAATAATAAGAACAGTTTATTATAGATAATATTTTTTTTTTTAAATCTTTGTAGAAAATGAGATATGAGATTTGTTTGTATCACTGAATATCTTTTCAGTGTAAGTCGTTATTTTTTATTTTTTCCAGTTCATTTCAAAAGCTTAAGATCTGAAAATCTTGATCTAAAATCCACCGTTTACCTAAGGTGGAATCTGTTTTTCTCTAGATCTGCAGTGGCCCCAAATACAGTTAAAATATTTTAATAACTTTTAAGTAAACCTTTGCCTTCATTTTTTAAGTAATAATAGTTATTTATTACGGTTTATTAATAAAGGCAGAATGAAAAAAAAATTGGATGAAAGTTGCTTTAAATTTTCTAAAGACGGGAAAAAAATAATCACAACTTTAGGTTAAAAGAAATTTATTATCAAATTTGTGAAGTTATCTTAATTTTCTTAAACAATTAAAAATATCCACCAGGGGTGGCGCCAAATTCATTTGACTGCGGCCTGGAGGAGTCTGATTCAATCCCTGACCGGAATTTCCCTTCAGATGGGTCCTAGGGTTCACCCAGCCCTCTGAAGAATAGGTACTGGGATTCTTTTCCGGGGGTTAAAGGTGGGCGGGCGTCGGACTGACCTTCTATCTCAACTTAGTTCTACTGGTCACGAAACGCCGAGAGCTTTATCTCCGCGACCCCAAGGGCCTACCCAGACCTCTGTTGAGAATGCTTTTAACTTTTTAAAATTTCAAAATTAGTTAAATCGTAATTGTTAATGATATTGTTTAGAAATTTGTTTAAGAAATCAGAGTAAGAATTTTTTGTAATATTTTCTTTTGTGCGAATAATTGATTTCTAGAAAAATAAATCTTTAATATAAAAAAAGAGACAAATTTTCTGAAAAAAGTTAAGTTTCACTTTTCCAAATATTTCAATAATGATATATATTAGAATTTAAACCTAAATTTGTGCAAAAAAAAAAATCATAGCTTTCCATTACCTCGGGATTTTCCTTTATTCGGGATAAAATAACCGTTCACGTATTTATTATCCTTATTTATTTGAAGTATCCTCACACACGAAATACGGAAAATGTAAAAGCTAATAAAAGTAGAATAATCTGAACAATAAAAATTCTTTTATGGTAAAGATTTAATATATCCTAAGCTAGAACTGATCTTAGTAATACAATTTCGGACATCATATATTATTAATTGACTGAAATCATCCCAATTTATTCTCAAAGTGAATTTTAATCCAAAAAGTGGTTTATCTATTAATTTAAATATTTAATGACGAAACCTAACGGCGTATTTAGTTTTAACTTTAGTCAGTGGATTAATTTTGAATATTTACATGGAATAATGGTGTCAATTCTTTTTACCTGTATTTTCTCATTCGAATCGAAATTAGACTAAACTTGAATTTGCAATTCTCAATGGATCGTCCTGACCTTCCACCCGAGAATTTCACTTTTTTCTGTCGTAAATAGTTTTGAAATATCTGAGCACAACTCTTAAAGGCTACTCTGTTAATACATCCTCGGTCTAAAACTACTGACTTCTTAATTTAGGTACATGTAATGTTACTTATCTCTGCGTGAAATTTATACCGTAATTAATAAGAATCTTAAATATCTAAACTGCCATTTATCTTTCAGTATCCTAGGCTAAGTAAGTTTGTGTAATGTAGATTAATGTGATGGACCAAAAAAAAAAAAAGAAGTTAGTTTGTAAAATTTAAATTACCTTCGAAATTTATTATTCTAAGATTTATCTCAGTGAGGTTATTAAAAATTTTGTAAGTTTTATGAAACTGGGTTAAACAGCTCAAATGGTAAGGGCGCTTTACTATGAAATAGATAACAGGATTCAGTCGCTGGTGGTGGCCTTTCCTGATTATTTCTCCTTCAGACGAATCGAATGGTTCGCCAGCCTTCAGCCAAATGATATCAAACGGACTGGCCCTCCAAGCGCAACTAGTGTCGGTGAACGCAGGAGACTTGTCTTATAGTCTTGTCTTTCCCTCTGAGGATACAGGAGTGATGCTTTTACAAATTTTGAAGGAAAACATTCATGTTTGGAACCTATTTCCCATCTGGCTATCATTCTAAAAAAAATAAAAAAACTATCTAGCTTTTCTCCTATTTTAAAATTGGAATGAAATTAATACTATTTTCGAATACGCTACTATTTATTCATTGTAAATAAAGTAATTAGTAAAAAGTAGAAACAGATATTAATTGAAATACAATTACACTTAACGTTATTATTAATTAACATAGTATTGTTAATTCTAAATATAAATATGCACTGCTCATATAACTTCCCTTCTAGTCTCAGAAATTTTAAGACAATTAAATGATGGACAATGAGCTTCTTCATCTTCGTCGATTTCCCAAGTCATGGGAGGAGAGAGAAGAAAGTTTTATTTGAAAGAAGGAACATTGTTCATTAAATTTTTATATCAAGAATTTCGAATGATTTATTTGTCATTTCAAAGTTCCTTTTATTTGCTTGTGGTATAAGCAGTGACATCTAAAAATGGCTAAATTAAGATTAAATCTGTGTAATAGGTAGGTAGGATAGGTTCTCTAGATAATCTATAAGTATTAAATACTGTATGTAGTCAGTACTTCATACTATTTGCTAAAAGGTAAAAGCTATGTCTCACAGTGTCGGTCATTCGCTGGAAGTGTTTATCAAAATAAGATAAGGACAAAAAAAAATAAAAAAAAAATAAGACAAAATGAAGGTTATTCTCTCCCATAAAGAAAGAAAGAAAATAAAAGAAAAAAGATTTTCAGCAATTTCTTAGAAGTCTTCAGAAGTATATTTCTTTTCTTCGCTAATCGAAATACTCATATGTAGGATTACGTACATTACTAAAATAAGCATAGATGAGTGATTTTCACAGTAGAAAAATCTCACATTTAAGCTTATATTATTTGTGTATTCAATTAATGAAGATCTAGGTTATAGGAGTAGGATCAAACAGAGGTTCATTGCAGTATCTGAATACCGCATATAAAGTTTTTAAGTTTGAATACAATTGAGACTAATTCTGAAAGGACTTATGGGTAATAAATAAGAGCTGAAATTAATATTCATAAGATTCCATTTGTGAAACCAATTAAAAAACAAACAAACTAGAAATTGCCTATGTCACAAATTTAATGCAAAACGGGATTTGCTTTAGAAACATGATGGTCTTCTGAGCAATTTACATGATTGGATTAAAAAAAAGATGAACTCTATTCTATGAACATTTAGGAGAACATTGCAATTTTCTCTTCATCTGCTTTCAATTCAAGGATTTTCGGTCAAGAGTTAGAATAGATATCTCTCGCCTTCCTTTTATTTGATCTCTCTTTGACATTTAATATTTCAAATGCTTCTGAAATGGACGTAACCACTTTAAATTTTATATTTGAAGATTCATTCATGTAGATATTGATGTCGAAATTTCCGCGCGAAGGTATCAGAAATTCCTAAATATACAATTAACAATGAACTCTCACTGAGGCAGAACAGTGCAATAAAATTCACTGTTTTGACGCAAAGAGTTAATTAATAAAAATTGCAGTTTAACAGGTTATTTTAATCTATTCTAATTTAATTTGAATAAAATGTGTTGGATTTAGGTCACTGTAATGGTCGTATTTGCTAATTTAATGAATTTTCAGCCAATGGAAAAATTGAAGATGATTGTTACAATTTACTCTTTTCCTTTGGGCTAAGTTTCACGACTAAAACAAATATGTATATAATACGGAGTATAAGAAAGGCCGGGTTTAGGATATTTTTTTTAACACTACTGATAACAAATGCACTGGAGCAATATTTGAGAACTACTAAATAATAGACTAGTTTAGTCACAGACTTTGTCCGTTAATCATCATTGAGAAAAAACGCAGAACCAAATTAGTGTCTCAAATTTATAATATTCTATAAATATCTACCACTTGCTACCACCAATTAATTATTATTATTAAAAATAATAATCCCTCAAATACTTTAAAATTTTCATTTTGAAAATTTCAAATCAGGAATGCTGAATGAAAGATTTTTTACTACTTAAATAGAAAGATTTCACTGGATTATATACTAACGAAAATGGAGAATGATATATATTGAAGTAATCCAGTATCTACACAGTTCCTACATAGCAAATGATTACAGTTTGACCCTATGAAGGAAGATTGCAATGAAGTAATGCACTTGGAATCAATAGGATGTACAAACTCCTTGGGCGCATTGTAATTCTGTCTAGTATTGAATGGTAAAGACCGCGAATGTCCTCCTGAGGTTCCAATGCTTTTAAGCCTCGTCCCATGCCATCCCAAACATGT
>JAFIDM010000001.1:85812042-85823769 GCA_023159025.1 Thereuonema tuberculata
TGGAACCTCCTTGGCCAGTCCATTGTCTGAATATTTGTAGAGCTTGTCTGGTAATGGCTGTAACATGAAGAGTAGTATTTATCGTCCTGTAAAATTCCATTGAGGATAATCTATCATGAAGGATGTCAGGATCCTGTGTAACCACAAGATCGATGTGAAGCTTGACGGTTAAATATAACTAATGGCATCTTGCTGTTCTGTGAAAGATAGTCCACCCATTACGGCCTTATTCCTTTCGACAATGACGATAGGATGGACTCTTTTACCAATCTTCCTCTAGACGTATTTCCTGTCACTTTCCCCTAAATAGAACGGGACTCATTACTGAAGACGATGCTTGCCAATCTTGTCTCACTCACTCTAGAGGTGCGTTGAGAAAGTCTCGGAAGTAGTTGGGTTCGCCCGAGAGATAAGTACCCGAACGGGATCTTTGAGAGAAAACTCACTGCATGCGGTGTATTGGTTATTGTTCTGGCCAGAACTGCTCCACGGATTTAAGCTGCGAGCATCCGTATCTTGGTAATGGTCATCCGTATGGCTTTTGAACCTCACGCCGGTGGTCTGGGGGGGGGGACCTGTAACTGTTCGTCTTCAATGTGAGCCTTCTTCGGTCCATTGTTGAACTACACAGTCATCACACTCTTTGACGAGAAATCTCACAGTAGAAGAATCCAGTCTTGACATGCTGAAAATCCGACCCGTCTTAAATTCAGTCATAAATAAAATAAAATAAATTAACAATCATGAATATGGAATATTCGTATAACAAAACAAAACGTGACATGCTCCGTACATTATTATTATAACAAAAGAAAACGTGATACGCTCCTTGCATTTCTGTGGTTAAATTGTAACTTCTGATTTTTGTTTTATATTGCTAATAATTCAGTGATAATTTTTATTAGCAATAAACCCTGCGATTCTCTCATCCTTAACTAGGTTATTACTGATACTTTAATTTCTATCAGTAATAGATAGATCATTTAATGAAGAATTAAATTATAATATAGAGTAAACATAGAAACTAAAAATAAATTAAATCTGAACTTATTAAGAGCTTCACAAAGCTAATGATTGAGATTAGTTTCATGGAATATTTTATAAGAAGCTTTTTTTTTTTTTTATGATCTTAATTTTTGCAGCATTTCGATCTGGAAGTAGCGTTGGAAGAAGCAAATCCGACAACTCTTTGTGTTCATATTAAAATGTGGATGGATCATTTGAACCAGATGAATTGACGCTGTAAGGTTTTACATAAAATCTTGGAGTATTTCAAATGTCAAATTAGGTGTGTAAATCAACGTGATTGGGAGGGACTACAAGAAGCTTTGTATCTCAGTAATATTCAAAAGATTGATTACTGAAGAGGCCAGGTAGGCTCCCACTGCTATTCCTACTAATTCAATTAAGCCTACTTAAAAAAAAATCGGAATTGAGAATGAGGTGTCTATTCTTCCCATTTACAAACACCTTCAATTGGAGAAATGGATTAGTTCAATGTCGTCCTTGGCTCTATATAACAGGCCTAATTTCTTCAATGTACTGATGCCTAGCATTAGATTTTTAATAATTTACATCTAGTGCATATTTGCAATGATCATCTGTTTCCAGAACTTTATGAAATAACTTTGTTCGAGCTAACACTATAAATTGTGTATTTCTAATTTTATCTAGGAATGCACAGGTTATTTTTGAAACTAATGGATAAAAGAAATTTAGTAAAAGAAATACGAAGGTAGTAATTACATAAAAAAACCAAAGAACAAAAAATAAAAACAACAATACACCAAACACTTTGCGCCACACTTTCCGCCACAAAAGATATTTGTCCACAAAGAAAAACACAGAAAAGACAAAAATAAAGAAAAATAAAACCCTCTAAAGGGTGAAAGAAAAGTAACAAAATTATCCATATTAAAAAAAAAATAACTTTTGGGTTAAGCTGAGACCCTGAGACGGCCGTTTCGAGCTGCGTATGCTCTCGTCAGTCAGGAATACTCAGCCAGTGCAAAACCTCAAAAGGCGTAGAGGAAGAGCAAGACGAGAGCACAAGAAGCTCGAAACGGCCGTCTCAGGGTCTCAACTTAACCCAAAAAGACATTTTATTTTACAAGAAACTAGTCGGCTACCCGTCGCTTGCTCCGGAAGCCTCGCTTTTGTAACGGAAAACAATTTTTTATTTATTAAAAAAGCACACACACATACATACACAAATTACAATAAGGAAACTAAAACTAAAATTTTTAATTTTTTTTTTTTAATTTAATTTTTGATGTCTATATTCTCTCAATCTACGACTGCTTTTAGAACCAGCGTGTAAATCATATATCTATGATATATTTTTATTTTTTATAGAGATTAGAATGTAGGTCTCGTGGTCCAATGGCTAAGGCGTCTAACTTCTGAGCAGTATTCTACCTAATAGAAATAGTGCATCTTTCTTTCTTGACTCTCTTTTTTTTTATTCCTATTGATACTTTTCAGTGGTTTTCGAGTTAGAAATAGTGATGGTTTTTGAGTTACAAATAGTGATTTTTCAGTATTCTATCTAATAGAAATAGTGCTTCTTTCTTTCTTGACTCTCTTTTTTTTTAGTTCTATTGATACTTTTCAGTGGTTTTCGAGTTAGAAATAGTGATGGTTTTTGAGTTACAAATAGTGATTTTTCAGTATTATACCTAATGAAATACTGCTTCTTTATTTCTTGACTCTTTTTTTTATTCCAAAAGATACTTTTCAGTGGTTTCTGAGTTACAATAGTGTTCAGTATTCTATCTAATAGAAATACTGCTTCTTTCTTTTTTGAGTCGCTTTTTTATTCTAATTGTCACTTTTCAGTGGCTTTTGTGTTCCAAATATTGATGGTTTCTGAGTTACAAATAGTGATTTTTTAGTATTCTATCTAATAGCAGTACTGCTTCTTTCTTTTTTGACTCTCATTTTAATTGTAATTGTGACTTTTCAGTGACGTTTGAGTTACAAACATCGATGGTTTTTGAGCAGCAAATAGTGAATTTTTCGGTATTCCATCTCAAAAAAAGAGTGCTTCTTTCTTTCTTGAATCTGTTTTTTTTACTCCAACATCTACCGAGTACATGCACTTATTTTTCAATATCACATAGAATTTGGTTAAGTAAGAATATTTAAAATATTGCAACGTTTCGGCAGTTATAGTTCTAATTGTCAGTTTCGAATTACAAATAAACTGACGGATGGGAAATAAATAAACAATCTTGAGATTCAAAAAAAAAATTCAATACATTCGTTATTGATGGGGGAAGGGAAAGGAGATATAAGTCAAAAAAATAATATGGATAGAGTTGTAGTCCCTATGGCCTAATGGATAAGACATCTGATTTCGAATCAGAAGGTTGTAGGTTCGATTCCTGTCGCGGATGTTTCATTGTAAAAATTATTTCTATTTTCCATTCTCACAGAAAATTGCGCCGGACAGACAGACAGAGAAATAAAAGATTTTAGTAATATAGATTACGCTTTTGAAATAGAAATATGTATCCATTTGTAAAAGCGTACTTGGTGCAAAACTAAGTCAGTTATACTAAGAATAAATTCCCGCTTAGCTGTAGGTAAGATTCCCCTTGTTGATCTTTTATTATCTGAGCAAATGAAAATGATTACAATTAATTGGATTCAGGCAAAAAAATAAATAAAAAAAATCAAGCTTTAAGGAAATCGACTTCCAGTTCTGTCAGGGACTAGCAGTCATATGATTCCTATAAAGTGAAAACAGTCAGTGTTTACTTAATAACGAAGGATAAAGATTATTTTTTTAAAAGCTCATTATTTATTAATCTGGAATTAACAGCTGAAAAATTCCTTAATTTTTCCGACATGTAATCGATCGCTATTGGGTTGTTGTTTTCTTCGAGTCTGTCTTTTTGCCGAGGACTCCTTTACTGTTGTGGAAACCACGATTTTAAACCAACACAATAATACTACACCTTTCAACTTCTTATAAATCTATTTCTTCAATAGTCAACGATTATTGGCAGATCCTATTAGAAGAAAAACAGAATTCACCTATGAAAGGTGATAAAAATCAAGATTATTTAAAAATTCTAAAAAAGAAATCAAACAAATTTTATTCTGAGCTTAAGTTGATAACAATCGTATATTTATTTAATTAATCACTTTTATAAGATGCGAATTATCTGAATAACTGATTACTGTTATAATTTTAATTGTAAAGGTAATTAAAGTAACTTTTAAAAAAATGAAATTCAATACATAAATTTTTTAAATGCTTTCTAATAATAGTAAATTTTTAGTAATCTATAACAAGTTAAGATTAAAAGTAAAATCGAAATTATTATTATTATTATTTCTTTACCGTAATTATTTTTTGCAGAAATGAAAACGCTGTTGTGGGTTTCTGTAGTCTTTAATCAATTATTCTAACTAGCAAGAATTATTCAATTCAAATTATTGCAATTGGGTAAAAATGTGTCTTTGGAACATTTTCTTTAGGAAAGCTAGAGAATAGTATATTTTTACTAAAAAAAATCTCTAAATACACGGAATGGCAAACAAATTTTTCACAATAAATGTTCCTGTTGTTCAGTTCTGTTGCGAAAACTTATTTCAATTCTTACATTTCTAAATCAATTTCCTATTTGATTGAATTTCATTGAGTTTCAGCCATTCTATATCAGTTTCGTAAAAGGTATGTGGAATCTAATTACGGATTCATATGTAACATTATTAAAATTGAATTCAGTTTGTTTATTTTAATATATTCAAGTTCTGCATTTATATAATTTTGTCATTTGATGGTGGTTATTTCATTTTCTTCTTTTTACTCTAATAATCGGAACAATGCTTTTCCGACATAGCCTTGTGGTCAAGGAGGTGGCCTGCCACGAGGTCTATGCATCTGAATCTGGATTCGAATCCCGGTACCGAATGGATGTTTACTTCCTTTTCTGTGTTTGTCTGCTCCTTCTCTTTCCCTTCACATTTGAAGCCATTCCTTAATGGTTTCCTGAGGATGGCATCTGGAAAAAAAAACACCTTGGTTTTAGGCTTCTGAAAGGAAGCCTTAAAATCCCGGTTTGTCCGTCTGTCTGTGAACAAGTATCACACAATGCAAAGCACAACAATCGGAACAATTGCGCCTTTTGCATTCACACGAATAATTTAGCTCAGCAATAATCACAATAATCGCAACAATTGCGCCTTCCAGAAGCCGGTGCGAAGTATTGTGATTGGTTTACTAATCGCTATCCCTATCTTGTTTAATCCAGAACCTGAGGGAAGGTATAAAATGTATTTCCCAAGCCATCTGGTCAGTTAGGAAATTAGACCAGTCCAACCCCAGAAATGGAAAAGGTCTTCGTCCAGCAATGGATTGAAAATGGACAATAATACATAAAAAAAAATCGTTGTGGTTTTTCTTTCCATTAAATCTTTAATGAAAACAATATAATTGAATTCTATTTATTAGAAACAGTCCAATTTATTTATTAGAAATAGTCCAATCATTAGCACCCACATACTTTTATTTTCTTTCCTGTCACATGCTTTACGATATGATAAATAGCGAGTGATTCTTTTATTATTAGGTTTCGTTTTGTATCGACCGGCCTTTGAGTTCTTATGGTTGGCAGTCGCCATGACACCCTGATTGTTCAGGTCTTTTATCGAACTTATTCTAAACTAATGTAAACAAGCCTGTGTGTGACTCCCCATGAAATCAGTTCTAAGTAATTACTGTGAATCACGATACTCTATCTAATGTATTAATTTTTCATCTGTGATTCAAGAACTCTGTGTTGATATTGCAAACTAAATATTAATAATTTTAATATTAATGTATCATGAAATAATCCAATTCGATCTACTTTTTAGTTCTGTATAAAATATTAACTCCATCTAAATATTCACTATCATTTTTTTGAATCTTTAATCGCTTGATAACTGGCTAACCTTAAATAATATTTTTTGTTTTTGTTGGTCAGTAATAGATAAAAAAGATAGGTTATTAAAAAAAAAACTGCATTGAATTTCATGAATGAAATCCTTATTCAATGTTAAGGAGGAAAAATATTTAAAGAAACTTCATTAACTGTCAATGATTTCGAAAAAAATAAGCCTTAACCCAAAGTTAAAAATAGAAGGTTGTAAAGGACTTTGAGTTTCAAATTTTCTTATCAAGAATTAATGTCAGTGTTAAGATTCAGTATTAGCAAATTATTTATTTTCTGTCATTTTAATAAAACTCTGAGAATGGGCGGATTTAGGTCTTGATATCTGTGGTGCGAGCTAACCGGAAGGTATGAGGTATTTATATACCAAATTCAAACACCAAAATCCAATTTAAATGTTCCGCTTTTAAGCCTAAATAAATAATTAATAAAACATTTTTATTTATCTATAAAAAAATTTATCATTCCAAAATGACTTTCGGTGGGAATTTGGCTCTTTAGATGAAAACAGAAACTTCTCAATTGCCTTAAAAATTTCAAACATAAATTTTTATGAAATGGAAAATGGAATTACTACTTTTATTGCTTTAAAGCAGGGGTCTCCAAACTACGGCCCGCGAGGCCCTCTCATCCGGCCCTTGGAGACTTTTTTGTCTACGGAAAAAAATACGGAAATATATGTGTATCCTGCATATCCTATTGATGTTACACACTACACTAATACAGGTGTTCATGTGAAGTGTATCAATGTGTTATTAAATAATAACTGAATAAAATAATATTAAATAAATATTTAAAACAACATCCATGTTTTGATTCTTTTTTATTTGGACCTCGAGTGTGTAGTCGGCCCCCGAACTGCTGTTTGATAGTTAATGCGGCCCTTGGGCTCAAAGGTTTGGAGACCCCTGCTTTAAAGTAATGTAAGAATATCTAAATCGAAAATCAGGTTTTCCATATTTCTTATCGAAAGTTTATAATATCTAAACGTATCTTAACTTATAGAACATCAATCACGCTCCAAATATATTGTGTTTATAATTAAATTTCAGTTTTTGTTTTGTTTTGTTGTGTTTTCTATTTTTTTTTATCTTTCGATAAAAAGTAACAATAAAAAAAAAAAAATCACAAATGGTCTGTTATAAATGTGGGTAATTTTGGCATCTTTGGTCTTATCCTTTACAACCATCTATTTTAAATTTTGATTTAAGGCTTATTTTTTCGAAATCATTAACAGTTCTTTAATTTTTTTTCTTCCTGAACCTTGAATAAGGATTTCATTCATTATTACTTATGTGATAAGTTTCTCCATCAGTTACTTATTATATAAACAGTTTGAAAACGACCAGAATGAACCTGAAAAATTCTTGTAGACGGTAACAATTTTGTAGAGTAGTTGTATTATAAAAGATATTTTAAAAATTTGGGAATGAAGCAATCAAATTTTACAATTTATTTATTTTACAATTTATCAATTCTGTAATATTTTCAGTCTTGCTTAACAGCCAATCGCAAGCAATAATGAGCAGTTAACAGATAGTCATACAATTGTATCCATCAGTTTATTTATATATAATCTTACTTAATTTAAAAGTTCACTATTGTACTGTGAAAGTCATTTCACCCAACATAGATGCTTTAACATTGTGAGTAGGGGGAGATACAAAAATTAAGAAGAAACCAATTTATTATTATAGAAACTGAATGGAAAAAATTCCATTAAATGGAAACAATACAACTAAACTACAACTAAACCTGTTTATTACAACAAGAAAACACTTGATCCAAACAATTTAAAACAGTCAAAGACAAAAAAAAAAAAAATCACTAAAACAGATCTTGCATCTTCATTCCACAAAATTCTCCAATTCGGTTAGAAAGAAACTACATTCAAAGACAGTTTCTGACATTTCAAAAATTCATTTTCCAGGAATGCAAGATGAACAAACCTACAACATTGTATTCAAAGCAACAAAATTGATAAGCGCTGTATCGAAGATACAAGGGAAATCTTATTTCCGTTTAGAGGGAAATACATTATTTTTTTCGTTGGCAACATCGCTGATCAGAGAAAACTGCAATATTGGTTTAGGATACAAGCATGCATCTTTTTGATTTGGACAAAAGCGGGCCATAACACTCAAACATCATATTTTTATACATCAGCTCCAACAAAGAATTACGAAGATTGGATAATTAACTAGTGAGGTGGGTACATCAAAAAATGCTGCCCTTTTTGATTGGAATATGCAACTTGATGTGGTAATAGTTGATGCCAAAATATGACTTTTCAGATAGCGAGGCACTTCCAAATCCGTGCAGGAACCAAAATGGCGGCCGTTAAAGATGGCCGCCAGGAGCGGCACAAATTGTTGTGTAACAGCTTGTAATGGTCCGATTTTAATTTTCTTTTTTTTTTTGTTTGAAAGCTCTTGTGAAAAGAAAAGATTTTTGTTCTTACACATTTATCTCTAAAACTTAGGAATTTTGCACAATTTTCGAAAAACTGAAATTTTCATGTTTCTTAAGATCAATATCCCGTTCTTGTCCACAAAAAAAGGTTTATGGCTATGGAGTTTCGTATATGCCAAAAAACAATTATTTATAATAAGTAACAGTTATGCTAATTATTTTGATAACTCCATTACAGTAAGGAAACCACTTTTGATATAAAAAAAAAACCGACCAAATCCTATAGCCCAGTAAAACTGTACATATTTAGACGCTAGGCGCCTAGCAGGCCTCTGATTTTGAAGTAGTGGTTATTGTAGGTGAGGAAATAGACTTTTGTGAATCCTAACTGGCCTCACGGATCCCACACAAAATACCATCTACCTTCAGAAGTGCGGAAGATGCAAAACGCTAGATGACCGCTACTCAACCACCTCAATATCTTCAGACCGTCATCTCATCCTTTTCACACAAGCCTTCAGTGGATATGATTCTACTTCATGCTTTTTCGTCATGGAAACGGTAACAATTCAAAAGAATTCAGACCTTTGAACCATTTCAGTGTGATTATTAAAGGTTTGAGGCCAATTTTATAATATTATTATATACTTGAAAAATAGCATGGATGGACATTTTGACCAGCTTTGAAACGCTGTATCTCGGAAACCATTAGGTTTATATAAACCAATTTGGTCTTAGATTGTTGCAAATTTTATGTACTTTTAATATGTAGAGAATTGTCGTTTCGAAAAAGTGCTGCTTCATGGTCAAAACTGGCGAAACCTACAAAAAATGTTGAATTTTAGCAGTTTTAACGTTTTTTGGGGGTGATCCGGAAGGTCGCCGAGGTCGAAAAATTGGATTTGGCATCTCGGTACTATCACATACAATATACAAAAACGAAATTTACTACCTCATTTCATGCAACGAAATATGTATAGTTTTACTGGGCTGTAGGATTTGGTCGTTTTTTTTTTACTTCAAAAGTGGTTTCCTTACTTTATTAATAGAGTTGTCAAAATAATTAGCATAACTGTTGCTTATTATAAATAATTGTTTTTTGGTATACACGAAACTTCATAGCCATAAACCTTTTTTTGTGGACAAGAACGGGATATTGATCTTGAGAAACGTAAAAATTTCAGTTTTTCGAAAATTGTACAAAATCCTTAAGTTTTAGAGATAAATGTGTAAGAACAAAAATCTTTCCTTTTCACAAGAGCTTTCAAACAAAATAAAAAGAAAATTAAAATCGGACTATTTCAAGCTAAGTTACACAATAATTTGTGCCGTTCCTGGCGGCCATCTTTAACGGCCGCCATTTTGGTTCCTGCACGGATTTGGAAGTGCCTCGCTATCTGAAAAGTCGTCTTTTGGCATCAACTATTACTACAGCAAGTGGCATATTCCAATAAAAAAGTGCAGTTTCCTTTCTATTTTAGCGTCGTACCCAACGCACTAAACAGAGATCAAGGTTGGATCAACTTTTTAGAAGTTGACAGATGTCATTGCACTAGAAAACAACATCCAAATCCATCCCAATCGTGAATTTCTAGGCATTGTCGATTGATCATTTGACATTCCTTTATATGGGAAGGTCAAACAAAGATGAACACCAGCCGATTCCTGTGTTTTAAGATGTAATAGAGCAGATTTGATTACACCCCGACAGCAATTATCCAATGTATAGTCCAATTGAGAACTGAAGTGTGGCATTTGCTATATTTACTTTATTCAATGTTTTAGATTCAGCGTCAACCTGAGTCGAAATCTTTTATCATTTATTTCTGTGACAAGGTCGTTGGAGGAAGTTTAGTCTTAGGATTTGCTTTATGATGTAAATTAGCCTCTCAAATGTGATAGCGTCGTTTTGACATACAATGAATCGCCCTGTATCCTCAATGCACTTTTTGTAAAATCTAATTCTTCTATTTCAATGAATAATTTTTAAATTTAATTCAATTTTATTTATCTTGACTAACTTTAAAAAACTACTTTTAATTTTTAGGAGTTCCATTGCATTAATTATAATTTCCAAATATTATTAAAGTAAAAATAATAACAAGAAATAAAGTATGAGTAACAGACAGGAGTCACTGAAAGTTACTTTTTTTTTAGTTGGATTTATCATCTGAATCCCTGCCTAGAGTTGAAATAACGTCATATGACGTGAACAAACGTAATATTATACCACGAATCTTATTTCAGTCATCCTAATTCATTAGAGATTCTCTTCTTTTTTATTTTTATTATTTTGTTTTACATAGGTTTATTTTCCCTCTTTTTGTTTTTTTTTTCTCCTGACATTTGTTCTCAATTTTTTTGCTTGAATTTCTCTATGAAACCAGATCCCTCAACTTGAAGCGGCGCCATGTGCAGAATATCAATTTCATTCTACTAATTGGCAGTTTGTCTTTCTAATGTTTTTATTCCTAATTAAAAATTAACCGCCTTTGCTTTCAAATTTGCCATTTAAAGAAATAATTATCTTGAAGCCTAACATGAGATTGAGTAAAACCTGACTCTACAAATGTTATAACAAGAAAGGAAGCGTTAAATTGGCTGGGATTAGAATTACTTGACAAACAAACATTAAAAAATAAAATAAAATAACAAAGAATAGACGTCCTAATAAAATCTATTAACCATACGTTGTTTATTATTGTAAGGAATTAATTTACTTTAAGTTCTATTTCTGAATGCAAAGAATTCTCTTTGGAAGACCATATCGATGCCTTTTTTTTTCCTCTTTCCCCTTATTATATGTTTTTCTTCTTTATTATTTCATTATTTATTACATCAAATATTCATTTGTTTGCAAATAAAAAATAATAAATAATTAAATTTACGATTCTAAGAATGCCATTCAACTTCATAGGTATTATTATTTTTGAATATGTCCTTAATTTTTATTCTAATTAGCGTGGAATCGTTTTCTTAGATGTTATAATTTGATCCAGATTTTGTAATTCTTCTTAATAAGAAATGGGAAAAAAATTAGTTTCTACCATAAAATTAGAATAATTTTTTTATGGTTTTCTTTGCCACGTTTAGATTTTTATTATCGTAATTATTTTTTTTAGGAGTTTAACGTGTGTTAAATATATTTACGAAATGAGTAAAAATTGACACACACATGTAGGAAACAATATTATATATATTAAAAAATATGAAAAAAAGTAATTATATCAATGGGCTTGAGGGCCGAACGTTTCATCATCCTAAGCAGATATTTTCATTTTCAACGGAAGAGTAACATGAAAATGACAATCCGCTTAAGATGTCGAAACGTCCTGCCCTCAAGCCCATTTATGTAATGTATTCTTTTTTT
>JAFIDM010000001.1:85823779-85846645 GCA_023159025.1 Thereuonema tuberculata
TTACTGTCGAAAACAAATATCGTCATTTTTACTTATTTTCTAATTTTTTATTGTTATTCTTCCTTAGCCTGACATGAATTCATGCAGAATTAAACAGAAATAAAGTTTCAATATTTTTTTGTTTTGTTCAGAGGCCATACAAGCTATATAACTTGCATCACGATTGCGGATACTTTTGTGGTGACCGGAAGTGCTGACAATACCATTCGGAAATGGGATATGACCACTTGCGAATGCGTTTACATATTTCAAGGCCACACGAGCAGAATTTCCAGAATCATCTGCACAGGTAAATACAAAAATTTAAGTTAATGTTAAAAGATTGCAAATTAGGTAGAAAGTAGAAGAATGAAAGAAAAAAAAATACAGATAGAAGATTTATGAGCACGTAAACTATTGCCCTGAAATCTTCCAAGTTACTTATTATTAGGGATCGAGTTTAATTTTTGTATGGTATTAAAACCAATTTCATGTTTATAACAGATATTGTAGCAGAATACTACTATTTTTCACTGCTTTGACTTATGCTAATTACAACATGATCAGTGGCAGCAAAACTGTAAGTAAAGTTTCATCATTCTTACAGAGAAATAAAAAGAAACAGACAACATAATGAAGCTATGGAACGTTTTCCTTTTCAAATACAATTTGAAGAAATATTTAATTCATCTAAATTTATATCAGTCTGTAACAATCATCTTCACAATTGGAATTTAACCAATTTGTGATTTGTATAATTTGTTTCGCTGTACAAAGGTTAAAGGTTAAAGCCCATAACCCACTGTAGACTGGCTGCCAACTAGGACCATCGACTCACCTTTGCATTGATTGCTGTTGCCAGAATGCAAGTTGACATGGTCGTGGAGAGACGAGGCACATTTTCATCTTAATGGAACAGTTAACATCTAGAATTGTCGCATTTGGGCATGGAAAATCCAAGTATTTTCCAGGAACTTTCCTTGTACTCTCCTGAAGTGACCATCTGGTGTGGATTCACTTCGACATTTATAATCAGACCCATTCTTCTTCGTAGACCCATTTTCTCCAAATGCGACTGTGACATGTTCTGTAACGGCCCTGAGATATCATGACATGCCCTAGAATTTTGTCAATACCCCAACTTCATCAGCGACAATGATTTACGTCTACAACTTTTTTTTGCAAGATGGTGCATTGTTTGCACCATCGATTTTATTTCACCATCGCAGGGTGATTAATCGATCATTTCTTATTGCCTGATCATCAAATGGATTCAGCTCTCCTCATCTGAATCTATGTGATTCCTGGTAATGGGGGCCATTTAAAGAATATGGTTTTAGTGAAAATGTTGCAAATTTGCCAGACTTATAGGACCGTATTACGCTACAAGTGCGAAGCATTACGGGAGATCAGTTGCGGTTAGCCACTCGGCCGTCCTAAGGTAAAAGGAAGTAACTACAAATTTTCTAATTTTGCGTTTTCTGCATTTTCTACGTAAGGAAGTATCTACACATCTTCCTAAGCAATTTGGTAGAGATCTGCTGTTAAGTTTGGCCCCTATTTCGATGATCAAAGGTAGCAACTGACTCACAATATGCTTATATCTACAGTCAAAGGCAGCAAATAATCAGTTTCCAAATTGCTAGTTGCTTCCTTTTACCTTAGGACGGCCGCACTGTTCATCGCTTGCAAATTTTACAGCTTCACGATGGGGAGCACTTTCGAGCAATAGTCCTTACATCGCTAAACAGTCTTTACAACAGACGTATCCCGTAAGAAACGAATAAATGCTTTTTGATTCTGTTTTTGTTGATTCTTTTTTAAATCTTGTATTTTTCGTGTACAGTGGAACCCCGCCATTCGTCCGCCTCGCTATTCGTACAACTCGTTATTCGTACAACTTTTTCAAGTAAAATTGAACTCGTCATTCGTACGCTTGCTCGCGATTCGGACAGCGTGACCTCGGTACTGGCCGCGCCACGCGGTCGCTTCAGTTCAGTATCGTGCTAGCTTCCGTACGCTACGCATCATCCACGCAAGCTTCATGAAACTTTGTGATATTTTATTGTTATTTTTTGTTATTTTTATTGAAAATGGTGCAGCCATGGGTCCAAAAATAGATTACTGATTCAACTAAGCCTAAAAGGAAAGCAGTGAGAACGACAATTGAATTGAAAAAAGAATTCGTTGCGAAGTTTGAAAGTGGAACTCATGTCTCTGACCTGGCAACTCAGTATGGCATGGCGAAATCAACCATATCGTCTATACTGAAAAAGAAAGACATAATAAGAGAGGCCTATATAGTTATTGTTTTCATAGTTTTTATGTATTTTACGCTTAAAGTATTATTACAAAGGTTTAAATAAGCAATCATCTCTGGGTTCTGGAACGGATTAATCCAATTTACATTATATCTTATGTGAAAAAATGATTCGCCATTCGTACAAATCGCCATTCGAACTGCCTCCTGGAACGGATTGTGTACGAATAGCGGGGTTCCACTATATTTGCTGTAAAGCGCCCCTAGGGGAATTTTTTGAACTTTTTTTTTTTCCTAATTTTTTCCCGCATTCTTTGAATAGTCTGTAGACAAATTTTGGTGCCAATCTGCTTATTGATTGCAGACATAGAGTGCTCTAAATAGACCAAGTTTAATTACGATTATCTTGTGTATTGAAAATACATAGTAAATGGTTTCCTCTTCCACTTAACATTCTTTGATTTATTTGTATATTATCTTGCCGACAAATTTAAAAACACATTATATTATTGTTTACAAATTGTCATTAAGTACAATTATGCATAAGATTCAATGATGAATTAGCATTAACCATTAAAAATTTTAAATGGGTTAATTACAAAGCATTAGATTCGTACAAACGTACTTTACAAGGAGATGGAAAATTCCAGTTCGAGGTATACAGAAAATCAACATGCGAATAAAATAATACACTACTAGGTGCAACCGTGAAATATTCACGGAAGTAAAACAAATTCCACATTTTTGAAATACCGTGAAACTTTTCAAAAACACAAGATTGAAAAAGATGTTCTAAGCTCATTTTTTAAAAGGAATAAAATGTATAAACCCTGCTGCATTCAATCTATTTGCTTCTTCCCTTGCTGAGAAAATCAAATTATCTTTTTTCGATCTATTGATGCTGTCACTACCTCCTGCCCTAAAATAATAGGCTCCTCCAATCCTGTGGCACACACTGTGACGCCATCTGGTGGTCGGCAATATCATGATGCCAAACAAACATCCGTACTTTTTTCTCCTATTAATAGTATGATTATTCCAATATCCCCAATCACATATAGGCTAACATCCTTTTCAATTACTTCAATATGGCATTTAAAATATCATCTACTAAGAAATTACTCAATAAAGAAATTGAATACCTTTATCAAACCTTCAAATTCTCTAATTATCCTATCAGTTTCATTTGTAAATATTACAACAAAGCTAAACATAAAAAAATCACTATCTCAAGAGAAACCTAACAAACACATAATTATGAGGTCATCCCATATGTCGGTAACTTTAATCATAGTCTAAAACAACTGCTCAGAAAACACAACATCCGAATTATAAACAAAGCTAACAAACTCGTTTACCGCACATCTAACAATAAAAAAGACATCTTTAATAAAAAAAAAAAAAGTGGTTTACGGTATGCCATGCCTCAGTTGCAACAAAAAATATATTGATTATACAACACAATTACACTGAAGCTCGGTTATAACGCGGTTTTTCGGATCCAAGATTTCGAAGATCGTGACATAACCGCGATATAACCGAACTCTCATTACTTCGCGACGTCAAATGTCGTACATCGCAGCCTATTATCGCCCACACGATTCCAAATCGATTTAAAATGGTCATTTCGCGATTAACTACATCATTCAGAGCTATGTGAGAGAATTTTATATTTATAAATACATAAATCATTACCTTTTCAACACTTTGATGGTGATCTATATTAGCCAAAATCGATTTGGCGCCGCCATCTTGTACAAACGACGAGTCACGTGGATCAAATCTAGGTATTCATACGCCTATCAGATTACATGGGCCTCTTTACTGGATGTCATTCGCAGAAAAATAGATCTCGATATTCATTTTGGTTAAACGAAAAAGTCCGCGATTCTGGTATTTTTTTAAAAAATATATTGTATTTGACGCATTTTCGTGACATTAGGGTGAGTATTGAGTCTCAACTACTGTAAATAATAAGGAAACAAGCCTATTAATTTGCACCTTTGATTTGATTTTAGGCGAAAAAACGGTAAATTTTGCAATTTTACAATTATACACCTTTTCCAAAATAGAAGGGGTCCAAGACCAAATCGCGTTATATCCGAATTCGCGATATAAACGACCGCGTTATAACCGAGCTTCAGTGTATTAAATAAAAGACTAAAACAACACTTAGCCAATTACAACATTATAGACCATTTTATATCCATTCTATATCAGCAAAAACAAAAAACTAGCCACACCCCTGATTTTGAACAATATTTTGAACAATTCAGATAATAGACCAAGCTAAAACTGTCTTCTCCCTTACCTTACGTAGTTATTTAAAAATTATGGCAAACAACAAGAAAAAAATATGTACAAGAAATATTCTAAATGCTTGAAATTACTTTTACGTTTTAACACGAAATAGAAAATGGAAATCTCGTAGATTTAATCTAAAGGTCAGGAATCAGGAATATAGATGCCGAAAAATAAATAAGGGAAAGGCCACAAAGTGGCTGAAGGCATGTTCCATAATGGTCTGGTCATGAAGCGCTTATTCGCCAAGTAGTCCAAATGGTCAAAAAGACTATTGTTGATCAGAGGGATATCCGCAGTGTACGAAGGATTCCAAGATCTTTTATTCAAGCGTCATCTTCGCACAACAACAGGAACTTTTATTAAAAATCCAATGTTCCTTCATAAGCTTCTGGTGTATCAGCTTCAAATCATATAATATAGATAGATCTGATCCAGCTGGAGGAAGGTGCGATGAAAGAAGTCGGCTTTGGTCCCTCTAGCAGTGACCAAGAAGAGGCTTTGGCGTCCATCTTCCTTCGACAACAATCCTCCGGTGTTCAGTGCTGTTGGCTATTGTTCTCTCTCCAAAAATACTTTTGGAGATCTAGTTTCAAAATCGCATATTACTACTGATTTAATTATTTGATATGTTAACTGCTATTAAATTGATTGCTATTTCACTGTTATAATATCTTTATTCTGAACAGGAGAATTCTCTTTCCTGAGAAATACATCCTTTTGTGTTTCTGCGTTATCATGATAGCTTTGCCAAATATACAGACATTGCCTCTAATGAAAAAGCACTGAATGACAAAAATCAGATAAATCTTTTAAGACTAAAACATGAAGTTAATTCGAAATCCGAAAGCAATAAAGATATAGTTTTGCGTTTTTAAAAAGTGCGTCATAACCATTCATGTTAATTGCAAATAAAATTCTTATTCATATTCAATGCATTGAAAAATGCAATGACATGCTGGTTGGTATATTATTCTTCAAAGGTACAAACAGAACTTCACCTAATCTAAACATATTCGAAAATTATAAAAAAATTGCAAATAGCTGTATTAGCTATTTGAACAGAAAACCTAAAATTGCAGCACACTGGTAATTTTTCCCTTCTTAATTATGTATGGAGCTCGTAGGATCAGATTTGAATTAACTCCAGGAAAAGTAAAGAATTTACATTCAGTAGAATGTTTCGTAAGTTAGGCCAAAGCAGAAGAACTTTGAAAATACGAAAAGTAAATGCTAATCACAGAAGTAGATGCTAGCAGCAACGAATGACAACAAAATATATCACCAATAAAAAAATACTTCTGAACTGAGACAAGACTTGACAACAAATATAAGCAATGGAATTCGTAATAAATAAATTACGTCATTAAGATTTTAGTCCAAAACAATAAAAGATAATGCTTCTGGGATGAATATATTATCTTAACCAAATCGAAACAGAATACAACAATAATATCTCTCCTTTCAATTAAATTACTGGAGAAATTAGTTGAACATCATTTCATCAATACAGTATTAAAATTATATTACTTTGCTAAGGTCGCGTCAAAATATTGTTTACTTTACAAGAAGTCAGTCAGATAAATGATAGACAGTCCATTTATTATATTTTATTCTAATTTCAGTTTACTGATTTACTTTAAGCTGTCGTATGTATATTCATATCTATTAGCTAATTCTTGATATTTCGTCAGGTGAATTCATTTTCTCAAGTTCCTATGATAAATCCGTCATTGCGTGGCTTTTCGATGCAGAGGATATTAATAAGAATGAAGGTGGTCAAGCCCAAATACGACAGTTTCAAGTAAGTATGCTACTTAGAATCTCAATCATTTTTCATAACAATCAATCAAAACAAGAATGTAACTGCCTAAGTTATACTTAATAATTTTGTCGCCGTTTTAGGGACATACGAAAGGTGTCTATCCATTGGTGTTTATCCCTGCTGAAGGGCTTCCATCTGAGGCCTACGACGGAAAACTGAATATTAATCCGGGCGATATTCTCATTACGGGATCGGCGGATTGTACGGCCAGGTCCTGGTCGTTTGATTCCGGACTCTGTCTCAAGGTAAGATAAGCAATTTGAATAGAAACTACTTACTTCTTGATACTTTCTTAAATTTGGATAATTTGAAATATAAATTAGCCTAAGAAAAATAATTTCGTCATTTGACTCAAGCCAAACGTTCAGGAACTTTGGAAAGGGCTGTCCATAGACTACGTCACGCTAATTTTTGTTATTTTCGACACCCTCTCCTTGTCACACGTTGTCACAATTTTGTGGACTCCCCTTCCTAATATTATGTCACAACATCAGGCACATACCACTAATTTACATTAAAAACTAAAGTATTTTTAATTGTTGACATAATATTCAAGCATATTTTCGTTTGAACCTAAAAGTTGAGATAATTGCGGCTGTTTTAATGAATTTATTAATAGGAATTTTTGATTACAAAAAATGCACTTAAGTAAAATGTAAAATGCACTTACTTATCTGATCCCCTCCCCCTCCTTCGTCACACAAAGCGCTTCCCCTTCCCTCCTCCTGACATGCGTACGTAGTTTATGGACAGCCCCAAACTGGTCTAACTTGCACTGATGCCATCTGCAACTAAAATCTTATAACGGTTTCGTGGCGTGAGAAAAGAGAAAAAAAAATTATCGCAGTGGACGAACGCATCTGAGATAGGCCGTCAGGACAACAGGATGCTGGGCCCAAAATTAAATAAACACAACACACACACAAGATAAGATTAAGGTAAAAATATATTAGTCTAAGATAATACAATTAGGGAAGCATAGATGTGGGAGACTGTTAAAAGGCAAAAAAGAAAGTGACCTCTCACTGGGGGTCAACCAAATAACAACGATAGATAATAATAAATAAAATGACAAGGAAATCAGATTACACTGTGAGCTTCACCTCCCAACCAAGCCTAACAGGTGAGCAGTTCGCGTCACATGTAGAAAATAAAAAGGAGATGAGAAAACGGAAAAAAAAAAAAAAAACTATCACTCCACTCACGTGATGGAAACAACTACTCCGGGAGGTTTGATGACAAGTTAAGGGTGAGAAAAAAAAAAAAAACTTGAGAAAAAAAAGAAGGGGGGGGGGGGGGAAAGGAAGGAGGTTGGGCGGGTAAAGGAGGCTCCGCCTTGCCGGCCACATCAATATCAATATGTATAAACATTGGTCTGAAAAGTTAAACAAAGCATAATACAGTATAATGCAAATATATACATATATCTATATAAAGAGAAAATGATGACAAGATGATAATAGAGGCTCAAATTACACTTAGTCAGTAAGCTAAGAAATGGCGTACTTGTTATCACTCGGGTTTGCGGTCTTGGGTCAAGCTGAATTACAGTCCGAAGGCACGATGGAGTGATAGGAGTCAAGTTTCTTTAGAAAATTAAAGTAAAAACGAAGGTCTAACTAATTTTCAAATCACTCTGGGACAGTTCCTTGTGCGAAGATCAAGGGTCACTAAAATCAGAAATGTCTACTTACAGTGTGCAGGTGATGCCTACGTCACAAATACTTCCATCATATCGCAGCACACTTCGAGAGGTATAGGCCTCTCCACGTTCACAAGTGGGCACAGAAAACCGATGAACCATCGAAGCACAACACTCTTGAGATCTAATTCACACTCCCATGCTGAAATTATCCGGAGCGTTCTGTCCGAAGTATGGGTCTGTTTCACTAACACGCCCAAAGTATCCGGAACGTGTTTCTTCTTTTCTCTCCTAAGTACGGGTCGTTTTCCACCCACGCTCAAAGTATCCGGAGCGTTTTTTTCGTGGTACGGGCTGGCTTTCACTCCCCGGCAGGACTCCGACAGAGCCCGGCAGAACAGTGGGGACAAAAGAAAAAAACTCAACAACTGCTGCCCCCCATCCGGTTCGTAAATTCGTAAGATCCGTAATTGTTTGTCCATCAGAATCCAACAATTAGAAATCCCGCAAAAAGCTGGCGTGCCGAAGCTACTTGTAACCGAATTATAAGGCGACGGTGAGACTAAATTAATCACTCTGCAAGCCAAATTTGGCTAAAAAAGAAGCAAGAAATTAGGCCTATACAGAAATAAATTCTAAAGAACAGATAAAAGAAAGGAAATAATTGAAATGGAATATCTTTTTACATAATAATAATAAATCAGCAGTCTCCTGAAAAATTGTAAAATAAAGGCAAGGAGAAAAAAAAATGAAGCACAAGAGGATTAGTAATAGAGCGGGACAGAGATAAACAAAGAAAACAAGTGGAAACCCGGATAAAGAGAAAGGAAAGAGAGAGGAAGGGAAAGGAAAGGAAAGAAAACGAAGTTGATATTAAAACAAAGTAAAGAAGAGATAGAAAAATACGAGAGAAAGGCGAGACAAGAGGAAAAAAAATAAGAAAATAGTGTCACGGATCAAAGAGGATACATAAATAAAAAAAACAGTGACAATCTTTCGAAAAACGGAAACTATGTCTAAAATTACATTTTGGAAGTTCATTTTGGAACAACTCTTCTTTAACTCCAGCCAAAATTATGGCGACTTCGTAGCTCGGCTTCCCTTGGTAATCAATCCCTAACCGATCCAAAGTACATTATCATTGAGGATCTGTGGATACCAAATCCCAGCTTTAATAAAAATGGGGAAAAAAGTAAAACAATGAAATTTTGTTGTTCCTAATCTGTTTGGAATTTGTGTAGCTCGAATCCAGAAATGCTTTTAATCGAAGATTTTCAGTTTCTCTGCAGATACTTGATTGAAGGTTCAGTCATCGAACTCAGCTGTGCTCATTTTGTAGCTTCTTCTGCTTAGTTTTTGTTCAATAATTGTGTCTCAAACTTTAAAAAAAAGTATTGCATTCGCGAAGTATTTCATATGAGGCTAATTGTTAATTTGATCGCTATTATCAAATACTCGCTTTTACATTTCTAAACCAAAAGCTACGGTTTTCATTTTTACGCTTTCTCTTTATTCACACTTGGCTGCGAAATGTCTCTTTTACCTGACATTCGTCATTTCTCAATTCACTTCGTTTTCGATTATGAATACGTTAATAAATACGTAGTGAATAAGTTCGGTTGGGAATATGTTCTTTGCTGTAGTATATTACTTAGCTGTCACTGACTTTAAAATAAGTAAAAAAATAAATAATTTATATGCGTCCATGGGTGCGATTGCAGACGTAACGGCAGTAAAGTGGCGTAAAATTTCGGTTTAAAAAATTCGGTTTTGTTAGTTTAAGCTTTTTTCGGAATCATGAGAAAAATTTCCAAAAATTTTCACCTGGAAACAGTTGTCAAATGTTTCCGAATGGATTCGTGTTTACTGAGGTCAGTAGATACTGAATTGCCATAGTCGGTTCCATTCATCTAACAACACTACGATCGAGTATAAAAGGTTTTGTTTTTTGTTTTTTTGTTATTCAATGAAAGATTGTTATGAATAGGTCTTTTCTTTTCCTCAGATATTCCAAGGTCATACGAATCCAATCACTTGTATGGCAACAGACTCTCTTGGTAAAACTTTATTCACTGGTTCAGGAGACAATACTATTCGCAGTTGGAACATTGCTAAAGGCGAAGTTATAAAGGAATTTAAAGGACACGACAGTCCTATTATCTGTATGCAGGTAAGAAAAGAAGCAATATTTTTTTTCTTTATTAAGCAGCAAAAATGTCCTTTCCTTAGTTCGATAATAGCTTATAAATAAATTATGAGTTAAATATTAATTTCGGTAGATTGTATAAATATACAGAGTAAATGTTATATTTAATCATGAATGCAATGATTCTTTAATGATTATGTAAAAAAATGTGATAAACACTCATATATTTTTATTTGCCATTCTTGCATTTACATAAACATAAAAATCATTTCATTAAGAAATGATTGTTAACATTATTAGTTGAATCTTGGTTATAGATTTCTCAATTTAAAAGATAAACTTGATTTTTCTTAAAATTCGAAACTTTAAAGTTTTGCTTCTCTTGTGCCCTGCCAGGATTTGATCTCAAAGAACACCTATTCTTTTCCAAAAACATTTTATGAAGTACTCTATAGAACATTCTGTAATAAAATTAATTGTTTTCAAAATAGGTTGTGAACCGATTGCTTTATACTGGTTCTTCTGATATGACTGCTAGATGTTGGGTATCGGAGTTTGGCGATTGTACACGAGTTTATAAAGATCATAAACACAGCGTCACTTGTATACGGTTCCATGACGGTGTCTGTAAGTAACAATTACTTTACTCAATAATTAAGGATTTAAAAAAGTCGTCGTGATTCGAAATAACATTAAATTGAGACAGACCTCAGAATTTTCATGTTTTCTATTCAGATTACTTTAAAAAAACAACAACAACATTAAATCTTGGCTAAGTTATAATGGATCCATCAACCATTTTAAGAAAATTAGCATATTTAATAATTATTAATAATAAATTTTTAATTTTTTTTTTTAATATATAACGTCAATTAGGGATGAAGCTTCTCCAAGCTATCGAAAGCCAAATCCAAATTAAGAGCTATTTAATATTCCTATTAGTTAATAACTATTATTTTTGGTAAAAGAAATAGAATACTATCTATTCAAGTTTATTTTTCTCCTCCAAAAGGACGTTACAGAATTTCTAAAAATAAATAATAATATCAGACCTTAAATAAAAAATATAAGAAACAGCACACATTTTTTAGACTTCTGAAAGATGCCTTATATCCCCGGTTTGTCTATGTGGAGACATATCCCACAATGCTTCACAACGACTTCTGTTAGCTCAGTTGTAGGTGGCCTTGAATGTTGTAGGGGCCTGTTAATCAGTTGGTTACAGCGTCGTGCTAATAACGCGAAGGTCATGGGTTCGATCCTCTCATCAACTTAAGTTTTTTTTTTTTTTAATCATTATTAGGAATTCAGTGCATTAACAAGGTTTTGAGTTAAGAATGACGATTATTCCATATAAATAGGGGTGGGTAAGATAGCATAGGGTCGCAAACAGACTCGCGCGAGCATTTTCTAGACCACCCCGGCGCAGTCTATTCTAAAATAAAGGTGACTCAGAAGCCGTTGCGAAGCACTGTGATTGGTTTACTAATCCTATCCCTACCTTGTTTTTTAAAAGAGATTATTTTTAAATGTTTTTTACAAATCTCTTTTTTTTTTAAAAAATTGTATGCTGTTTCTTATTATTTTTTATTTAAAAGTTATATTCGCACACGTCAAAAATATTTTAAAATAGCAGACACTGACATTATTAAGCTTAAAGACAATAACAATACTACTACTACTACTACTATTAATATTTTTTTTGTTATTTTTTATTTATTTAATATAATTTATCAGATACAATAAATTCATGTTAGGAGCAATAGAAAGCTCCTACAGCAGGTTCTTATAACATATAAAACAAATTCATTAGAAAACATTAACTTTAAGTAGAGTACATAAATCCTATATCCACTATCTTGATACTAAAAGCAAAAAAAGATAAAAAACAAAAGACAAGAAATTTGATTTTAAAAAATAGAAAATATAATACTCACTATTAATTAATCTAGGCAGCTTTTTATTTGATTTCCTTTCTCTTTTTTATTTTTTCTTGTGGGGAGGATGACTTCAGAGTTACAAGAATTCAAACCTTCTTAAGACTATTAAAGTGTTCCAAAGAAACTAGAACAGTTTTATCGAAATGTTCAAAAATCAGAAGAGTCGGCAAAAAAAATATATCACCAAAGAAACAAGAAATATAGGAATTTCGGAAGAATAAGTGGAGGATTGAATAACCACAAAGACCATGTGGATTTATAACGAGGAAGCAATAAATAAATTTGCTATCCAGAAATTTCGCTTGAGCAAGTGACAAAGAACTCAAAAGAGTCGCACAATTGAAAGGCTACCAGCATTGAGAGAAGACAGAGTTTTTGTGATAAGCATTCATAAATGTATAACTCACTGTTTGTGAGATTTAAAAAGATTTCTTCGTGGCTCTGTCAATGTATCATTTTACTTTACATAAGCAATTAATTCTCTGTTGCGAAAGAACAAATATGTAAATCCGGATAATTATTAATCAATCACCTGTCTCTCAAAAATCTGTAAATTACTGGCGTTTTGTATGCAAAATAAAATCTATCTTCATAACGATCAGAATGATGTATTTGATTCAGAAAAAAGGATTTATCAAAAAGTCTAAACGATTCAATTAACAACTTACTACAGATTTCGTCATTCGTGCACAGGCAGTGCAGAAACAAAGAAACTTGTATATGTGTACATTGGATTTCGGAAGTTATCTGACTCTGTGCCCCACTCTTGGTTACTGAATATCTTTCTGATATTCAGAACTTGTTCCATCAATTAACGGCTACTTGGAATACGCAGCAAAAAAGGTTGGTAACATTGTAATTGCTTATAAAAGCTGTTATAGTATTATCATCTTTGAGGCTGTGAATTCCAAAAGGTTTACTCCAAGAAAATTCCAATGGTCCTCTATTGTTTTGCGTGGCTCAAAACTCTCTTTCTCATTTGCTAAATGATAGTCAACAAGGCTTCCCTATTACATAAAAAAAGAAAGAACAAACAAAGATACACGTCCCACCTACAGGAATGATGTCAAGATTAATGCCATATAATTCTTATAGTTGCAGGATCCTACTATATGCCTAAGTGGCCCTTGGGATCGCAGAAGATAATAAGCTAGTAACGGTCTGAAAGAGAATTCAATGTGGAAAAATCAATGCCAATAATTCTAACCATCCAAAATTACTGCAAAGAACAACAGAGATGTTTTCAAGAGATATATTATAAGGGATTTAGTCTGTATAAATGCAGAACCCCAAGTGTAAAAGAAAAACATGCTGTTGCTGGATTTGAGCTTGAGAATGGTCTGATAAAATATGTGGACGAAGGCTTAAACATATTGCCATGGTGCAATCGAAGCAGATAAAGCATCACGTAATTAAGCAAAAATCATTTAAAATACTGTATATACAGAGTGCTTAAAACTAGAGTCTTAAAACCAAACTAAATAACGAGCATTTGATCAAATCTATAAATACATAAGTAATTCCTGTTTTTTGCTCAACTTACACACATGATCTTCTATCGTCCTAATCTATCAAACTGATAAATTACTCTGGAATTTAGTTAATAGTTATAATTAGTTTTAATTTTATATATTTTTTTTATATTAGCGAACTATATTTCTCAAAATTTTATATCTCAGAAAATAAATTATTATTTTGTTACCCCTTAATGTTCACAACTTTATTTGACATCTTAGTTAAGATTAGTATACGTAGCTGACGGTATATTTAAGACAGTTAAGGAAGCTAATGTATGTAGATCTATGTCTTAAGTAAAGACATATGTATAATGTATAAAGACATCTGTATAAATATGTCTTGTAAATAAAAAATATACAATAAACAAAAAAAAAAAAAAGTCGAATCATTCTTAAAATTTAAATACATTTTAAAATGAACATTTTTAGCTGTAAGTATTATTATCTTCATTTTACTTAAATAGTTTTGTATTTATTACTTATTACAGTGTACACAGGCAGTGGAGATTGTGTAGCAAGAGCCTTTGATGCGAAAACCGGTGAAATGAAACGGATATTTAAAGGACACGAGGCAGGAATATCTGCTTTAGTGGTATGAGGAGTTCGTAAATGCTTCAGTTAAAATTGAGAAAAACACTTTTACAAAAATAGTAAAAAATATATAAATATTATATATTCTTATCTCTTCTATTAACAATTCTATAAAAAAAATCATTCAAGGTTTAAATTTTAAAAAAATTACAATTGCTTTTAAATATAAAACCTTTTAAAAAAAAATAATAATCATTTACATCATTTTCCGTTATATTCAGAAATCACAATAATAGTAAAAAAGAATTATAATGCAAATTTTCAAAGTTATCTGATTATCAATTCCCGGAATGAGACGGTTTTTAAACAATATTTTTTTCAAAATGAAACTTTAAACTTTTGTTGGTGATGAAGAATTCTTCTCGGATTTTCAGCCAAGTAAGAATTTTGGAGTGGTCCAAAAGCTTTCGGACGCCTTCATACGTCCATCTTCAGGGAAGATTACAGAAATTCCTTGAAGACAGACGCTATAAAGCTTGGATTACTCTGAAATTCTTACGTGACTGGAAACTATAGAAGAATTCTTCAATGTGTTTTCAATGTTTTAATAATTTCGCGAATTCTTTTATGCACATACAGTATGAATATTCTTCACGTCTACATTCACTTACTTTCGGAATGACTATTTTTGTTTAAAATTAACATCCTTATTATCCAACAAAATCAGAATTTTTCAATTACAATAATATCCTGTTCTTTCTTTTTATGGTTTAATTTTCAAAGCATTTATAATATTAATTAATTTTTTTTATTACAAATATTGAATTTATAACTACAATTGCTGATTTAAGTCTCAGAATTAGGTTTGAATCAAAATGCAATTGAGAATGTTTTAAGAATAAAAATTTGATATAAAGAATGCACTGGATATTTAACATTAAATGTTTGGATATTCGAATTTCCTTTTGTAAAAGCTGTTAAATCTTCCAGTAAATGGTCAAACTTTACATAATTTGACAGAATTATATTTAAAATTTACTGAAAGAAAGGAAAAAGCTAAGATCTGATTCATCTTCTTCAATTGAAAATAAAGTTTAAAGTTTAAAATCCATGACGTCCGCCGAGTTACTAAATTAGGCTCCTCCAGTCCTAGGTACCTCAACCACTAGACCTTAGGCCCACCTCTTCTACGATATGAATAAATAATGACACCAATTTGTTTGTTTTTATATTATTATTGTAAAATACAAATATATTCAGAATTCCGGTGTTGGCTTTCGATATTTTTATTAATGATATATTTTTTAAAAAAATTTCTTAATATTAAGCATTCACTGGATATTTGAAAAAGTCAACAGATTATCTTTACTAAAAATTCTTCTGTTTCTGTTTTTAACAAAACTCACCATCAGGTCGTGACAACTTTCATTTTTAATATCCTCTGAAACCTATGTCATTTAAATAGACTAAAAGTAAGCCCATCTCAAAATAAAATTTTAAAGAAAATGTATTCTGGTATAATTATTTGTCTTTCTCTTACAAATTGTTAGTAGTATTTGTAATGTTTCACAAAGGAATCAGAAAATAGATTTTTACACAAAGTTTAAAGTAGACTTTATTTTTCTAATTTCCGAATTTCAAGCAGTTTACTTGAGTAAAATAAGAATATTATAAAAAAAATTATCATTTTTTTTTTTTTTGTATTATAGGCAGTAGAAGAACGCCTGTACACAGGCTCAGTAGATGGATCTCTGAGGGTTTGGGACTGTAGCGGCATTGCAGATGATCTAATGGTTGGAACCTCAGTTCAATTACAAACAGGAAAAGGAGCCGCCAAGAACGTCCGAGCTTGAATGGACCAATGGAATGAAACAGACACCAAGCCAATGGCCTATGAACAAATATGGAGAAACATAGGAAGCAGTTCATCTGAATCAATACAACGGAATAACGAAAGTGATACTTCGATATAAGAATAAGCAATGCATGCATTTTTATCAGAAGTAGATTATTAAGGTCAAAATGCGAAATGAAATCAAAAACTTCATCTTTCAAATCAAACCATTCCTAAACATACATCCATTTCGGATTTGGTTTTATTTCACTTAATTTGGACGTTCTTTTTAAATAAAACAAAAATAACAACTTAAAAGAAACCAGTAAGTAAAGGAACTTACATTTAAACCTTTTTACCTTTGAGATATTTAAAATATATGAAATAAAAATTATTTCAAATTAAATAAAACAAGAAATGAATTCAGCACAAATTTAACCAAATTGCCTTTCTGGTTCGATTATCGGGAAGGAATCGGGAACGGCCGTTTCGTCCTACTTGGGACTCATCAGCCCGATCTCCGCCTTCCCCGAATAGAAATTATTTCCTTTTAAAAATTTATCTGCAATAGAATAGTCATAAAAAACATCAAGAATTTTTATTTTTTACAGAGAGATGATTTTTAAGCATAGAAAAAAATGCTACTCAAATAGTTTGTTATTTTTATTTATAATAAATTTCAATTTTGATTGTTATAATGCACAGGAACTGTACATTGGAGCTACGAATGGTTTTCCTTTGGATATTTCTCAGAAACTTCAATTATAGAAGTTAGGATTAAAAAAAATATATATTCTTTTAATATAAATACAGAAAACTTAGGAAGAAAAACAAGTATTTTTAATAAAGTAGAATTTAATTTTCCTTAATGTAGAATTAATTTCAGTTCCGGATTGGAAAGAGTTACCATATTTAGAAATTTTAGTATTTTGTGTACATTGTCACGTGTGATATGACATAGGATGAATCTCTCTTATCCTTGTGAAACACTTGTTAGTTTGGTTGTTCGTTTTCTTTCAGAAGTTTCGGTTACTGAAACTGAATCTTCAATTTGGCATTCACTTTGCCAGTGCCTTATTGTATATAGAATTCTATAGAATTAAATAAATAAAAATAAATAAGTAATATGCAGGGTTTTTTTCTGTATTTTTCTCTGAAATTTGTATGAATGTTTTGTATTTTAGTTGAATATTTTTGTGCGTAAGAGAATTAGTTTAAATGAAAATAAAATTTAAATAAAGAAATATTTATTGAACTCTAGTCTGGAAAATCCTTTAATTCTCAATAAAGTCTCTCTCTCTCTCTTCTTTCAAAAATAATTTTTATTCCAGGGTCCCGAAAATCCTTCCATCCAAAACAGAATTTTGGTTAGCGTAAATGAATTGAAATCTAGCCATTGATGTCGGACTGTGCTGAACAGATTCAATGGCGATTAGACACACTTTCCAATTCTTTCTAGCACATTATTGTCTTAGCAATTATAACATTTATGTAACATCTTCAAATGCAGTTATCGACAAAGTAGGTAAATAAAAGACGTTTATTCATAATTTTCTAGACTTGTTTGCAACATTATTCCGGAATTTTATTATCTTATTAATTCGGTTGAAGTATTTACAAAGCTTGTAGGTCCTGTAGGCCAGTGGTTTAGCCGCTGAACTGCAGACTGGAGAAGCCGGGTTCAGTTCCCGGCGACACGACAGTCGGAGATTTTCTACGACTGTTTCTCCTCCTGATAGACCCTTGAGTACACCCAGCCCTCTCTCAAACGGGCATCAGGTTTCTTAATGGAGGGTTAAATGAAGGCGGACGTTTGCTTTAATTTGGATTTATTTCTTGATAATTATTACTTATAATTATTCCAATGAAATAATCCAATCAAAAGCTGACGTATAACTTAAAAATAAATCAGTTCGTAATCATATTTTCAATATAAAGGCTAATCGTGGAAACCGTTTTTTTAAAGCTATCTAAAGTCTAACACATTTATTTTGACGATCACGTTTGCGCGAGAATTACGAAATTCTCGAAATCTCGCCATTAGCCTCTTCAGCAGGTCTCAAGAAATTTAGTATTTTTAATGTCTTGTCACTAGGAAAATGCTACGTAATGAATTTAATGTTTGTTTATTGACTGATTTCAATTTATTAAAACTATATTAAAATGTAGTAAAAGTCTCATGCATTTCCCCGTATTATAATTCATTTAAATGTTTCAATATTTTGTGAGAAGACATGGATAGAGACTATTCTCACGTAAATTACGTGAAATCACGAAAATACGGAATCGTCAACATAAATGTGTTAGACAGTACAAGTTCTTCATTGTCTATTTAGTTATATACTGTATATACGGTTTTTGATACATTTGCCGGAAATTTTGTCTTTTTTAGTATCTTTTTGGTTCTTTAAAGCATAATAAATTATCTTCTAAGGAGAGAGGTTTTTATTTAAACTCGTTTAGAGACTTAATCTCGCCCTTTTTCTTAAGTGAGATTAATGAATTCATTACAATATCAGATTAAGAAATAAAAAGAAAAATGAGGCTTTTCTTAAGCATATTTAGATCTATAACTTAAAGTAAATTTTACTTAAAGTTTAACGTGTGTTTAAAACATAAATATGTTTATTAAATAAAGATAAATGAAGATAAATGAAAATAGTTAACGCACTAAGTAATCATATAAAACATATTATGAAAAAAAAAAAAACAAAAAAAAAAACAACAACAACGTACATATTGGGAGCTTTCGGACAGAGCACATTGTCAACCTAAGTTGTTACATATTGTCCTAGGAACATATATGTTACATATTGGTCCAGGCTGACAATGGGCTCTGTCCGAAAGCTCCCCATATGTATGTATGTTTTTTTTGTTTGTTTGTTTGTTTCTTTTCTTAATATTTTCCAAATACAGTAGAACCCCTCTAATCCGTCACCTTTGGGACTGGGGGTATGGTCGGAACGCAAAAAAGGTCGGATTCTCAGAAAGTACAGAAAATACGGATTTACAGTAAAATATACGGATTTACTGCGTTGTCAAGCAGTTCAAGTTTAGGTTTTTTTTAATGTTTTGCTATTCTTAAGAGCGTTTTCACCATTTACTGTCACTATATATGCAAGTAAACAACACAATGGCGCGACGGGTAGTGAGTCACTGACGAGTAGGGGACAAGTTCGGCCGGCTCGAGCACGGTCGGATCAATCGGAGTGGCGGATCAGCCGAGGACGGACGAGAGGGGTTCTACTGTATATATAAAAAAGTGTGACTGATAACTTAAACTGATAACTTAAGTGTTAAGTGTTAACTATTTTCATTTATCTCCATAACTAAAGAATTTTAAAATAGAATACAGTAGAGCCCCGATTATCCGCGGAATTGGGAGGCAAGGGCTTCGCGGATAACGAAAATCGCGGATAACCCGAAAAAGACTAAAGCTGAGGTGTAAACATGAAAAAAAATATTTCACCATTAAAAACTACGTTTTATTATATAAAAAGCATAATATGTAAAACTTTTAAAATATGTACAGTAAAGCAGAAACTTTTGCTCTACGTTTGCATCCACAAATTTCGAAGGCCTATAGGATTACGATGCACAATAAACCTGTTAGTAATTTTCGAGTTATAGTGCCCTTCGCATTGTAGGGCCTATTGTACTTTCCCTGTTGTTGGCTTGGATTAAAATTGGGTTTTTTGAGGCTCGTAATTAAAAAAAATTTTCGCGGTACTCGCGGATAATCGGGGCTCTACTGTACTTCTAAATATAATTTAGTCAAAGTAAAAAAAACCCAAAAACTTATGAACAGATTGACAAAATTTAAGAATCAATAATTCAAAAATGAATGAAGAAAAATCATAACAGAAAAAAAATCAAAAATGATTTTAGAAGTTAAAGAAAGAAATTATGTTAACGACCCAGAACTTCTGCTATTGTTAAAACTGTATGACGTAATATGTACAATTAAGTCTGCAGTTGTAGATAGTCAATTTTGCTAGTTTTATTAATCCAGTTTTAATCCCCTTTTTTTTATTATAGTTTTATTTTTTTTTCTTTACTAAAACTAAAAATTCAAATTAAAAAAAAATTGCAATTTAAAATTTATTATTATTATAAAACTAACTTTTTTTGCGGAAATTATAGAGGAAAAGGTGTAAATATGGGCACCCTTTTGTATTTTTGACTTAAAGTTACTTTGTTTTGGAAAAATTCAAGATTTTTGATCTTCATTAACAACTATAACAAGTTTACTAAATGAGAGGAGGCAAAACAATGATTAATATCAATTATTTTAATTCGAAAACGAAGATTTACAAAAAGCTTCAAAAAAAGCATCTGAAAAAATGGGGTGCAAATATGGGCCCCCTCCAAAAAACTCACAAAAAAATGGTTTAAAATATTTTAAAACAGGATAAAACAATACAAAACGATACAAAGAGCAAGTTATATATTTGAGAATTTTAAATGAACATCAAATCCAGTGATTAGGCTGGCCCTTGCTGCTTTGCGTCCCCGAGTACTGGTTCTCTTCTTAAGGTGAGGGTTAAGTCACATCTAGGTCAATGTGAATGATTTCAAATCGTTCTGTAAATGATACAAATGCAATATAAAATCTATAAATTTAAAATATGATAGTTTAAATATGAATGATTCATATTCTCCTATTTTTTATATATAAATGATAACTGAATTAATTTTATTTAATTTCAAAACCAACTAATTTTTTGGAAAGATATGGCCGTTTACTATTTTATTTTATCAAAAAACACTCCCATTTCGGTTCATCTGAAGAAATACAGTGAAAATCCAGTTACTGAATTCAACATTTCCAATATATTCTCATTAGTCGAATTTAAAAAAAATAAAAACCACAAATTTGATCTGAAGCAAATTACTTTCGGATTTTTTTACAGCCAAAAAGCCGTGTATTTCCCTAGACTTTTGCATTCGGCAAACTCAATATTCATTTGCAATTCCATTTCTGTTAGTTGATATCAAAATGGCTAAAGATATCATTAAGAAATTTAATTACTCGTTTTTTTCTATTGTTAATTGAGTTCCCGAAATTCCCTGTAGAGGGCCTTGAATTTCAGCTTGTCGCCTTAAGCTTTTTGAGGACAGGGGGATGGCTCAGGAATTTTTATGACATCGTCCCCTCGTTTTATGACAACTCTCCAAGTCTTTACTACATTTAAGAAAGAAGGCACGACTTTCTATGTAAGTATTTATCTAAATTCCTATATATTAAAAAAAAAATGATTCTGATATAAAACAAATAGATTTGTTCTAATTTAACTAAAATTTAAATTTCTGGGAAGACTTAACTCTTTATTTTTACAACTATTTTGAATAGAACCTAAAATTACAAATCTTGAAAGAAATTCAGATATATATTGTTAACTTACATTATGAGTTAAAAAAAATGGATTATATGATTTAAAATTATTTTAAAGATATTTTAAATTTCTCTTCCTTTAATCTTATAAATCAAGTACAGATAATGTTGTGTTTTCGAAGAAAATATTAGTTTTCAAAACCGTAAACTTATCTAAAGACTATTATTTTGTTTTTGTTTTGTTTTTTGATTTTAGTCATTAACAATTTATTCCAAACTTAGATTTTTTACCATTTCTTCTCCATATGTCAAGAAAATTCTTAATTCTATCAAAAAGAAATCGACATATTCGAGTTTTGTAGCAACATAAAGACAATATTTTTTTTAAACGAAAAGTCTTTGTTAGTTTGTGTGAATTGTTTAGAAGAATAATGACTACGATTGATGTAACTTAGGTGTATCTGTAAAACGTGCTACAGAATTGATATTTCGACTATTTTAGATCAAATACTTTTTTTTTACTAATTTAGTTAATCAATAATAAACAATTTGTCGATTATCGAGAAAGTAAACAATGTAAAATTTATCTACTTTATTATTTTCCAATCATTTCCTATTTCAATCAATACGTTCTTTACTATTTCACTTCCTTTATTTCTTGATTATTGCATCACAATAAGCCGAAGCATTAAAGTAAAAAAACAAAGACAAAAATAAAAATTTAAAATCTTAATGACCACTAATTAGGTTTGATAATTAGGGAATAAATACTTTCTTTTCGCACAGATACAATGCCTGGTCAAGTAACCTATTCAGTGATTATATAAACGAAAACAAATGCATATACAAAACAGATAGTGAATTACAGCGTAAATAATGACGATTACAAATGAAGTTAAAAAGTAGATAGAAACTTGATAAAATTATAATTGTCTTCAGTTAAAAAGGCATCATTTATTACATTACAAAAAAAAAAAAACTATTGAGGAATCTTGCCAACTTTTAAGTACAATATTTCGATTTGTAATATGTAGCAAATCGAAACGTCTGTAATTATTTATTTAAATGAATTTTTATTAATTTTTGTGTTCTGTCTTGGAGTATATTTAATTTGTTAACCAATTCTAGAAAAGGAAGAACAGCGCTTCACTATTTTACATAATTCCAACATCTGGATAAGTCACAACCAAAACTTTTTATTCATTCCTGATATTTCGTTTCTTCTAATCGAAGAAACTTCTTCTGATGACTTATGATAGGGATATAAACATATCCTCCATCAGTAGAATTCATTACAAAAGGAATCATAAAAACAATATCTTTGTTTCGTGATACATAATAAGTGATTGCAAAAACAATGCTTTAGTTTTGGAATTTGTGAACTACAATAAAACAATAGTCTTGCTTGTACAATAATTGATTAGAAAAACAATAATATTTTCTTTTAAATTTCCTGAAATACAATAAATAATTATAATAATCAATATTTTTTAAAATATAAACATCAGATGAATAATGCTTTAACGTGTGTGTATTAATTTTTTTTCAACAGGTTT
>JAFIDM010000001.1:85859626-85876400 GCA_023159025.1 Thereuonema tuberculata
TTTTTTTTTTTGGTTGTTAAGATAGGATTGCCGGTTTTTTTTTGTTTTTTTTTTTGGTTGTTAAGATAGGATTGCCGTTTTTTTTTGTTTTTTTTTTTTGGTTGTTAAGATAGGATTGCCGTTTTTTTTTTTTGGTTGTTAAAATTCATCTTGCCTGAGGCCCTTACATTAATCTTGGCCCCCCAAAAAATATATTCTATATTCGCCACTGACTTACAACAATAATTATTTAACAGTTTCAGAATAGAAAGAAATACTAAATAGAAAGAAAATTAAAGGTTTTTTTTTTTTTTTTTCCCTTTACCTTATTTAAATTATTCCATTTTTTTCTCCCCCTTTAGTTCTCGTTTTTAATCTTACAAAAGGTAACTTTAACAACTACTAATTCTGAATAATTCAACAGCATTTATAATTCCTAAAGAAACAAAACTCAGCATTCAAAATATTTATGAAATTCTTAGATTAAAGAATTAGGTTTTCCTTTTAAAAAATAATGTACTCATATACTACAGTACTTTGTGTACCGCTTCTCATGTTGTAGCAGCAGTCAAATGATAGTATTGTCTCTCTCCTAGAACTGAAAGATTCTGGTCAGACAAGGAAAATTAGAATTTGTAAACATCAATTCATATCTTTTCTTTCTGAATCGGATGCTAGTCTTCTTTTCTCCTTAACCCTACTGAAGGTGGGTGGCAGGGGTCCCTATAAGAATTTTCGGGTCTCTGCTGGTTTCTTTATATCGCTGTAGGGTCGACCTTATTTCACTTTCTTCATGTATTCTCTTCTTGGTATCCCCCTATCAGATTTTCCCTCCATCATTCCTTCAATCAAGTTGATGATACATTCAGAATGTCTGAGGAAGTGGCCTAACATTACTACCTCTTCTCTTTTCTATAGTATATAAAATTGATCTTCTTTCTTCTATTCTTCTCAAAACTTTCTCATTTGAAATTCTCTCCGTCCGTGCAATTTTCAGCATTCGGCACCAGCAGCACATTTCAAATGATTGGAGCTTCTCTTTATCCAATTTTCGAAGGGTCCATGTCTCTTCCATATATTTACATGTTCCAGACATAACGTTTTATGAATTGTTTTCTAATTTTAAAGGATATATTTTTTGATGTTAGCAGTCCTTTAGAAAACTAATATCTAAATATTATTTTTAAATTGTAAGTAAGTAGAAAGTTTCGTGTAATTTCGAAAAGAAATTAATAAATTAATAATAATTAACGATGATGCTTTCATCCTAACGATGTATTAAGTAAAATGTTTCCGATTTTTTAAAAAAAATTATTAAAATAGATCTGTTAAAAAAAAAAAAAAATCTAAAAATTTCAATACGACCTGTTTACTTCCTAAACTGGGAATTATGAGTTGCAATTAATTAATTAATTACTTATATTAGGTATTTTATTATGAGATTATTTTACACCTGTTTTATTTAGTCAAGAAACTAAGAAACAAAGTAAAATTTAGAGATCCGTATATTTTGTAAGAAATTAAAATAAACACACAATTTAAAAAATACATAGATCATACATACAATTAAAAACACATCGGGAATGTTTTTCGGAAAACCTTGTTGACAGCCTTGTTGAAGGTTGACAAGGGAAATCGTAAAGATTCCGAAAAGCTGCCCGATGTATTTTTAATTGTATGTGTGATCGGATGTATTTTTTAAATTGTGTGTTTATTTTAATTACTTATAAAATATCAAATTTTAACACATGTAAAACCTTTTTAAATAGAAATCTGTATAAATATGAAATGTTCATATTTTTTTTTTAAGGCGAAGTAACTATATCGCTCATTTGCTGTAACAATGACATAACTCAGAAATGATCAGTTTCGGGTTATTTGCAAAAAAGACTGGAGAATGGGTTGTTGAAGTTCTTTTTACTCTTACAATGACGTAACTGAGCTTCAAAAACTCGCTACGAGAGAGCGAATTGTGTCACTAAAGCATCAACACATTTCATTAACTTTCGAAACTTTCAAACTCATTTTCTGGAAAATGATCTTTTCGTTGTTGCAGCAAATGAGCGGTATATTCTATTTCTACTGTATATTTTAAATAGGCTAGTTCAATTGAATGATTATTGTTATTATTAATAACTAGGTAATTAATGTAACTAATGTATACATATTAATAATTTTATTATTATAAATTATTATACACATTTTGAAACGCAGTCAAAAATTCGCTGACTGGAGCCTTCAGTTGATACAAGTTTCAGCCAGAAACCTAAGTATCAACCAGGTATCTGCGCAATATATATGATGTTCCAAGGAGCGCAGTTTTCTGAAGTTCTGATGTTGTTATTTCAGACAACTGTAATTGGTTCAAATACTTGGTAAAATTTTTTGAGATTGTTCCAAGTGTTCCTATGATGATGGGGATCACTGTCGTGTGTTTCATCCAAAGCCGTGTTGTTTCTATTGCCAAATCCCTGTATTTTTTATTATTATTATTATTATTATTATTATTATTATTGTTATTATTATTAAAAATCTTCAATACAGTTGACTCGCGATAATCCGACATTTGACAGACCGACACGCTCGGTAGTCCGACGCAGCTTGGTTCGAAAACCGACCCGATTGAGGCGGTCACGGAGGTGAAATGCCCAATCACTTGCGATGAAGTCATGTCGGCTGCAAACACTTTGATACATTGGTGTGAGGAGAGGGAACTCGACTACGAGAACTTTTTAATGTTAAAAGATATTCAAGAAAAGGCCATGACAGACTCTTTACGTAAGAAGAAACAAAAAACGATTACAGATTTTTTTAAGCCGTAAATACATATGTACGTATTTTTATTTTTTATTTTAAGACATAAAATTATATTGTACATTATATACTGTAATTTTATTTTTTAAGACATAAATAAATTAGTTTTACATACATACCTATTCATTTGTGTAAAACTATGCCTAATGATTTTTTTTTTATATCCTCAATGACCGTAAAATATGTACTCAATATGTATTGTAACAACATACGTACTGTAGTACGTACTGTACTGTATATATATAAATTTTCTTGCCTTAGAAGTCAAAATTCAGTTTTAAAAAAATCAATTTTTGGTAATCCGACATTTTTGATAATCCGACACCCCCTCGGTCCCGTAACTGTCGGATTATCGTGAGTCAACTGTAGTTGCTTCCCTTATCTTGAATCGTTTCGATTCCCCTGTCTATTTAAAGACGTAACATTATAATATTTTAAAATCAAGTTAAAAAGAAAATCCAAATATTTTATTGCGTAATATGTGTAGATTATATATTATATAATTTGTGGTATAGAATTAATACCACAAATAAATTCTAAAGCATCTAACACTTGTGCAATAATGGTTTCAAAAACTGGTCTTTACGTAACAACAAAAAAAACAACTGAAAAATTCGTGTTAATATCTAAAATTAAATTAAATAAATACATTAACGAAACAGGAAGAATAATATGTACAGAATGAATCTCAAGTTTATTTACCTCGTATGATTATTTGAATGTAATTTACCATTCATTATTATATCATATTTAAAAATTCCTTAAATTCTCCATATCAAACATTTAACTTTCTATTTTCTATTAATTACAAAATTATTTATTTTCAGTTATGAAAACATTGTTTTCTCAAGTTTTCATGATTATCAAGTCTTGTCATTATCATCTCCTAAGTTATCTATTAACCTAGTTTATATTACTTACTACTAAGTAAAGTAATCTAGTAAGTAAAGTTGCAGACGACACATCATTAAACTATAAAAATGTAAAATCCCATGTATTTCCTCCTCCATTTCCTCCATTCTCTATTCCTGCTATCAAACTGACTGCATTCCGTCGACAAGTGTGTTAGGGTTGTTTTTTTTCTTTGTTTCGAATTAGTATGTCATCACGATTGAACTGCCATCGTTTTGATTTCATTTTTAATAAAGTTGATTCCTGGAACATATGGTATTAGTAATAAAATCAAAAAATACGATTGCAAAAGGGCCATTTGGAGATTGAGTGATGATTATCTACCATTTAATTTTAATTTATCAAAACAAAATTGCAAGCAACTAAATACCGCAATTACGAATACTCTGTAATACCTTTGCAGAATATACTTTTGAAATTTGACTATTTTTAACTAAAATAATAATAATAATAATAATAATCATAATAAAACCATACATAACAACAGACCTGACATCACACTTGTTGATAAGGTCAACCAACAGACCTATCTCATTGATATTGCAGTGCCTATCAGCAAGAACATGCAGAAAACTCACGCAGACAAGATCAGTAAATACACTGATCTAACACACGAACTCCAGAAGCAGTGGAGGCAGAATCGAGTACGTGTTGTACCCAACGTCCTGTCCGCCACTGGTCTGGTGCCTCACACATTGCACCACAGCCTCAGAACACTAGGACGTCACAACTCAGAAGGCTGTGGTACTCAACTACAACACGCATAGTTAGGAAATTTATGGACACAACTATACATCCCTAATCATTCTTGCACACGTCTTTACATTTGGCAACATGTGCTTTGGTCCTTGACCCGCCATATTGTTTTTGCTGGGGAAACCCAAGGTTTGAAACATAGAAACATAATAATAATAATAATAATAATAATAATAATAATAATAATAATAATAAAACCATACATCACAACAGACCAGACATCACGCTTGTTGATAAGGTCAACAAACAGACCTATCTCATTGATATTGCAGTGCCTATCAGCAAGAACATGCAGAAAACTCACGCAGACAAGATCAGTAAATACACTGATCTAGCACATGAGCTCCAGAAGCAGTGGAGGCAGGATCGAGTACGTGTTGTGCCCATCGTTCTGTCTGCCACTGGTCTGGTGCCTCACACATTGCACCACAGTCTCAGCACGCTGGGACTTCACAAAAACACTTATGCACAACTGCAGAAGGCTGTGGTACTCAACACTACACGCATAGTTGGGAAATTTATGGACACAAGCACACATCCCTAATCATTCTTGCACACATCTTTACACTTGGCAGTATGTGCTTTGGTCCTTGACCCGCCATATTGTTTTTGCTGGGGAAACCCAAGGTTTGAAACTTACAAACATAATAATAATAATAATAATATCTCTGTCGCGCATCTACCGAGGTAAATGAATTTCCAAAAGGCCAACCACTTTGAGATTTGTGAATAGTTTTTGTTAATAATAATTAATTTATTTTAATTAATAAAGTTTGATATTCAGTCATCCGAAGTCAAGCTTACAAGTTAGTTTTAGCTAAAAAGCCCAAAAGTTATCCAAATCACAACTCTCACTTCTAACTCTCCGCCCCCTAACAACCCGTGAACAGATATTACGGACGTTAAATTTGCTTTTCATTGAACTTATGATGTCGACGTTGTTGTTACTTATTTGTAGTTATAACAATGCCCTAAAAGCTGTACAAAATTTGTGTCAAAAGCTGCAAAAACAAAGTCAGGATAAAGATTTGAAGATAGGAAAAACGTCAAAAAGTTGAAATTTATATCATCCGCCATTTTGGAACGGTTGCTCCGATTTGAATGGCATATATATTCGTGATCTATGACCCCTGATCGGCCGTGAGGATAAACTTCCAAGGTAAAGGTTTATCACAAGGTGCCGGGGTTATTTGTTCAGGTAGGGGAGGAGCGCAATAGTCTATTTTCCTTTTGGAAAATAATGATAATAATGATAATAATAATAATAATAATAAAAATAATAATAATAATAATAATAATAATAAGCCCCCATGGACCCTACCTTCTCGCGGTGGGGGCGGGAACTACACTAGCTTTACAATAGACTAAAGGGTCCAACCATCTATGATGAGATCTTCTTCTAATATTGATCATGCTGCACCGGGTGTGGCGCAGGATAAAGTCACCCGCGTTCGTTAGGCAGAGGCCTCCGTTCGAAAAATATACTACAGTCTCCCGCAGGTGGTGGTGGAGAAAGTGGCACCCCAATCTGTAGTACGGCTACCACAATGTCCGGGCAACACCATCCAGCCCGAATGGTCGAAAGTGTTTCGTCTGTGTCAGAGCAGGCGACCACCAAGACTGGGAAACCACGCCAGCGCATCCGATGTCATCGCAGATTAACCAGGATCTTATGCGCGACTTGTACACCGTTACACAGTTAGGGACTCATCTCACAGGATACAGACAGCCACTACACCAAGAATTCACCACACGTTATCCAACGTTAGGGCTTAGCGAACAGCGGATAGCGGAACAGAGACGTTCCACAGTAGTAAACAATCTTATTCCCCCGAACACTTGCACAAATTAGGGAAGAAGTCGCTGAATCTAACCACAGGACTCCACACCCTACCCCACCAGAAGACACTACCTTTATGGCAAACACAGAAGCAATCTCAACCCCTAAGTACACATGCCTCAACAATACAACTAACGATATATTACAAGCAGCACATGATAATTTCTACACAGCACTAGCACAATACATAGGCACAGTTCCCACACTCAGGCCTCCACTCCGCAAAGTACAGACATCAAAACAACTCTCCACAGTCATGTACCATCTCAACACACACTCTCACAACACTTTAACAATATCCAAACATTAGAAGACATTCACATAACACTCTACTGCGCGGCACAGGGAACCATTCGGGCACTTGGAATCAAACAACACCACATACCTTCCACTGCACGGCCACAAGAATACATGCCCCCTTGGAGACGTCGCCTTGAGGGCTGCATAAGCGACCTTAGAGGAGACATAGCCAGGCTCACACAATACTGTGCAGGAAACAAAATAAAGAAACTTAATTCCAGGTTAGGAAGATATTCAAGCACATAAACACTCGCCCTTCACATTCAAACCATCACAACCAAGTTCAGGAACATCTCGACGCACTAAAACAAAAACTGAGTGCACTTGCAAAAAGATTACAAACATATAAACAGTGAACTCTGCGCAAACAACAGAACAACACTTTCCAATACAATGAGAAAAATTTATATAGATCCCGTACATCTCCCTCTACTACACACAACACAAACACTCTCACCAGCGAGACATTACATGAATACTGGTCGTCTGTGTAGTCCAACCCCATCCCCCACAATAACAAAGCACCATGGATCAAAGAGAAACAACAACTCACTGAACACTTACCCTTCATGCCCTTCCATGATATTATACTAGCAGACATACAGACAGTACTAAAACATGCACACAACTGGAAGGCTCCTGGTGCAGACAGTGTCCAGAACTTCTGGATCAAGAGATTCACGTCCCTGCATGGGAAGCTAGCTCTTATATTCACTGACAAAATCCAACACCAAGAACATATGCTTCTTTTATTCACACAGGGTGTCAGATACCTACAGAGCAAGAACACTGAAACACCTGCAAACTATCATCCAATCACTTGCCTCCCCACACTTTACAAACTCCTCACCTCCTGCCTTTCAGACAAAATCCACACACACACATCGAGACACATAACATTCTTTTCAAAAAGCAGAAGGGCTGTCTCAGGAATTCCCAGGGTTGTAAGGAGCAACTACACTTACTTCCAAAAGTTTAAGCACGGAGAGGAAAAATGTTAATTTCCGTAAGAGATCTGAATTAAAGAAGCTGAAATTTGCTGCAAAGGTAGAAGGAAGTGGTCAAATTATATAGGTAACAGCCAATCACGGTTTCGCGTCGAGAAATATGCAAAACAGGCAGTCGTATAAGAAGCCGGCATTGTCAAGGGTTAAAGGAGTTGCATATAAGTGCTGATGAAAGGTGTTTAGAACATTCGTACGATTTGTTTTCAAGCTAGACGTGTTTCTATGGCTTCCAGAAGACGAATGGAAGATTCTAAGCGCTGGCGAGCTGTTAGACGCATTGAAGCAAGCCAGTCTATAACAGATGTTGCTCGTTTCTTCGGCGTTCATCATTCCGTCATTTCACGATTATGGAAACAATTCCAAACCAGCCAAACAGTTGTCCGAAGACCTGTAGCCGGTCATCCAAGGGAGATAGAAATCCAAGGGAGACCTCCGCGGAAGATAGATATATTGCTGTTGCAGCCAAGTGGTATCGAAGATCGATCTCCACACATCTATGGTTGCAGCGGCCATTGGTAAGACGATATCTGCCACTACTGTTCGTCGAAGGCTACACATGAATGGTCTGTACGCCCGGGTACCACGAGTATGTGTTCCTTTATTCGTCCAATCCAGAGGGGCACGATTACAGTGGTGCCGCCAGCATGTGAATTGGACTATGTCTGATTTGGGTAACGTTACGTTCACGGATGAGTCCAGATTTGCCCTACAACCCGATGATAAGCGTGTAAGGGTCTGGAGGGAACAAGGCAAACGCAATCGGCCCCAGAACATCAACGAACAACACGGTTCCGCGGTGGAAGCATCATGGTCTTGGCAGGGATTTCATTGGGATATCGCACCGACCTGCACATCTACAGGCGAAGTTCTATGAGGCTGTACGGTATCGAGATGAAGTCCTAGATCCCATTGTGAAACTGTACGCTGTAGTAGTTGGCCCTTCTTTCGTTTTAATGGACGATAATGCGCGTCCCCATAGAGCTGCCATCGTTGACGAGTTTCTGGAGAGTAAGGGGATTGCGCGTATGGAGTGGCCGGCTTACTCGCCGGACCTTAATCCAATTGAAAATCTTTGGGATGCCCTCGGCCGTGCTGTATGTCGACGTTTCCCACCTCCAGCCACTCTCAAGCTTTAGAAACTGCCCTACAGGAGGAATGGCGATTACTGGACTCTGCGGTGGTTGATCACCTCGTAACAAGCATGATCACACGCTATAAACTTTGTATGCAGGTGAGTGGTGCTCAAATACCGTATTAATGTCAGTTTTTATTGTTTGTTTTGAATTTAAACATCATTTTGTTAACGACACAAATAGAACGTCATCTTATAATTTATGAAAATTCAATATTTTTTTGTCTCTGTATGTAATTCTTTGTTTTGTTTCATGAATAAATATAGAGCTATACTTACTTGCAGCATTTCATGTCAATCAAAGCAGTACTTGTCCATTTTTTCGCATTTTACCACGTGCTTAACTTTTGGAAGTGAGTGTACTTATTGACTCGGTAATCCTGCGGCAGGCGCGCGCGAAGAATAGGAACCTACACATCGCGTATATCGACTATAAAAAGGCATTTGATTTGGTCCCTTATTCTGGCTTCTACACACTATTCATCTCTACAAAATACACCCCAAGATCACGGCATTCTTGGATGCCACGATGAAGTGTTGGAACATAACATTACACCTATGCATCTCCAACACCTCCATCACTTAAGTCCCCATTCCCATAAGGAGAGATATTTTCCAGGGAGACTCTTTGAGTCCTCTTTGGTTTTGCCACGCATTGAATCCATTGAGCTACATGCTAGACAACACAAAACATGGTTGTAGGCTTACCTAAGGCACTCTGACACCATACAAAATAACACACTCTACATGGATGATATTAAACTATATACCACAAACAACGCACAACTTACTAATTTACTACAAATCACAACACAGTTCACCAAAGACATTGCGATGGAATTTAGAATTGACAAATGCCGCAAGCTACATACAACATGCGGGAAGACCTCAAATCTGGAGGGTTTGGAACTGGACCATGGCTATCCAATCCACGGAAGAAAGAGACCTACAAGTACCTGGGCTTCCAGCAAGTGCATGTCATTGACAACGCAAACATCAGAAACGCACTCAAGAACACTAACCGTGCTCGCTTTCACAACATTCTCAAAACACAACTCAACTATATGGGGACCAGCCAGAGAATGACTTTGACCTTCATAGAGGACAATGATCTCTTAATCATTCCAGGACTTAAGAGAATTATTGACAAAGGTTTGCCTCGCTTGAGAGTCGCCAATCAGAAGCCATAAACTTTCCCGCCATAAACACTGACATTAACAATCGATTCAAATTCTACCATCGCGCCATCTGGTGCCCACGGTCGTTCTCTGATTTGCTCCACTATAGTGAACTAATTTTTAGATATTGCATTTCTATTTTTTTATATAAGAGGGGCAGCTTATCTTTTCCTTCACTATACGGTGTCTAGGATGCACAGACCGATCTGGTGTCTAAGGGGCCAAAATGATTTTCGACCTTAGATTTCCGGCAAGAAATAGGTAGGTAACAAAACTTAATTCGATAATTTTTCATAATATGTACTTCATAAAGTTTAACACTTTGTCTTTTCTGCAAAGCCACAACCAAGAAACCTTTATATTGTTTCAAGATAGTCAACATTGTGACAAGTGTATTTGATTCTCGATCTGACACCTTAATAATGGTCTGATTAAATTGAAGAAAAAAAAATTCTTGCACAACAATATTAATTCCTCGTGTTGAAACCGAAAACAAAAAGTTAAGTCTCGGAATTAACGGAGTTTTCACCACTCATCTAAACAATCTACTTACGCCACTGACACTAACACTAACACTGTAAGTAAGCAGGACTAACAGTTTGAATCATGCCGTACGTCTACCTCTTGTTCTTTTATTTTTCTTTACTTTAACAGAATTCTGTAGTTACTCAACTTATTAACTGTGCACGAATCAACACGAACTAATATCCCAAGATTCCATTTATGAATGAATGTGCTATGAATGTATGTAATTTTGTTTATCTTCTCTTTTCTTGATTCACCAAGAATATTCTCTTAACAATATGGTTTGTACTCGAACAGTCGAACAATGATTTTAAAGAGTTTTAGAACAATTTTTTTCCTTTTTAAGACAATATTTTCATTCTAGAATGCATAGCTTTAAATTTTATAATATTTATTGGATGACACTGCAGATTGAGTCCATTCATTCTAGTTACTGATCGAAAAAAAAATATTATTTGTGTCAAGGTCATTTTGTTTCCAAATGATTTTAAGAAAAAAATGAAATTGCAATTTTAAAAACCTCAAGCTTAAAACTTAAAATTTACTTATTAATTAAAAAGAATTTAATCATTGGCCTTTATGCAATGTCATAAAATGGAATCAGAAAGCGGCTGTTTTCGAACGATGACGTTAGAACAGGTGGAAGCGCAGCCGGGGTAAATAACAAGCTTTTTTTGAATTCTTCAGTTAACCAAGTAGAACGGGGAAAAGCACAACCATCGTTGTTTATGTTAACGATATGTGTAAAACATGTCTCTCAATATGTTCCGTAGTTTTCATTGTTTCTTCATTTATTCTTATGATCCCAACGATTTTGGAAATTTCAGAGAATTCAAGTAAGTCTTTTAAATCACCGTCTTTTTGATTTCGACAAAAGAACATTTCAAAAATGAAAATTAATCGAAGTTATAAAGTTTGAAATGAAATATTTTTTCCTTCTAATAATTTCTGATGAAATTATCCCCGAAACTATTTTGTATTGTCTTTTTTTTAAGTTAATTGCGAAATTATGGCAACAATAGGCCTTACAGCTTATAACCGAATTGGAGATATAGGCTCTTAAAAATGATCAAATAGAAATAATGAAAAACGGCCTGATATTTGCCCGCCAAATTCCATTAATAGAGATTTCGATTAACGCAGAGAATAATAAATAGGTTAGGAATAAAATGAACTTATTCTTTCCTACATAGAATTAAGCTGATGAAAGTACTATAAATCATCTACTTTACCTTTTGCAATCTGTATTATATGTAGTATTTTGAATGGGTTTTTTCCCCCGCCATGTTTATTCGTATATACTTTTCTATTTTCAAATTCAGCTGTAACCTTTTCATAATTACAATGACACCTGTTTTTATTAGCGTAATCTTTTTGAACTTAAAAGTTTAAAACTATGTTTATGCTTGTGTATATTTTTTTTTTCTAATATTATTCTTTTATTTGTTAACATGGCTTTTCCTTAAACGTCTTTGCTAATCGTAATTTTAATCTGGAACTATTTTTCACGGAAACATGTCACTTCGTACAACGAATGGATTGCAGTTAATTTTTAGTGACCCCGAAGCAAAGAGCTATTCGGATTCCTGTGTTTTTAATGTGCATCTGTGTTGTGTGAGTCCCAAACTTGGATTCGGAGCCCCATGAGTCATAATTCGTTTACCATTGAGGTCAGTAGGAATTACCCAGAATCGGGGTGATTTTGAGAAAAAAATGAATCCACTTCCGTTTCAAGGTAGTCACTGGCCACTTATTCAGAGTCGTCCGAATGGTGCAGTTGGGGTGGGGGGTAGAACTAACTGAACTCAATATGAGCTTCGCTTGAAATTGCATTAAACAATTACATACGCTTGAATGAATTAATTCTGCGCGCCAATCATAAATAGTATCTGCTATACTGCAAATTGTAAAGGGATCGCTTGGTTTTGAATTTATTAATTTTCTTATTTTATCTCAACTGCATAAATGATCTTTCTCGTCCATTCTATCTGACTTTTATTAACAGATTGTTGATCTTAAAAGTGTTTGCTGACTAATATAAAATAAGTTTACAAAGAAAAGCTAACAGTTGTTACCGATCAAATTTTCACAAAAAATTTCAATTAAGAAAAATTTTTACTATAAAGTTAATTTAAGCAAATTTATTGTTTTTATGAAAAAAAAATCTTTAATTTCAGTTATTATTCTTGGAATAGAAAAATATTCATAGATAAAAATACACTCACTTCCAAAAGTTAAGCACGGAGAGGAAAAATGTTAATTTCCGTAAGTGATCTGAATTAAAGAAGCTGAAATTTGCTGCAAAGGTATTATAGAAGGAAGTATGCAAATTACATAGGTAACAGCCAACCACGGTTCGCGTCGAGAAATATGCAAAACAGACAGTCGTATAAGAAGCCAGCATTGTGAAGGGTTACAGGAGTTGCATGTAAGTGCTGATGAAAGGTGTTTAGAACATTCGTACGATTTGTTTTCAAGCTAGACGTGTTTCTATGGCTTCCAGAAGACGAATGGAAGATTCTGAGCGCTGGCGGGCTGTCGGACGCATTGAAGCAGGACAGTCTGTAACAGGTGTTGCTCGTTTCTTCGGCGTTCATCATTCCATCATTTCACGATTTTGGAAACAATTCCAAAGCAGCCAAACAGTTGTCCGAAGACCTGTAGCCGGTCGTCCAAGGGTTACGATCCCAGCGGAAGATCGATATATCTTTTGCTGTTGTACCAAGCGGAATCGAAGATCGACCTCCACACGTGTGACATCTATGGTTGTAGCGACCATTGGTAGGACGATATCTGCCACTACTGTTCGTCGAAGGCTAGCAAGAATGGTCTGTACGCCCGGGTACCACGAGTTTGTGTTCCTTTATCCGTCCGATCCAGAAGGGCACGAATACAATGTGAATTGAACTATGTCTGTTTGGGGTAACATTATGTTCACAGATGAGTCCAGATCGTTTGCCCTATAACCCGATGATAAGCGTGGAAGGGTCTGGAGGGAACAAGGCACACGCAATCAGCCCCAGAACATCACCGAACATCACGCATTCCGCGGTGGAAGCATCATGGTCTGGGCAGGGATTTCATTGGGATATCGCAACGACCTGCACATCTACAGGCGTGGTTCTGTGACTGTACGGTATCGAGATGGAAGTCCTATACCCCATTGTGAAACTGTACGCTGCAGCAGTTGATCCTTCTTTCGTTTTAATGGACGATAATGCGCGTCCCCATAGAGCTGCCATCGTTGACGACTTTCTGGAGAGTGAGGGGATTGCGCTTAAGTAGTGGCCGGCTTACTCGCCGGACCTTAATCCAATTGGAAAGTATGGGATGCCCTCGGCTGTGCTGTATGTCGACGATTCCCACCTCCAGCCACTCTCAGAGCTTTAGAAACTGCCCTATAGGAGGAATGGCGATTACTGGACTCTGCGGTGGTTGATCACCTCGTAACAAGCATGATCACACGCTGTAAACTTTGTATGCAGGTGATGGGTGCTCACATACCCTATTAATGTCGGTTTTTATTGTTTGTTTTGAATTTAAACACCATTTTGTTAATGACGTAAATAGGACGTCATCTTATAATTTATGAAAATTAATATTTTGTTTGTCTCTGTATGTAATTCTTGTTTTGTTTTATGAACAAACATAGAGCTACTTATTGCAGCATTTCATGTCAATCAAAGCAGTACTTGTCCATTTTTTCGCATTTTACCGCTTCGTGCTTAACTTTTGGAAGTGAGTGTAGATAGGCAATATAGATATATACATCTACAGGTGAAGAAGGAGGATCTTTAAATTGTCCAGCTGCTTTCCGAATGAAATCGTCTTTCCTTGCTTTTTATGTAACTTCTTATGGTTGAACGTACTATTACAAACTGACAAAGCAAATCGCATTGACTTAATAGCAATATATATATATATAAATCATCATTGTCCGGATATATATAATTTGTAATTATTACGGCTTCTATTTTCATGATCTATAAAATAGTGATTTTTTTTTTCCCTTAGATTCAAGTCTATTTTCAAATGGGAACGAATACTTCATAGGTTATTATGATTTAAATACACATATAGGGAAAGGTCGCTGAAATCGCACCTGTCATTGTTTATCAATTTCTAAAGACGAGTGATTACTCGTAGTGATTACTGCCATCTATTATTATTTATTATTATTTTATTTTATTTTATAGGAATGATACAATGGGAATATACCCAGTTACAGTCTCTCTAAAAGAAAAACTAACATATAAGGAAATAAACAATATACATACAAATATACAAATATAAATAGAAAATAACATAAAAAGAGAAAAATAACCGAATATAACGGATATTAAAAGTGTATAAAATATGCAATAAGAAGCACAAGAATACATAAAAAAAAAGATACAAATAAATATACATAAGAAAAAGTACAGCACAATCTAGGAAAATGGGAAAAATAAAGAAATTAGGACTGAAGATGGAAAGAAGGAGAGAGAGAAGTTGAAGGAAAGATAAATAAAGACAGAGAAAAGGAACAGTAGGGGAATCAGACGACTCTAAATAATGGCTAATTTGAAAGACTTAAGATTCATATTAAAAATGTCAAGATTATGACAATGACGATTGTATTCGTCACACATTCTAATAACAGGCGAATTTTTGTGTCTGTTAGATCGCACAAAGGATGTGTAGAAAAGGGATCTATTTCGATTCCGTGTGGCAGTTACATTGAAATTAAGTTGACCTAGTAACGTAGAATTATGGATTTTATTATTAAGAAGCTTATAAAGAAAAATAAGAAAGTCACTTCGCCTACGCAACGTTAAAGGTTCAATTTTAAAATAAGATAATTTTAAAATAAGATAACTGATAAGGTCAGGATAAAAACCAAAATTGTTGGAAAAAAGGTATCTTTTTTGGACTTTTTCAATTAATTTGATTGTGTATTGTTGGAGACCACACAATTGAAACATATTCGAGATTCGAAAGGACAAAAGCATTATAAAGTAAGATTAGTGTAGAGATATTGCGAAAGATACTTCCTTGACGAATTACGAAGCCAAAGCAGTTTATTGGCTTTATTTGCTACATGTTCGTAATGATAATTGAATGATTATATATGAAGAAAACACCAAGGTCTTTGATACCTCTTTTCTTGGTTAATGTGAAGAAATTTAGGGTATAACTGTAATTAATCATTTTTTTCTTTGTTGTACAAGACATTATTGAACATTTAGGAAAGTTGAAAAAAAGTTTATTATTTACAGACCAATTATATACACTATCCATATCTTTCTGTAGAGCGATACAGTCTTCTTCACTAGAGATCTCTTTAAAGAATTTGCAGTCATCAGCATAAATTAGACAGTGCGTATTCCGCAAGACAGAGGGAAGATTATTAATGAAAAGAATGAATAGAAGAGGCCCAAGGTTGGAGCCTTGAGGTACTCCGGAGTTGACAATAAAATCGGAGGATTTTTTAGTGAGAAGTAAGCTACATTGAGCTCCAATGATTCCACTGTAGTTTGATTGTTGTAGTTCACTTGCTCTTTGTTGTGTGCTTCTTCAAAAGAAATTGTGCGTTTTTAACGCCGGGAGCCTTACCTCCCGCGAGCCCCTGGGCCTGCATAGGCCTCTTGTGGCATCCTTTAACTTAACCTGCTTGTATGAAACAGATTCGAGATCTTAGAATGGTTATTATTCTCTTGTAAGAGTTAAGAGAAAACACTTTTCTCAAAATTGCGCCGTCTCTTAAATCGCACCCCTAATTGGTTTCTGAAATCGTACCAGTACGGTTTTAGAAACTATTCTGAGATAGATATTTTTTATTTTTTCATTTTTCATGCTTTATTTTTTTTTTTTTTCTAAATTTATTCTAAAATAGCTGATAAACGAAAGTTTGGGAAATGGACACCTGAAAACATGTCTCGTGCTATTTTAGAATACTAAGAAGAAAAAACAGGACTTAATAAAATTTGTAATTATTTATAATTAGGCTTAATTATGAAATTTTGTTATGGTTAATTTTAACCCGTGCTAAAGTTTTTTGATTCATTAAAATTAAAGACAAACACACTTTAAAAATTTAAAACATATATTTAAAAATACATTACATGGAAAAGAGCTTTCGAAATCCTTAACGGATTTCCTTGTCAACTCAGAAGCCTAAAAGAAGAAAAAAAAGAAAAAAAGACTTGAAAAATAAGACTCGCTTTATTTGTTTGTTTATAAGATATGACTTCTTGAGGTAGTATTTTAACCATTTGCCATTAGTGCTACTAAAGCTCAATAATTTTAACGTGTGTTAAAAAGCTTGTTTACCAAAAATTTAAAAATTTAT
>JAFIDM010000001.1:85882578-85919415 GCA_023159025.1 Thereuonema tuberculata
TTTTTTTTTTTTTTGTAAATAAATTTGAAATTATAAAGCATAGCTGAGATTTTTTTTTTATAAAAGTTTAAAGTGTGCGGAGATAACTAGTGAATAATCAAATAACAACCACACTTAAAATATTAAAAAAATTAAAAGATGCGCCGTAACATGTTTCAATTGGCTTACGCTGATAATCTTCGGACGGAATATAAGGAGAAACATGTTACGGCGCATCTTTTAACTTTTTAATATTTTAAGTGTGTTCTTATTGGATTAGTCACAATTTTTTTTTCCATACTTGTTCTTCTTGTAAAAGAAAATGGCCGATAACTTATCTTAAAATTGTCATAGCTAAGTAATCACAGCTAGATGTTGGGAATTTTACATACATCCTAAATGCTTGTAATCACCTACTTACAACTTATGATAAGGCGGGGTTAATTTCCTTTTCCTTTTAGATTATTGAAATATTTAGTCTTTTAACAGTTCTTGTAACTATTATGATTATTTAACATAGGGAACCTATATCCAGTAGCCAACAACAGTTTAAAATATTTGAAGAAAGAATGTATTGTCTTAACATTAATACTTAGCTAAAAAGACCTACTGTTTGTTTGTTTATTTGTTTTTTTTGAATATAAATATAGAATTTATTTTTACTGTGATGTAATTGAAAGAAAACATAAATCAATATCCCTATTAGCCATCGAAGAGTGATCAGGGTAATTTAAATAAACTATAAAATATATAAAATAGGCCTATGTTACAATAATTTTAGTTTGGTTTCTTTGCTTTTTCCTAAGAATTAAAACTTATGTACAATAATGTTTTTTGTTTGTTTTAAAGAAATCATTTTTATTTTATAGATTCACTAATCAGGTCAATCAAAACAGAGACAGAAGAAGATGATAATAAAGACGAGAATAACCCTGACGAAAATCTAGGAGGTAAGGTACACGAAAATAATAAATCAAACTGTTACTTCTCATTGCAATTCTAATTTAGTGAAACTTAAAACACAATTAATGAGTTATCAGTTATGGTTTGTTAACTTTGATTTTGGAATTATGGAAAAGAGCCATTATTGCTCTCTCTTTCAAAATCGTTGCAATGTTAATTTTAATGGAAAAATTGGACTGCTAATCGGATCTAAGAATTTCAATCTGATTTAAGAATACATTAAGTACAAACTATTATTTTTTTATTCTATTAAATAATTCTTTTATTATTGTAACGATTGAAGAAAAACAAATTCAAATAATTACTGTTAATTAACATTTTTTAGTTGTTAGGTTGAAAATTTCAGCAGATTAAAACAAGTAAAAAAAAATTTATGCTAAAGCTTAAAATTAAGTAAAATAACTATGAAAGACATACAAAACTAAAATTTAAAATTTTAAAAAATATTATATTTAAAACATTAAAAATAGGACCGGTTTCGCTATGTCAACATAGCTTTCTCAACTAATTCTAAAACAAATAAACCGGTGCTTAAATACAATCATGGAGCGAAAAGAGAGAAAAAAAATGATATAAATAAACCAATAAAAGATTTTTGAAATTTAATTTAATGAATAGACCAATCGTAGGCTTCATAAGGAGTCGCCGCCTATGCTGATGTCATAATTTCTGCTCCATCGTTATCTCCATCACCGGAACCGCCTTTTTTGAAGGTTAGCTGACGTCATTCCCCTAAAAATCGTCTGCTTATTGGGTTTCGTACTCCTATTGCTTGCTTTCCATTGGTGGATAGATGGCATCTATTTCAAATCATCTGGTGTCAAGTGCCTACGCCGCGCCGTCTGAGAAACGTATGCTTACTGGATCTTAACTCAACCACTTACTGCAACTAAAAAACAAAAACAAAAAAGAGGAGGGATTTTTCGGGAGAGGAGAGAAATAAATTACGTAGCCAAAATTATTTTTTACAAAAACCATACTCGGCTTTGGCCTGAACCGAAAACGTATCATAGTAGCAACATTAGGTGTAATGATAAGAACAGATTCCGCACATTTTCTACGGAAGTGATCCTGCTCAGTGAAAAGAACTAAAGGGTTGCAAAAATCAATTTGATGGTTGCTAGCAATTAAATGTAAGTATGTAGCATAGTTATTATCTCGATTTCTTGCACCAGAACATGCTGTTGAATACGTTGCTACAATCTTTGTCTAGTTTCTCCCATATAAAGACAGTCGTGATGAACACATTTAAGAGCATATACAACCCCATTATTATTTAAAATATCTGATGTTGTCATCAATTTCGATGAGAGAAAACGTTGTATTGTATTGTTAGATGCAGAAGTTAACGTAATTTGGATTAGGGTTTGAGCAAGTTCCGCAAGCCATTAAAAAGCTGTTGATGATAAGGATAGACATAAGTAATATGAGCCTTAGGAATGATTACGTCGTTATGATAATATTTAATAAAGGCTATTTTAATCTGCTTATCTATAAATGGTATAGGGTAATCATTAATTACAAAAATCTTTCGAATATTTATGATTTCTGAATTAAAAGCTTCAATTGTGTTTGAAAGTTTAAACGCTCTATTCACCGCCATATTTATATAAAACATAAAGGGTTCTGAGAATAAAAATTTAATGAAATACCTCTATTTGTTGGCTTTCGATAAACCGATGTACAACATTTCTTATTTTTTCGGATTATCAATACGTCCAGGAAAGGTAACGAATCATCTACCTCCTTCTCTATGGTAAATTGGATGGATGGATGAACACCATTAGTAATATCGAGGATGCTCTCGTGAATGGACGAGTCTGATTATAGGAGGAGGTCGTCAACATACCTACAATAAAGAGGTATGTTGAGCTGCCCTTCATCAAAAATAATAAATGCATTATCCTCGATATACATCATAACTATTTCAGCAAGAACCATGGAGGTGGAGAGCCCCATAAACAACCCAGAAATTTGCTGATAGAATTTCCCTTCAAAATTGCTTTAAAATAAGACATCTATTAATTTGCTATTGGTTAATAAAACCAATACAATTCTTTGAAACAAAATGTATAAATGCCTGAGAAACCAAGCCATATAAGATTGAAGTAAATAAATTATCCACATCAAGTGAAAAGAAGGAGAAATTGTCAACATAATTTCTGTTTGATACCTTGGAAACCAATTCAGCACTACTGCGAACAGAAAAAATTGAATTTACAAAAAAAAAAAAGACAATTTCTGAAAAATTAATCCAGATAGAATTTTGATGGCAGAGCCGTCACAATTAACAATAGGACGAACTGGGTACAATTTGTCATTATTTAACTTTTTGTGAGTTTTTGGTTGAAAATTATTAATAGGAATCTTTAACGCCTTATCCTTAAGCTTATCTGCGAAACTAAACATTATATCAATTATATCACCGTTGTTTGCTAGTTCTTTATTATCTTTCTATTATACTTATGCACTAGTTTTTGATTATCGCAAAAAAAGGATACACCGGGTGTAGAATTAATACATAGGCTACCCATTTTTTGAATATTGATCTTGACTAAGAATTACCGCTTCCCCCCTTTATCGGATCTGACTATCTTCAGGTTTTTCTCCCTAATCTTTTTTAACTCCTCAATTATCATAGGATTACGAGCTGTATTTCTAGGAGCACTTAACGAACTACGAAACGTTCCCCAGAGTAGATCGAAAATTACTCGGAATAGAATCAGGATATTGAGAATGTAACGCTGGAACCACTTGTTCTATCCGGGGCTGGGAAGGCAAATTGAATTTCAGAGCTAATAATATTCTCTTGTATATTTGACAGTCTAACTCCACTTAAATTAACGATCTTATTAGGGTCAACAGGATGTTGCGGCCATTTTTTCATGATTGAGTTAAGATCCAGTGAGCAGACGTTTCTCAGACGGCACAGGCACTCGACACCAGATGATTTGAAATAGATGCCAGCTATCCACCAATAGAAAGCAAGCAATAGGAGTACAAAACCCAATAAGCAGACGATTTTTAGGGGAATGACGTCAGCCAACCATCAAAAAAGGCGGTTCTGGTGATGGAGATAACGGTGCAGCAGAAATTATGACATCAGCCTAGGCGGCGACTCCTTATGAAGCCTACGATTGGACTATTCATTAAATTAAATTTCAAAAATCTTTTATTGGTTTATTTATAGGGGTATTTATACATATATATATATATATATATATATATATATATATTTTCTCTTTTCGCTCCATGATTGTATTTAAGGACCGGTTTATTTGTTTTAGAATTAGTTGAGAAAGCTATGTTGACATAGCGAAACCGGTCTTATTTTTAATGTTTTAAATATAATAATTTTTAAAATTTTAAATTTTAGTTTTGTGTGTCTTTCATAGTTATTTTATTTAAAATCTGCTCACGTTAAAATTACAGTTCGCTTAAAATTAAGGACGACACTTAATAATAAAAAAAATGTAAAAATAATAATATAAAAAGAAAGTACATTAAAGTAAGGAAAAATAAAAATTAAAACAAAACGGTACAATGAAAACAATACCAAATGATAAGTTATATAATATCGCTTTTTATTAGTGCATTACTCGTTTAATCAACATAACATTTACGTAATCTTTCATAATAGTTTTCCCCCCAATCTGTCTCCAAAGAAAGCTTCTTGAGTAAATTAAGAACAAATTGACTATCATTGAATTCGGCTCTTATATTTATCTTCCCTAGTAATCTTTAACATTAAAGGTTCTTTAAATGAAACTGAACGTAAAATATTCGCACAAATTTTACTTCATCATTTTAAAATCTAATTTGCTAAAGCTGTCAGCTAAAACTTTCAGTTCAGAGAGATTAATGATTCCATCCAATATTTAACTTATGACAATAAAGAAATAAAAATGACAAAAGGCGTCTTTGAAAGAACCCCATGAGAAACCATAAAGATGCTGTGGCATTTGTGCAGATGGAAAATCATCAGGTGCCAACAGAAATCAAACATTCTATATTCAAAAACTGCGGCCTAAAGAAGGTTGGGATGAATCTGTTTTCTCGACATGTGGAAAACGCGTCATTTTTTATGTTCAGGATTTTTCGTTATTTTTTGTTTTATTGTGATACTTCCGATGGTTTTACAAGTCTTAGAGGAGTCGGGTAAGTTTTGTTCATTTTTTAATCAGAAAAAAATGAATAAAAATGAAAATAGCAAAGTACACAAACCCTTGATATTTGCACGTTTTATATTTTTTTGAATTTAACAGAAAGTTTTCTAATCCCTGAAACCTATTTAGGTTATTTATCTTTATTACATGATAATTCAAAAATAATAATAATATACAATCTCAATTAATGTTCTTATTTAAAAAGTTTAGTTTTTAGTCTATTTTTTAGAATCATTTTATCAACAATTTAAGATCCATATAAGGGAGAAAATATGAACATAAAAACTTATAATAATAAGATTAAGGCACTGATTAACATTAAACTTTTCATTTAGTTCGGTCTTTTAAATAAATCTAATTACATTTTCTTGTTCGTAGATTGATTTCATGGACCCTGTTAAGATACATCTAAATTGAAATGATGCTACATTAAATTTTATATCTAAGCCATCTTAAATTGCGCACGTTTTGTAAATTTTAACATATTTAACTTCATAAATTTACATTTCATAAAAACTATCTAGACTTTAATATTTTTAAAATAACTTGGACCTCAAATTTATAACTAATTAATTAAGAAAAGTTAATTAAAAAAATCTTCAAAAATAAATTAAATTTAGTATTTATTTAAATTTAGATTTAGTATTTTTAGTTTTAATTTTTTTGATAAATCCATTTAAGGTAAAAAAAAATTCTTTCTTAATCAGTCACTTACAGATAATGTGGTAGATATTTACATTCTTCTGAAAAAAAAAAAAAAAATTCAATTCACTTTCATTTATTCTAAAAAGTTAGAGTCTGATCTTGTCCATGGTAAGATACTGGTGCTTGGTCCTTGGTAACACAAACTCCCTGATGAAGGGAATGATGCTTCCTCGGAATTCAGAATTCTAAGAAAATCGAAAAAAAATTACCAATAGTTCTCAATAATGACAGGAGAGATACGCTTCCATCAGTGATAAACATTGAAAATAGGAATATTTTACAAGTGAAAATCCTGGCTAAAATAATTACAGACATCTCTTCGAGCCTAGTTCTAAACGCTGAATTCTCTTGAACATCTCATTCAGGGAGAATTTTTTATTTCATTACATTTCGAGAATGGAACTCAAGCATTTTGCACCGAATGATTCGACAAAACTATTGGTAGTTTTGTTTAGGATTATTGGTTGATGGTCATGACTTCGATTTCTGAGCTTGAAATGTAAGAACTTTCTCCCTAAAGAGCTAGTAATTTAACAATGGAATGAATAGATTACCAGTTCAAAACTTTCTTTAAACATTAAATACACTATCTTTAATCAACTGTTTAAAGTGTTTTTCTTTGCAAAAAAGAGAGAGAGAGACTAGCTTAAGAAGGACATTATTTGCCCCAATTGTTCAAATGAGGTTTATTTCCTTTCTCGATTTTTTTCTAAATGATATACGCTATTAATTCAAATATTATTATTATTATTATTATTATTATTATGTAAAAGTTTCAAACCTTGGGTTTCCCCAGCAAAGACAACATTGCGGATCAAGGACCAAAGCACTTATTGCCAAGCGTAAAGAAGTGTGCAATAGAGGGTTAGGGTTGTCCATAAATTTCCTAACTATATTATTATTATTATTATCGTTATTACAAGATACTCATTATAAATACGTATTACTTTTATTGCCAATTCACAAACTTAGTGATTATTGAGGACATATTACTTATTGAAATTAGGTGTTTTGTTAAGGACTACTGTAAGTGATAAACAATAATTCCCTCTTGCAACTCTGGCCAATCACTGAAATTTAGTCTGCATAAATTTATTTTAATTCTACAGTATTAATTATTGATAGGGTGAACATCTCGCTTTGTAAATGATCAGATTTTCAGAGATGGCGCTTTTTCTTTTCTTTTTATTTTTTTTTTCCAAGCATTCTTTTTAATTCTTTTTGTACTTTATTATTTCCTTTTACATCTACAAAAGTGTATCTGTTTATGTCTAAAAAAAAACACTTATAATGTCCATATGGGGTTTACTTTCTACTTGTAATTGACCTTTTTTTCCTTTAAGCAATTGGAACTAGAATGTTCTATAAAAGGAATCAAATTTCAGGACATTCCGTTAAATCGCTTTCAAAAAAAGAAAATGAAGATTCAATTTCTCATATTTTGTTTATTTTAAATAAGTACCAGAAATGAACTTTTCAGCGTTTTCAAATGTTATGTTCCCTAAAAATATTTAATAGGAGAATTGAAGGATACAGTTGTGCAATGCAGAATAATGCTATTGTATTCCCAGGTTAGGCTCGTCAATAAAAGCAGAGGGTGGAGGTAACTGTTTCTATCAACGACAGCTTTAGGATTTTACCAATTGAATAGCAATTCTATTTCCTAGTATCGTTTGTCATATCTTTCTTTCTTTCTTTTTTTATTTTATAGTTCGCTCTCATTAGAAAACAAAAAAGAAAGAAAAACAAAAAAACAAAAACAACAAAAAAATGTAATTTAATGACTTTTTTTTACGTTCATTTGATGATAAAATCTCGTTCTACTGTTCCATTTACTCAGTTATAACAAATAGCTTTTGAAATAATCCTTACAAAAATGTGATAAATTTATCGAATCTTTAAACCTAATTTAGAAGATCAATTTTAAACCCTTAAATTTCTGTGAAAAGGAAACCAAAAGCATCCACGAATGATACAAGGAGATATACTAACTTTCGAATACACTCAAGAGAAGGCCGAGTAACTATTGAGGAAAAAAACAGACATAACTTGGAAGTGTAGAATACGGAAATACGTGACAACAAGTGAGCGTAATTTAAAATTAAGTCATTTAGTGATCAAGAATGTAAATAAGTTATGGAGAAAACCAACTCTACCAATTTTTTTTTTAAAATTTTGAAATTGAATACAACGTTATCTTTCAATAAAGAATACGATACCTAAGTTTTTATTGTTTGTTTGTTAACGTTTCCAGGGTTGGATTCCAGGGTTTCATTTGTCCTGATTGAAATAAGAAAAATAAATAGAAATAAAACAAATGCAGGAATTTCTCCAAACTAAGGAAATAGAAATCGTACGAAAATAATTTTTTTATTAAAGGTCAGGAAATATTTGGTTTAATATTGTTAAGCTCTTTACAATTTGGTCGTAATGTTAGGTTAGCTAAAATAGTATCAACAATTCACTTACTGTAAACGTACTTTGCAAAATCATAAATTAATTTTACATCGTAACATTATCAGTTGACTGAAAAAGTCAGTAGTGAACCTAAAAAGTGAACCTAAAAATCACTGACTAATGAGATCTAGATAGTAAGATTAAACCCTTCAACATGAAATTAGATGGAAATCAGTGCATTATTCTTTGAATTACTTTAGCGCTTCGTCTTTTGGCCGGGTTTTTTTTTATTTCAAGTAGCAAATAATATGGATTTAGAGATATAAATCCTAAATTTTTATATACTGCATGAAGGTTCACGTAATTTAGTGTTTAGAGTTATTGAACTCTAGCGTTCTTAGAGTTATTTAAAGCACAGCATTTTGGGCCTTCAGTGAAGAAGCTCGTAAACAGAGGCTACAAATACCAAAGGTAATTAGCGCTGGAAAGTAAACATCTAACTGATGAAATATGAAGTTCAAGTTCACTGCATTTTCTTTAAGGTATTTATGTTTCAGTATTTTGGTCCAAATGTAAAGTGACTCTTAGAATGGATCTAAATATTCCAAAATGTAATTAGATTCAGATAATATCATTAAATCCTTAAATATGAACTTTGCTATAGATTGGTTATTTATTTTCTAGTTATCGCACCCACAAGATTCTCAATTTCACAAAACCTCACAAACATACCGGTATATGCACATCCCACGCAAACACAGACATCAGTAAAAAAAAAAATATAAATTTATTTTAGGAATTGTAATTGGGACATGTTTTGTGGCGACCTATTTTATAATATCCTGTTTTATTAATAATTTAATTTATTTAATATTAAATAAATAAATTAAAATGATTAGATATATTAGAAAAAAAAATGTGTTAGTATGTTCTTGCATAATTACTACAGTACCTGGAAGACCGAGGTTTGCTCGGTAAATAAAACGAAAATAAAGTAAGAACAATGTAGCAATCAGCTAGTTATATAACCCCTTTCGGAGAAATGAACAGATCCACAGTGAATACGCGCGACGTTGAAAGGAAAAAGTTTTAAAAATTATAATTAGAAGTAAAATTATTATTTTATTACAGGTAAAAATAAAAATTATTATTTTATTACACGTAAAAACGCACTTAAAGACGAATTTATTAAGCATAAAATAAAATGAAAATACAGAAAGAACCTTGTGGACAATAACTTATCATCCAGGCCCCAGGTTAATCATTTACTCCCTAAATAAGTTTTCCCGAAGTCGAGATCTAGCTAAATCGCTTTCTCGCACCCGAAAACGGTAGATTCACCCCCATTTCATCAAAATCCTTAGGTCCACTTTCAAGATAAAATTTATAAGAATTGCTCACTTTGTAGCATTTGATTTTTTCATATGAAGAGAGTAAAAAGAAAAGAAAAAAATGATGATCATAACAAACAAGGCTGTTATTCTTATCTTAACGACTTATGAAGCTTCAAGAAATTAGGAGAAAATAAGCAATATTTATTTTTCTTTGCATCAGAATATTCAATATCTATCTTTTTGAAGAAGACAAAGCAATTAGCAAACGACTGCGATATCTCGATTGCCTTCGAAAATTCAGAATCACATGGCCGTACGATCCAAGATGTAAAGCTGCAAAAATTTAACTATGATTAATTTTGTTAGCCCACTTCCAACGTTAGCTAATTTCTTATTAGTTTCTTAGAATTGGAGTTTGAATAATACAACATGTATTTATCAAATCAACAACTGAATAAAATTAGCTTCCTCTACTTTCAAACAATTACAGTATCCTGCAAAGGAGAAATGTTTAGTTAAAAAACTTTATTAACATTTTGAATGAATTCCTTTTCTTAAAGACCATTGAATTAATCCAAGGGCTTTTAACTGAAGTACCTTTAACGATGTTATCTGACTAAAATCTTGTTACTTATTTATTTAGCAGAGAATAAATAATTGACAGGAATAACACTTTTTTATAACTTGCTTAAATACGAGTATTATGGAACGAAACAGAGATTAATGTTTAATAAGTAAAACTTCCATACTCCTCATGAATTTTTCTCCTAGTGTTCATAATATATAAATAACAACTTCTTCTTATCTTTTCACCATAATATAAGAAAATACGACTTCAAATAGCGGCATTTTTCGGAATTTTTATTACATCATTCCTTTTTCAAGCCTAAAACTGAAAAACTATAGACAATGGGATTCACACGATGATATAATAACGATACAATATGTTACAAATAACAAATAAACTCAAACATATGCCTTATATTACATATGTCATGTTATATGTGTCATATGTCGTATGTAATAAAAGGCATATGTTTGAGTTTATTTGTTATTGGGGTTGTTATATCATCATGTGAATCCCATTGTCTATAGTTTTTCAGTTTTAGGCTTGAAAAAGGAATGACAAAATAATAATTCCGAAAATTATTGACATTATTATTGACATTTAGTCTGAATTGTCTTGGTTTCACGTACTGCAAAGCGGGCAGCCATGTCTTCTTTTTCATCGAATAGACGCTAAAACACGAGGCACGGGACTTCTATTAAATCCAATTATCTTCTCAATTGTTTATATGTGTACTTCTTCGTCTGAGTCATCGAACACAATAAAATCTATATAAATAAAAATGTAAATGTTCGTTTCTTCAAAATCTTCAATCTCCGAAAGTTCTTCACCGATTGCTTTGAAATTTTGTCACAACGTTGCATTCGAATACGCGCGTGTTTTTATATTCCTACGAACACCAGGCCCTTATATTTAGGGCCCCTCTCGCCCCCCCCCCCCCCCCCCAAGTCCAAGTTTATTGCAAAAAGTGAAAAATCCGATCCCCTATGGGGGCAGGGACACCACACTTGAGTGGGGGGAAGGCGACATAAGGGCATAAGTGGCCCACCCCCGACCGACACCGGATCCTTATATTAAGATCCCCTTCTCGGGCCCCCCAAGTCTACTGCAAGTCTACTGCTCTCCTATGGGGGGCAGGGACACCACACTTGGGTGGGTGGAAGGCAACACGGCTACCTAAGTGACCCATCCCCGACCGACACCGGGCCCTTATATTTAGGGCCTCTTCTCGGGCCCCCAAGTCTATTGTAAAAAGTGAAAATTCCGATTCCCTATGGGGGGGCAGGGACACCAAACTTGAGTGGGGAGAAGGCGACACAAGGGCATAAGTGTCGACACCGGGCCCTTATATTTAGGACCCCTTCTCGGGCCGACTGAGACACAGCAACGCGTAGCCGGTTACAACTAGTTAAAAATAAAAATAAATTTTCGATTTAACTTACAAAATTACAACAAATCTGAGAATCGATACTGAATGGTTTAGAATAAATCAACATTTAACACAATTATTTTCTTATTTCATTGGATGATAGGAATTTCAATCTCAACTATTAAAAGATGAAAATAAAAATAAATAAATAAATAAATAAAATGAGAATGGTTCAAATGATGATTAAAAAAAACTTGCTTTTATTTTCAACAAAAAAGACGATAAAAATAAAAGCAAAAAAGCTAAATAACGTTTTTTTGTTGAAGCTCTGTGTTGTAACCAATCACATTTCATATATACATAATAATAATAATAGATAGATAGATAGATAGATAGATAGATAGATAGATAGATAGATACAGGGATTGGACAAAATTATGTAAATATCTGAGAAATAGATTATATTTCTCTATTAATAAGGTATTCAACAACCATTTGCCTTTATTACTTGAAGTAGAATTCAGCTTCCAAACTTCCTGAAATAGATTTATACAACTTTTGAATAGTCTCCAGTGAAATTAGTCACATTATTTTGGCCAACCCCTGTATCTATCTATCTACTGATATATATTATTATGTGTATTTAAAATGATATTTGTTACAAAATAAAGCTTCAACAAAAAAACTTTGGAATAGTCTTGTACATTCGTCTATCAGAACATCTGCCAATGTTAAAGGATTGGCAGATGTTCTGATAGATGAATAGTACAAGACTATTCTAAAGTTTTTTTGTTGAAGCTATATTTTGTAACCAATCTCATTTTCACTCTGCTTCTCACTCTATTCTCCAAAATTGGCCATAATGGTTTGATTGTATTGAAATCAAGTGATTGACCTGCCTTAGAGTAGATATTGAAGTTCATCTTGGTACTTTTCAAACCAAGACTGACTGTTCGTTCATGGATGCCGGTCCGAAATGACATAGCAGCGCATGATTGTACAGTGTTACCGGGAAGTTCCGTATTATGTTGTAATAAATATTTAGTAATGAATGTTATTTCAATTATTGACACTAGAATGCAGGTGTTCGTGTTTATTATCTTGGAACGGGTCTGGGTATAGCAGGACGGGGCACGTGCTCACTTCGCTCTTACTGTGCATGGGTTTCTTCCTGAAGATTTTCCAAGACTCTGGATTAGTAGCGGTACTCCAGCATCGCCAACTTCATTGAAATGGCCATCGCGAAGTCCTGACCTCACGACGCCTAACAACTCATTGTGGAGAATCATTAAGGACTACGTGCCTGAACGTCGTTATGCTACAAATGAAGAATTGCGCAATATAGTTGAGGACGCATCTCCAACCATCACCACACCGGACATGCTCCAAAAAATGTCAAGGAGGACGAGGCGGCGTATGAACATGACGGCGAACACACAAACGCATTGGACACCTAATGTGTAAATATTTTCTTAAAATATGTCTACCAATTAAGGGGTACGGGAACTTCCCGACCACACTGAATATTGAATGATATTATTAGTGACAGTTTATAGTTCAACTTGTTAAAATGTTTTATATTCTAAATTTAGATTCTTGACCATACACAGATACGTTCAGTTATTTCTAATTCTCAATTAAAATGAGTTATATTTTTAACTAACATAAAATTATATTTTTAATTATTTATATTTTAATATTATTTGCCTTCACTATTTAAGAAAACCATTACCAGGTATACTTCCAAAAATTTTCGCTTTATTTTTATTTCTCCAATTAATATTTTTTGACCCCCCCCAGGCCTAAGGTATTGCCAAAACAAGAACCTGACGACACCTGCTGACCACCTGCTACCATACGACAGATCAGGGTGATGGACACACGAGATAACCATCCACCCAACATTGCATCGTCATCGCGAAGGATCGTGGGACGTGTCATCCGAAACAACTTTGACAGGGTCTACAAAGCATATAACTCATCGAACAACGCATCCAGAAACGCTTCATCAATGCAAGAAAACTGTACGGATGGTACTTTGCACTAACCGCTGTCAATATGTCGTTCCGGTTGTATCTAGACAATGCCAACCAACCAAGGGTGATTTATTACCGGCACATCGGAAAGAAAGGACCAGCACACTTCGTGCAGGAACGCAAAGAGAAGTTATCCAAAGGCTTCATGATAGTCGCAAAATACTGTGCTCGTGACCGTCTCTCACTGAGTGGCCGCTAATGCCAAGGAAAATGCTGCATCCTTCCCAGAAACTGTAATGGACGACAACCAATTTATGGTATCCATGTCCCACATCTTTATGCCAACGAAGCTCCATTGGTTAATATTCATATGGAGAAGGCATCCAACCATACTAAACGTTCCTCGGTCCACGAGCGAAAGGCACGTGAGAACGGGATTCGTGTCATTCCCTTTAAACGCATCCCGTTAAGTCATCTGATACCACTCCAATGGACTTCTGTGGTTTCGGGTTCTCAAATCTGGGATTGCAAGGGGCACACTCCAAACGCTATCTGGCCAATTGAAAATCTGTTTAGATACAATCCCCAGGAATACCTGTCCAGAAACCTTCTGAAATGAAAGCTATGATACCTAATTATCCATAGTCTAACCGTGGTTGTCACATCGCGCAGCATTGTTGATGGAGGAAGCCTTATCTCAAGGTCCCAAACTTGTTCAATTTCATCTGCCTCAACCCTCCGTAATCAGTAATACGTTTTTCGCTTCAAAGTCAAATCGAACAATCTAAGCTAGGGTAATTTATGCCTAAACAAATATCGTGCAGCAACTGTAAATTACAAGAAACAAATGACTGACTTGTGAGATGTTCAGGTTCATAAGGATAAAAAAAAAATGGGGGGGGGGGGGGGGTTGAGTAATCCTCCAAAAGTAGAACTGGTCAAATTTAATCGTTATTTTGTTTAGAAGATTTAGAATTTATAGAGCATTTCTATTTAACAAACCCATTTTCCTTTAAAATGTACAAATTTTGTTTAGAACAGAATGATGACTTACGAAAAATTATTGAAATATTAAATAAAACTTAAATGAAATTTATTTATAAATGAATTAATTCAATATTTAGATGATTATTAAAAAAAAATACAATCAATTCAATAGCCCAGCTAGGAGAGGGATGACTTCAAAGGGATTGCCAAATCTTTTTTTTTCTTTGAAAAAAAAAATGTCCTGTTTAAATATAGAAAAGAACGTTTCTTTTCTACATTTATTCTCATTAACCTCTGTATTGAGACCTAGCTCTTTACTGGTAACTACTCCAAACTAGTAATTGCCAAAAAAAAAAAGAAAAAGAAAAAGAAAAAAAGCTGAAACAGTTGTTCTGGAATGCTATCTACTAAACACTTGGTCTTATCCTGTTTGTTTTGTTTTTTCGGTTGGAAAACAAGATCATTGGGCCTTCGGTAGGCATTTCGATCATTCGTCCCGGTGTTAAAAATTTCGCTATTGACTGTTGTAATCAAAACGTTTTGAACGGTCTTTATTTTTGTAATATTCGAAACAATTTCTGAATGGTTCGCATAAGCTTGAGATATCTCTCTCTAAGTGCGATCTCCGTTACGCAGGTAAGCGTCCTGTAAATCTCAGTGTTCCTATCATGGTGAACTCCTAGGAGGATCTCTATAATTCTGGGAATAGATACTGAAGTGTTTTTCCATTGCGTTCCTCAGGAAACCATTATGGAATGACTTCAGACCTGAAGGGAAAGAAAGCATACAAACACAGGAAGTAAATATCCAGCATGCTGCTTCAGAAACATCAGCCTCGTGGCAAGCATCGGCCTTCAGATATAAGGAATACATTTTGCTCTGAAAAGCTGATGAAAAATATTAGGAGATTGACGTTTTGGTTTGTTTATGTTTGTAAGCGCACTTAACTGAAATGTTAGTTTCTTTCTTCTCAGCTGTTTGTGAAAGGCTTGGGAAATCGGAGAGACCATAGGGAAGGAGGAGGATTATTATTACTCTCTCCGTGACGATGAAAGCCTGGCAAGTAAGCTGCCAATTTCCTGAAGTTTTTTTGGTTTACCATTGGGTCTTTCTGCTGTTTGTTTCCTTCTTGTATTTTTCTTTCCTGTTAGACTTAATTATTAATGGTACTGGTGACGTATCTACGATTCTTCAAGCAGATCAAAAGATGGTTGGGCTTTTGAAGATAATTACAATGCAATCGTAATACGATCAGTGAAGCTGGAAAGGAGTTTTGATCTAATGCTATCTATTGATTGGAAATAAATATTAAATTATTTTATGAAAATTCTAAGTAAAACCTTAATCCTTAATCTAAAATATTACCTTTCTTATGAATTCTTGCTAGTTATAAATTCAGTGAATCAGAAGTTGAAATTAATAATAAAAGAGAAAATAGAAGATAATGAAGAGCAGAAGGAGGAAGAAAACGAAGAAGTTCTAGCTGAATACCAAGTAGGTGAGTTAAAAGAAGAATACTTTTGAATACAATTAGGGCAAAATATAAAAAAGATTTGGTAATAACATATAATTTATAAACGTTATTATATTAAAAAAAATTCTCTAAATCAAACAACAGGAAAACATTGTCCACAAACCAGAATTAGTGTCTATGAACGCAAATGCGGTTAACAATGGTCAATTAAAAATCTTTTCTGCCTATACTATCAATATTCGTCATAATAAACATATATCAAACATTTAAACATTTCTAACAATTTCGCTAATTTGAGAAAAAAAATAATTAGAAAATTCAAATGTTACTGTATTTTCTTAATTCTTATATTATATTTTAGATACTTAAAATGCTTAAAAGGATTTTTAAAAGAAAGAATCTAGTATCTCTTTATTTTTATTTTAATTTGCCTTCTTGCCGCTTTCTCCCTATTATCGTTCCTTCTTTTAGTTTACCTGTTGTTTATAAACTTTCCCATGTGCTCCGTTCTCTTGCCATCTATGTTCATTTAATTTCCACCAGCGGGCACCACCCGGACGTCAGTCCTTCCTGATTCGTCCTCCAGTTCACCAATGGACACTTCCAAGCAGTTCATTGGTCCTCTTCTCCTTAAATAGAAGAATTGAGAGCTACTTGGATCACTTCCCACTGAAGAAGCCTCATCTAAAGAGAGGCGAAAGCTTTGGACCTCCTATGTTTTAATGTTTTAGTGTTTTTTAACTTTTTATGCTTGTGTGCAGGCTGAACTTTTAACTAACTTTTAACTAAAGAATCTATTTATGTATTTATATACGCCTACATTTATATATTTTTTATATAAGTATATTTTTACTGAATATAGCAAATCAGCAATTTTTTACAAAAATACAACTTCCCGCTTTTTAAATAGATTTATTCATTATTGATTTTTAGAAGATTATTTTAAATTGTAGGTTAAGATATATATTTAAATTTTAGGTCTTAATATATCTATATATTGTAGATTATTAGTATCTTCTAAGTCTGAGAGGCAATTATTTAACATTTGTTGTAAAAATATTATAAGAATATATATTTCTGATTTTATTTGTTTTCATCTTTATGAATTTTATGTATATTCCAATATTTTTCCGTTTCCCATTTATTTCAAATGTAATTCTTTTTTCGCCCTTGTTTATTTTCAAATTTTATTGATTTATCTGTTAACCGTCTGATTATTAAAATTTCTGCCCGCTGATTTGTAAAAATTTAAATTGCTCCAATCATCATTTAATCTTTTGTTGATTAAAATCTGTGTTTTGTAAATGAATCAATTAGATCTTGTTAAGCCGTTGACTCCGAACTTTTTACTCTGCTCGTGATAATATTCTCATGTGCGAAGCAACAAAAAAAAATTCACATTCAAAAGATATGTCTCACTCGAAAAGTATCTGAATGTAGAGAAAAACCTGATATTAATTTAGTATTTTTTTTTGTTCGTCTTTTTAGATGAAGGCCCGGTCTTCGTTGTATTATTTACTACACAACGCACTGGATCCACTTTTACACAAGAACTTCTAAGCCTAGGGTCTCACGTCACTCAAATATTTGAACCATTCTTCATGACTGATGTAATGAACAAAAATCCATCGACAAAGGAACATACAGCATTGCTCGAGAATATCTTCCAATGTAGCCCTTTGCTTCTCTTCAAGATGATGGAAACTAATCGCAGGTTCTGGTTTCTAAGAAAATTGGATGACATTAATCTGAGACCAGGAAAGGAAGTTTTCTTTAATTGGTCACCGGAATCTCTAGCGACCAAATGCTGGAACAGTCACTATGTCAATATCAAGACAATTAGACTTAAAGTAATCAATTTATTCCTTTTCAAAATAATTTACATGTTTTCTATTAAACTTATCTTCCAATCTTTAGTGTATATTTCTAAGAAATGTTGGACTTTTCTTGAGGAATCTTTTTAATGCATTTACAGACCTGTTACCTTCTCAACTTATTACTAGATCTTCTTGAAACTTGAAGTGCATCATTACAGATTAAAAATTTTAATTTTTTTTTTTTTTTATTTGAAATGTTCTCCATATGGAACTTTCTAGAGAAATTAGTGAATGAAAGTGATAAAATTTCTTACCAGAACAAAAAAAAATGAATCCTTAATTTGCATTTGCTTTGATTTGATTAAAAATAACAAAATTAAATTGCTTAACTAATTACTTAAAAGATTTAGCTTATTTGGAGCAAATGAAAAATTTGATAGTTAGATTGTTGTATTCGCAGGTAATGGTAATTTACGAATACCAGGACTTTACTTGACGACTTTAAAAAATAAAGAGTAGTAGAATAGTATTTCATAGAAAATGGACTTTAAGTTCATCCTACAAACGATTGAAGAGATGGGGCTTTTAACTTCCCTCTCCGCCTATTGCATCCGAAAATGAAACAAATACAGCATTTTAGACCTTTTTATTGTAATTGGAAAACTATCACTGTGTTTGTAAACCAACTTCGCTCGTCAAAGATTTTTTTTTTTATTTATTTATTTATTGTTGTTGAACCATCCTAATCCATACCATTCCAAATTCTTAAGTACACTTATGCTCTAATCTTAGACCATCAGGTAGAAGATGAAGAACATGAAATTCCATCTACGTACAGAATGTTCCATAAAAAGGTCAATGTTCTGGAAGGTCATAGAATATCGCTCATTCTAAGAAGAAGAAAAATATATGAACATGTGTCCTATTCCATAGAGCTATTTGAATGTATAAAGTATTTTAAAATTGTACAGTTGCAAAATTATTCATTCAAATAGCTTTATCTCGGAAGGTGCCGTTCGATTTAGGCCTATGTTCGTATGAATTATTTTTTTCTTATAATGATCGCTATTATGACATCGGAGTATATTATTATGACAGTTGATATGAAAAAGATATTACGTACTCCAAGAAATTTAACATGCAGAAAACCTAGAAGAAATAAAAACCAAACATAAATAACATTCACGCCTTTGAGTTTCTCATCAGAGGGAATCGGGAACTTCTGTTTCGTCCTTTTTAGAGACTCATCAGCCCGATCCACCCTCCTTAGTACTGTTTATTATTGTTCAAGTGATAAATTTGCTAAAGAAATAAATTTTCAAAAATTCCACTGTCAACATCAATACTTCACCACCGATTTCAGACAGTGATTGCGGGAGGGAAGATTAAGGTTGGGCCCCAAATTCAAAATACTTTACATTCAAATATTCTGTCTCGAAATCCGTCCGGAAAAGGATACAAGGAATAAAAACACGGAAATTCTCTGTTGACGTATTTAAGAATAGGATGAACTATTTCAGTTAAATTAACATTCAGTTATGAAAATGTAAGGAAAATGTTGAAATAATGATGTTTGTTATATAAGTTACCTACAGTTTCCATTGAGATAAAACCTCAGAAGCCGTTGTGCATCAGCATTTTAATAAATTATTTCTTTCTCATTTATAGATGGTAGAGTTGGCAGCAATGTTGCCTCGGTTTCCTCAGGTTCGTATTATCCATCTGGTTCGAGATCCTCGTGCCATATTATGGTCGATGCAACACACTCCTTTAACGCTTTGGCAGCACATTAATGCTACTAAGCTGTGTTCTCAAATATTGACGGACATCCTGATTGGAGAAACTCTGCCTCCATCTCTTTACAGAAGAATCAAATATGAGGACCTCTTAACCAATAAATTACAAGTTATTCAAAGTTTATACAGCTTTTTTAATTCAACTTTATCAAGTGATAAACTAAACAAGTAAGTTTCGTTAGCACTAATTCAATTAATTAACCATAATAACAAGATATACATTTTCGCGCTTTATTATACATCGCTTTTATTTTTTTTTTCTTAAATATTTTAAAGAATTCTAACATTAACCTAATCTACAGGTATTAAGTCGTCGTTTGCCTTTTGTGAATTTCAAGTAACTTTTGATGCAGTGAACCAATATTTTGAATCTTCGCAGGCATGTTTATGGACAGAATTTGATTAATGTTTCGTTTCTCCCAATTGAATGTGGCTGAGCCGCCCACAGACTTTTGGTGGTCCCGGAGCAACGTTTGGATTTGTGCCCCCCCCCCCCCTAATGATGTAGCTTTAGATGTGGCCCAGCCCCGGACTTAAACACCCAGGGCCCCTAGGCTCTTGATATTTGCGGCCCAGCCCACATCCCGAAAATCTACAACCAAAAAAAACGGGATCTCCAATTCAACAACCTCTTGAATTGGGCCCCTCTGGGCCTAGGCGGAAATCCGGCCCTCTTTGAGCTATTTTTGTGGGTCCTCGGGGCAATCTGCCCCTTTTTCGCAGCTAGCACAACTTTTTTTTGCTTGCAAAACATAGTTTCACACTTCCCTAACGGGTCCAAACAACATACCAAAAATACAGCTTTACATCGAGGTTTGCGTTTTTAACGGTTTTTTTTTTTGTAAGATTTGACTGGCCTATTCCTTAGTCTTAACCCAATAATATAGAACAATTTTTTTTCAAGAGATTTTTTAAATTCTCCCTGCATTAGTCGAAGCTAATTTTACATCAAACCTTTAAATCAACTATTCTTGCTACGCTGTTATGCTCAGAAATCTGCAGTCCTGCGCATTCTATTAAGCCGCGCTCAGTGTTTCATTATTCCCTTACTAAATCGAAATAAACAAGATTCACTTATTTGCCAAAGCCAATGGCTTCAAATCCCATGAATCGCTTAAAATCTTGAAGCTTTTGTCTGAAATATTTACCTTTAATAATTAAAATATTTCTTTCAGTTACTTAAAACCAACTGCTTGATTCTTAATATTTCTGATAAGATTGTTTATAAAATATCATCACAATCATCTTTTTTTACAGACTCAAATATCCATCTTCTGTTGTTATCCTTTAGAAAAGACAATCCGAAACTTATATGTGTTCCATCTACCATAATGTTCCATAACATCACGAATTGTCTCAAAAGATTCAACTTTCAGCCAGTTTATTTTCCATCTTATAAAATCAAAAATCTGCTTTTCTGCTCTAAAGATCAGATTCCTGACGCCTTAAAACTTGCGATTTACCAGACTCCTTGCTTAAGTGGTCAGATCTCCATTAGTCAGACGAAAAGATATGGCAAACTTCGTACCAATAAATATCAGTTTTAACATCAATAACAAAACATCGTCCTGGTTATCTAATTTCAATGGGAGAAAACAGAAATTATTTTTCAATTCCTCACCTTTATTTTTAGAAATATCTAGCCGTTCAGGCACAGGCTTGTGGTCAAAACGGCCGCCTGCCAGGAAACTGGTTACCCATACCAGCTCCAGGATTCTGAACCCGGATTCGAATCCTGAAGCCGGTATGGATGTCTCCTTTCTTTCCTGTGTTAGTCTTCTTTTTCGTCTCTGTCCTTCCTTTCGCCATAAGGAAGGCATGTAGGCTACTAAAATTCTAAGATTTGTACATTAGGCCTAAGGGCAAGGTACCAGTGGGTCCTTATTACAATAATAGTAAAAAAATTATTGAAATATCTACGAAACCTTAGAAAAGCTGGAGAGAAAGCCGTAATTCCATTGCTGGGATGGGCCTTAGTCAAGGAATGATTGCACTTGACTAAGGTTTCTCTCTGAATGCATGCTGAACTCTCTTAGCTCCGCTTACTGCACTCTAGCCATAAAAATTACCTCCCGTGCTTCTTTTCACCCTTCCTAGCCCTCTCCAGAACTCTGCTTACATTTTTTTTCTTACCTAACTCTCGTTAGGTTCGACTTCTTTCTCTATAAATTGTCTTCTCCACTTATTTTCTGTTCTGAAAAAAACATTTGAAATAAGGCCTAAACTTCTTTTCAATTCAGTGTGAGAAAACAATTTTTCTTCATTGTTTTAGCCCCTCTAGTATGTTTCTAAACATGATTTTTGATAAGTCAATAATTTAACTTAAGAGTATACAGTATTAAAAATTTTAACGACAGTAGTTTGAGTGGATCTTATCCCGCAATATTCCAAAGCCAGAAATCTCTCTTGACGAATTTTAATATTGAAGTTACTACTACTATCAATAACACTAAACAGAAGCTTTTGTAATTTCGGGAGCATACATAATTTATATTAAATCTTTCTTTGAACAACTTAGCTACAAATGTGGAGTTTAACACGCTGGCAATATAAAGATTGATATACCAGGATATACACGTCCAAAGTGAATGCAACGCGGCTATAGACACAGTTACAGGGAGAGATGCATATTATTAACTTTGCATTGCCCTAAGTACAAACGAGACCCTCCCCTCCTTGGACCTTGTAGGGTCCGTTCACTTGTGATAGTGGCTTGTTAAATACATTCCTACGGCGCCTTTTTTGTTTCTTTACAGATTGACGATATATAACTACGCCACGGGTACATACAAAATTCGCCTATCTTCAATTTATTGAATTTGAAAAAGGCCAGGTTATCATCTTGTCGAGGCTGGATTGTCCTACCTTATTTCTCCATCCATAAGATTGCTCGGATGATAATGCACTGCACCAAAGAAGGCACATTTACAAGACTATCAGAGATAAGCCTCATTATGGGCGTGAGATCGAAGATGCGTACAGAAGACCACTGCCAAGAGACGGATATCTCAGCTGCAATCTGTGAAGCGATCACGGTCAGTAGAAGAATAAATAATAGACTACTTGCAGCAAGGATTCCGATGTAATGCTTACCTCTTATACAGAGTCGAAGATTTCCGTGGTGTACTCTTAGACGAGAATGAAGACAAGAATAGTATTCATCGTCTACGGTGATGAGTCCCGCTTCTAGGGACGGAGTAACCAGAAACAACAGGTTTGGAGGAGAGTTGGTGAAAGGCTAGATCTGAACATCATTAAAAAAAAAAAGTTTCCGCCCTGTCCCTTGGGACTATAGAGTGGGCCGTCTCTTCGTATGACAACTAGATGCCGTTGGTTCTGTTTGCAGATAGAATGACCTCCGGGCTTTGCGTCTATCGTGTGGTTATACTGGGTCCCAGCATCCTTTACGGCAGAGGATAATTTCCCAGTAGGGTTTTCCAGCAGGATAATGTCCAAGTTGCAGCCATTACCGGAAGCTTTGTAAGACATTCTTTCTTCTTCTGAATATATAGTATTTGGCATGTTGGAAAGTGGCGGAACTGGTGGATCAGGTCCGACGGATATGGGATGTCTCAGAGTACATCCGCCTCATTTACCATTCGATGTCAGACAGAATGCTTAAGTGCGTCGCTGTCACGATAGTCCTACTGATCGTGACAGTGTAGTTTCATGGCAAAGTCAAATTGTAATCATTAGTTATTAAGTACTGTGTACGTGTGCACCAAGTTTGGTGCAGATTATTGGACTGCTTCATGAAATATCATTTTCCATTTTCGCCAGTATTTAAAACTTAGAACTACTCACTTTATTGCCGCAATACTAATCCCAATAACTGGAAAAATGAACTGAAGATTTAGTATCGTTTACATTTTTTTTTAATTATAATACTATTCAATCTATTCATGTTAGAATTTACTAAAAAAAAAAAAAAACGTTTTTCTGTCAAAATTTATAAAAAATTATTAACTAAATCAATTTGTATTAACATACATTGTATAAAACCTTTAGTCTTGTTTTTTTTTGTTTTTTTTTTTCCTATCTCCTTACAATATCTTCGAGCCGTTGAAAGTAAGTAACCATAGCTAATAAGTTGTTTTTTTTTAAAAAAAGAAAGAAAGAAACCGAACAGCTATGTCTATTCTTGTCTCAGAATAATTTTGATAATTTTTTAATCATTTAAGTAGGTTTTGTTACTTCAATTCAATACTTCATGATAGCATCCATCCGTGATATTACACGCTCAACAATGTAATTTATTTCACGTTTCAAATCTTTTAACTAGATTTTAATTGGAACAAATATTAAAAAAGAACATAAGTTAGCTCAATTTTAAATAAACAAATAAATAAAAACCAAATTGATAAAGAAAAATTTCTCTTTTTTAAGGAGAATTTTCTCATTTCTGATTTTCTTAGAAAATTGCATTTTGATGCAACGCATTTTTTTATTATTAAGAATTTTCTTATTAATGGTATTAGATTATCAAACACAAAATTTACCATTATATAATTATGAAAAGTTGCCCAATGATGTTTCTGGTTTAATAATTAAAATTATTTTACTTCTAGGTTTTTGCAAGAACACACAGCAGAAAAATCGAAAGAAACAGGCATTTTCAGAACTTTGAGAACGCAAGACTTCGACGTAAATCATTGGAGAAAGGAAGTGCCACAGTCTTTTACTCAGAGCGTAGAAAAAGAATGTTCTCAATTGCTTATAAAACTACAATATGATTTTGTCTATCCTCAAGTTCGACTCAATTTTAGTAACCAGTTCATTTGATGTCAATATTACAAATAAAAACTATTTTAAATTTATTAAGCATCTGAATTAAAATTTAATTATTTATTGATTATAATTTAGAAAAGATAACAAGGTATTTTTTGATGATTAACTTGAAACAAAAATAATCAAATACAAGTAAAAATTAATTGTAAAAAAAAAAAAAAAAAGTTTACAAATGATTGAGTAATAAAGGATGAAGTAACGTAAAACCTATTTATCTTACTTCCCTATTTGCAGGAAATAAAATCATACAAAGGCACGCTAACATAAAGGAACATGGGACTATACTGCGGCAATCGATCATCCATCATTTTTACTTCAAAATCTCTCTCACGGCCATTCTTATGAGAGGAAAAGATGGGCCTCGTGCTTTATAGCCAAAATTCTAAAACATTATGTAAAAGAGTGCCTAGTCCGTCCTTGTACCTTTTTCGTATTCAACATTTTAAACAAATGAAAGCAAGTTTAACGTCCGTAATTATTCATAAATGGAGAGAGAAATTCGCCAACCGGACAATAAATATGCCTTCGCACATTGAGCCAACATCAACGGAATTCTGTACAGCTGTTTCATCCTTATTAGGAATCATCAGCAGAATATACCCTTGATGTTTGACTCAGTTGCGCGAAAGCTTTACCGTATATTCTGCTGATGATTCCTAATAAGGATGAAACAGCAGTACAGAATTCCCGTTGATGTTGGCTCAATGTGCGAAGGCATATTTATTGTCCGGTTGGCGAATTTCTCTCTCTATTTATAACATTTTAATCACAATATAGATATCATTAATAAGCAAAGATTATAATAATAACTAACAATCTTATAGATAAGAGATAAGGACGATTTACTCATAGATAAAACTCTATGAAGGTTGGGGCGATGGGCGATTTATTATTTATTAACTCAAGATTGCAAAGAAATTAAAAAAATCCACTCTTAAGCCTGATTTTGTTTCTTCTTGTTCTTATATGACAAATAAAACTACTAGTTGTAAAGTCTGCTTCAGATTAATGTGGACAACATTATGAACGGACTAAAATATCGTTTCCAGGACATTAAAGTAAACTCAGGGCATTTATAATTTAGTAGCAGATCTTGGGAGAAAGCATTGAAAAGATATAGTTCATTTTACGATGAGATCCAGAGGCTTCTACTGTTAAATAATCTTTTAGAAATTGTTGAGACTTGGTAATGAAAAAATGTAATAATCATCTCTACGATCAACTTATTTGTCGCCTTTGGTATTACAATATATATATATCTATATTTTTTTTTGGGGGGGGGGGGGGGTATTTTGAGGATGTTTGTGTACAGAATTGTGGACGTTTTTTACGGTTATGGGTTCGGAACTGTTCCGATTAGAATCTTACAGAAACGTCGGCAATTGATATGATGCATTACACTGGAAATTCTAAGACTCCTCGGAATGCTGGGGACGCATCATGAGTTGACACACAGCCCTGAATGCTTATTTCTTTTCATATGTAATTTTGATATCGAGTTTTGATGAGCCAAATAGTTTGACTCATCAAAATCAATCTAATTGTTTTTAATGACAGATGAAAATATTACGTACGTACATTACTCCTATCGGCTTTTCAGTTCTCGAAAACTGCCAATTACTATTTAACAGTAACATCACTTACTAAATTACTGAATTGCATTATTAAATAATTTTTTTATTGATATTAAACTGTTATTAAATATCAATGAAAAATAGAATTCTAGTTTTACTTATGCAATAACGTTTGGAAAAACTGTAACTGCTACTGTTTCAAGTATTATTTACTCAGATACTATTAAGAATAAATTACCTTCTAATTTATGGGTTCAATAAATTCTGCTCTTGCTGATTCTTGCTCTTCAATCTAAGTGGCTTTCTCCATTTGATATTGGATTTCAGGTGAACATTCTATTACTTCGATTTTGTCCTCTTCTAGAATTGTCTTCTTCTCCTTATAATCTTTATCTTCTTTGGACAGAAACAGAAAAAATATTCAATCAAACAGAAAAAAGCAATCATCACAAATTGAACTCAATTAATACAATGGAAAGTAAAGTTGAAAGAGAATTTAGACTTCGTTTTTTAAAATAATGAAAACTTGGTGGCAGTAAAGTAATAGGAACTGTCTTAATCCTTGTAAGGAACTGTTAATTTCAAATTCATATTTAATAAAAATGTTTCACGTAAATGATGTAGATTTAATAATTATCAAATCCATCTTAATTCCAATGCTCTGATGTGTGGGAATTCTCCGTTTTATAATAAGACGATTAGCGAAAACTCAGTCGAGGTATCAGAAGACTTATTTTTATTACTGTTAATGTAATTAATATAATACGATATAATTTTACCTCTTCTGATCATTCCATGAACATCAGTTATTTTTGTTTGTTCCTTTTGCCTTTTTTTTTTTTTTTCCTCTCATGTCACATTTCAATCTATCCGACAAATTTTAATCCAGCTTTTACTTTTTAATTCTTATATATATAATTCAGGTGAATCATTACTATTATTACTATTTAACTCTTCTGATATAATTTTACCTCTTCTGATCTATTGAATTCTTGATTTCCAGAAAGAAATTGTTTTTGTTGCGATTCCACAAAATACATACAATCTTTCACTTGTAAATCTTAACAGACACTAAATAACTGTTTCCTGCAATCAGGAGCCATAAACCTTTCTACTTATATTAAATTTTCACTGTTTTCATCTATTTCTCAATTTTTGGTAGGTAATCCCTTAATTTTTTTTCCTTAAATGCTAGTTTGTCTTTTACAAATATGCCAAATTAAGCAAAGGTTCTTTCGTTATTTAACTACTTCATAGCTGCTTAAATCCATTAATCTCTAGCTAAAGAGATGACGATTATCTCTAAATTGTAATATTCGGCATTGAACTTTAAAGGCAAGGAGACATTATTTGTGAGCAGTTGTTATCGTTAATCATTAAGACTATCATTAAGACTGACTTACTTTGTATTTAAGAAATAAGATTTTAAAATGAAGAAATAAAATATTAAATTACCTGTAATTATCTTTACATTGTTGTGACATTCCGTTTGATCTTCACAGACTTGTGCCAAAATTAAATTACAACAGTTTATAATTTCAGTCTGACTTTCCGTGTTTTCTTTTGGTTTCATTTTCATGTTTTCTTTTGTTTTCATTTTCAATTCCTATTGGAGAAAAATTAATCTTAATTTTTTTTACGGTAATTTAGAAGGCGGAGCTGATAGAATGTCATGTTTTTATTCTGGGTAGACATTTAATAGAGTAAATCAGGGGTCGGCAACTTTTTGTTGTAAGAGGGCCAAATATTTTATGTGGGGATTACTGCGGGCCGCACTTGGGTCAAAAAGGGCCAAAATCTTATTTTAACAACCAAAAAAAGGAAATTCTTATTTTAACAACCAAAGGAAAATCTTAAGACGCCCCGCGGGCCGCACCAAAACGCTTCGGGGGCCGTGGGTTGCCAACCCCTGGAGTAAATGATTGGCCGTGAAAAATTGCGTAAGGACCTATGCATATATATATATATATATATAGAATGGGCGAAACTCAAAGCAACCTCTTCGAGTTTCGCAAAGCAAAGAGAGAGAGAGAGAGAGAAAGTAGGAAAAAATTATATTGTAATAATTATACAGATATAGGAGAAAGACAACCAGAAAATTCTCCCAATCTATATTACTAAAATCGTTTATTTCTCTGTCTGTCTGTCGGCGCAATTTCCTGAGCGAATGGAAAGCAGAAATAATTTTTACAATGAAACGTCCGCGCCAGGAATCGAACCTACAACCTTCTGATCCGAAGTCAAATGTCTTATCCATTAGGCCAAGGTGACTACTACTCACCTTATATTGTTTTTTGACTTATGTGTCCTTTCCCTTCCCCCAATCAATAATGAATGAATTCCACCTTTTTGTTTTTTGAATCTCAAGATTTTTTATTTATTTCCGATCCGTCTGTTTATTTTTAATTCGAAAATGACAATTAGAACTATAATTGCCAAAATGTTGGAATATTTTAAATATAATAATATTCTTACTTAACCAAATTCTATGTGATATTGAAAAACAAGCACGTGTACACGGGAGATGTTAGAATAAAAAAGAAAAAAAAAAAGTCAAGAAAGAAAGAAGCACTATTTCTATTAGATAGAATACTGAAAAATCACTATTTGTAACTTAAAAACCAATACTATTTGTAACTCAAAAACCACTGAAAAGTATATCTATATTACTGAAAGCTTTTATTTCTCTGTCTGTCTGGTGCAATTGTTGTAGAAATTATTTATATTTTCACAAATTATAAATTTACTACGGTAATCGAACATGCGGTAATCGAACATTTACTACGGTAATCGAACAGTGATACCAACACTGTTATATGCCTGTGAAACGTGGACTATAAAAAAGCAAGACCAAGTGAAACTAAACAGCTTTGCCTCTAGATGCCTAAGAAAAATCATGAAAATAAAGTGGTAGCTATTTTGGACAAATAAAGATGTGTGGAAAACAGCAGAAGAAAAACCACCCTCAGAATTAATTTTGAAATCCAGGCTCAGATGGTTTGGACACATTACACGCATGGATAACACCCGTATAATCCACCAAATATATAATCGACAAGGCAGTGGTTACAGATCACGAGGACGACCACGAAAAAAATGGATAGACAATATTTCAGAAGATCTCCGTTGTATCGATTATGACATTCCAACAGCTACACTACACGCATAATTTAGGACTGGGTGGATACACATCATTTTGGACGCGGCTACGGCATACCATGGGCAATTCGTACTATGACGTAACCCATGGAGCCATGCCCCAAAGAAGAAAGAAGAAGAAGAATCGAACATGCAACCTTCTGCTCCGAAGTTAGACGTCTTAACCATTAGACCACGATGACTACATTCTAATCTCCATAAAAATTAAAAATATATCATAGATATATGATTCACACGATGGTTCTAAAAGCAGTCGTGGATTGACAGAATATAAACATCAAAAACTAAATTTAAAAAATAAAAAAACTTTTAAAAAATTTTAGTTTTAGTTTACTTGATGTAATTTGTGTGTGTGTGTGTGTTTTTTTTTTTAATAAATAAAAAGTTGTTTTCCGTTATATATGCGGAGGTTTCCGGAGCGAAGCGACGAGTAGCCGACTAGTATCCATATAAGAACAAACAGAGACCCTTCAAACCATGTTTATTATTATTTGGACTCTTCCGTTCTATTTGTGTCTTCGCTACAAAGAGAGCAAGCTTGTTTGGTCACAAGTTCAAAGGAGCCACAAAATTAATAAGGTTTTATTTATTGATTGATTTTTGTTGTGAATAAATGAAGGACTTCACAATTGTGATTGGTCCAGTTTTTACCACACCTCTTTCACTCCTTAATAAGAGCTTCTTTGCGAGAAATGACTTTTGAATTGATTCCAATGAAAACTTGAAGCTTTGCTTTTTCTCTATTCTGGTGATTCTCAGAATTACTTTTCTACATGTTTCTGTGATTACTAATATCAGCTCATGTATTGTTAAATAATTTGTTAAGCACAAAACTGTAAACTACTACACTTAGCGCCAGTTTCCCAGCATAAGCGCATACTGATATTACGACTACATATCCTGTTAATTATTTAACCTCATTTTAAAGAGGAAGATACGAGAACTTAGCAATTTAGCTGTGGTCTCAAATTGGGAAAGAAAAGGAAAGCGGACTTCCGGTTAATTTTTTATTTAGTTTTTTAACCTTTCACATTAAAGAGGAAACAGTTTATACAGATCTTAAAAAAAATCTTTATAAAAAAAAGATGAGGCATTATAATTATAATGGTATAGAGTCATTTAATCATAACTAAATTTAATATTTAATAAAAAAACTGATTAAAATATATTAAAATTCTAATTTATTACGAAGCTCAAACAAAATTCAGGAGATTATTATAAATAATAAGATAATTTTGCTTATTATTACAAGAATCAATTTCTGAATGAAAATTTCATAATTACTTGAATATGATAAAATGAATTTACCTGCAATTCTATCTCTAAATCATGTAATTTTTGAATATTTTGAAGTGAAGTATTCTCCAACTCTTGATACTTTCGAGAAACTGTTTCTAATTCGCTTTTGGAGATTTTTAAAGTGGTAATGTACTTGTTAATTACGGCAGAGGATTCTCCAATCGCCGACTGAAACTTCTGAATTTTATAAAAAAAAAGCAAATAAATGAAAAGACTTTAGCTTATAAGAAACAAATTCCATTGAAAAATTAATCTAAGCAATTAAATAGTTAGTAACCAACATTGCCCTTAGCAACAGCTCAACCCTTACTCAGGCTGATATCAGTGCTGTTACCATCTCCCTTAATTTTTCATTTCAATATATTTTATTTGTTTATTGTTATTTTTAAGTTAAGCGAACGAAAACAGGCTTATATGTATCTAAATTATGTTTATATCTTTGAACTTGCTTTGCTGAAACGGCAAACTAAAAAGTTTAAAGGTCAGTTCTTCGTTTTTAGTCTGAGAAAAAAAATTATCAAGCCAAACTATCACTTTTCTCTTTCCAGTTCTTCCGAAATTATCATTTAAGGAAATATATATAGTCCTGTCATTCTTTTTTTTATTTAATAAAGTTTAGTTTTTAAATGTTCCTTCTTTGTTCTAGTTATTTTTTTTTATAATTTCTTTTGTAGTTTTTTATTAAATTCGGAAAGCTAAAATTTAAGTTTTTTTTATTTAATGAAATACTTTTTCGTGAATTTTGAATTTTTAAATCTTTGCTTCAGTCTTTGCTACTGTAACGTTTTAATAACATTTATTAAGAATCGTTTGAAAAATATCTACATTAGATTCTCTTATTCTGCAGTCAATAACTAACAAGTCAACTAATACATAAATGACCCCCTTTTATTTTTGTAAACAGTATTCCATGTCCCAGACATATCCAAATAACTGTTAGCTTTATTTCTTTTATTCGATTTCAGGTCAAAGATATAATAGCAAATAAATGTCAAATCATATATAAAGGTAAACAAAAATATTAATAGAGATGATTTAATATCACTACCTTGCTTATTCCTTTAGATATTTCAGAAATTTGTGATTAAAATCGACAAAGTAAGGAGAATTTCATTCCTTGATGTCATCCAAGCTCTGTTTGGATGATACAAACAGTTTTAAAAATGAAACGAAACAAGTTGTTACAATCTTCCAACTGGGTTAGCTATCCTAATGTACATTGCTCCATTTTACAACATAAAATATACCAGAACAGTTAGCAGACATTTTTTATTTTAGGGATGTAATTGGAATAATTAATTGAAGACTAAAATTAAAAAAAAAAAAAAAGAAAAAAAGAAAAAGCGCAACGTAATGTTACAGGTTATGAAACAAGAAAAAGTAAATGGTGAGTTCAGAATTGTAGACAGGGGTGTTTTAATTTAATTAAAATTAATTTTTAATTTAATTAGACAGGATATCAGTGATCTATGTCATCGTTGCCTACAAATTGGAAGAAACGATAGATGAAATTTATTTTCAGATTCCTTTTTATTAATTGAATTTCCCGAGTAATTAAGATTATTGGATTCAAATGAAATGGATCGACGCCTAATAATCACTCGCAAAGAGTGATTTTTGATGACATTGCTAAGTCTGAGTTAAAAACCTTCCTTTGTCACTATTTAATTTTGTATTTCTCCACAGTCTCTTGGTAGCTTAAGAACCTTAGTTAAAATCCATTTCATTAATTTCTTTTTGCTTGTTGAAGTTTTATTTTATTTATTTGGTCGGATTTTTTATTTTATTCGGTCGTAAAAAGCAAAGATTTTAATATTAAAGCAAAGATTACGTCTATTGAAATCTTCTGATGGACGAAAAACACAAAACTCGGATTCCCTACTTTGTTGCTTTTAATTTTGTCAACGCCCTTCAGTCACATGAAGTCCATTTTACGTTTTCTTTATTTTCTTTCTTAAAAATATATAATTATATGATAAAATTATTCCCAAAATATTTTTATATAAAAAAATCCTTACCTTATTATGGGATTCCAAAGATTGAATCTCATTCCTTAGTTTCTTAATTTCATCCTTCAACTTAAAAAAAAAAAAAATAATCAATAAGAAAGTCGTTACTTTAACTCTAGAATTTTCCCTTGAGTTTGACGTGCTGTTTAATGACTTCAAGAAGATATCAAGAAATGAACTTTAATGAGATGCAATAAATAAATGTTTATTAGAAAAATATGCTTTATAAGGATTTATTTAAAAAAATAAAAGTAATCTTAAAATTGTGTCTTACTTTTACGATGTCGGTTTCAAGTTTCCTTATTTTTTCAGTCGCTGCAGTTTGTAAACTAGTCAATTTATCTGGATACATATTTAATTTATATCTACATGAAAAAAGGTAAGGGAAAAGTTAAATTAAGAAAAGTTAAGTTGAAAATCTCAGCTAAGTTTAAAATTTAATCTGTATTTACTTAAGAAAAATTAATAAATATTCTTGAATTCTAATCTTAATTTATGAAAAAAAAAATGAAAAAAAAGGTATAATATTGGGACATTCCATGCCAAATGGACGAACAAGTATATATCAAGGGTCTCCAAACTTCTTTGACCGTCGACCTTTTTAAGAATATCTCAACTTTTTATCGGCCCCCTCTACTATACTGTTACGTAATTATAATAGGATAAGCAAAAAAAGGCGCTTTTGTGATTTTTTAGATTGTTTATTTTACAATGTTTATTATTTATATTACAGATATCTAATGTAATTATATCTAATCAGATGCATTAAAAATAAGACTTTAAGTTAACTGACTGACATTGTGACGGGTGTGCTGGGTGACTCTTAGCAAGATTCGCGATGTTGGTTTCATGATTAGTAAGTTTCAACCTTAAATCGCCTGGGAATTCTATATCTAACTTATTTTTCTGTTTTGTTAATATGGAATTAACATGGCTCAAACTAGCTTCAACCATATACGAGCTGGGAAATGAAAGCCAAAAGGAAAGGACCATTTTAGAAAGTTTGGGATATTTTTGAACAACATTTATATTCGTCCAAAAGTTACTTAACGTCACATTTTTAAAAAGGGTCTGAGCTTCAAGATCAACTGACAAATGAATAATTTCATCTCTAAGCTATATTCGATGTTTTCAACCTCTGCAGAAAATAGCGCGACAACCCAATCTTTTATCCATCGACCCCAAAGCCCGCATCGACCTCTAACAATGGCAACCCATTAGTATATATGTTCAGGAAATATACAATTTTGTTCAGGATAGCAGGCTAATAGAATAAAAAAAATAGTATCTCCAATTTTCATAATAATATTCGTTGTGTCTTTTTAAGATGGAAGTTATAAAATTAGTAATAAAAATTCTTAAATAAATTGTCTGGTAAACAATCGGCAAGTAAAATCGAAGAAGTATGATAGATATTTAAACACCGATATCCTTAAGTGACTGCAGCAGTCAAGTAAGTCCTTGGATTGAAGGAACAAGTTGTTGTTGGTGTTTTTTATAAACAAAATATATTCCCAAAACAAAATGGTTAATATCTAATTTGAAGCCGACATAAATCAATAGTAAGTTTAATGGTCTATTTGATCATTTCTGCATGAAAAATAATGTTCTTTTTTTTTTTATTACAAAGTACCTGGCTGCGATTAATTCTTCTTTAAATTTATAATTATCCGTCTCCAAGGATTCATTAATGCATCGACTGTGGCATAATTTTCTTTCTGTAATTTTAATTTGATCCAATGCTTTGCAAACTGTAAGGGAATAAGAAAAATTTTAAAAATAGAAAAGATAGATCAATTTCAAGTAACAATTTAATAATTAATGTGTTTATGAATCAAACAATCAAATATTAAGAAAAGACAGAGGAAAACGTTCAACTCATCTGTCTTTCTTTATATTGAATAGAAATTAAAAAGAAAGCCTTTCATTATTTTTTTTTTTATTTTTTTTCCTGGACTAAAAATAGGAAACACAAAACTTACTCGCCTTTTATTAGCCGAAGCCTTAACCATTTTTTTTTTCTTTTTTTTTTTTTTACATAATCATCGATCTATTTTTGCCCATCTTGGGATTAAAAGATCCTTCTATTTAATATATAAAAGTTAGTGCCTAACATCAAAGACTTTCATGGTTTCCTGTATTGCACTAAATCACTTTTAGAAGGTTTTTATTTTCAGCACCATATTTTAAAACCAAACGAAGTTATAATCTGTTAGCAGCGATGAAGAAACATCTTACTGAGAATCATTGATGAGAACCGTTTCGAGAGTGAAGATCATGAAAGACTATTTGAGCGCTTTGGACAAAAGCTTCTATGTAGAGAAAGACAGATGTCACATTGGAAAGATATTTCGATAGCTTCGGTGATTAGATTTAGCAAATACACATTTGAGCAAACTTGAGTTTTACATTTGGCAGGCTTTGCGTTTGAAAATTATATATATATATATATGTGTGTGTGTGTGTGTGTGTGTGAGTATATATAGTATACTAAGTTATTTTGTATTTGTAAGTTACATTCCAACTACGAGGAATAGATGAATAAAACTTCTTTCTGTCAGCCGATTCTGAAAATTGATACAATACATGTAAACAATTATCAAATATAAATACAAAATGTATTTCTTGTACTGAAGTTGATATAATAAATAATTTTAAATATTTAGGTGTAATTATAAATGATTTTTTTTTTTTTTTACATGGGATAACTACATAAATATTTTATATAAAAAATATTCTTCCACTTAATATAAAAATTTTAATTTTGCAATTTTTGATTCTTTACTAAATTATGGAGTTAATATATGGGCAAATGTAGGAAATATACATTTGGAAAATTTAAAAAATTTACAAACCAAAGTTTTAAAGTTGATATTTCCTAAAAACATTTGGAATAATATTAATAAAAAGGAAACAAATATTACTAACAAAATATTACTTAAAAAAATTGTAAAATATATTATATCCTAAACAAAAATTTATATATAATAATAAAGAATTTTTATAGTGTTGTTAAATTAAAAGATGAAAGAAAATTATAATTTGAGAAATAAAAATAGAATAAAACTTGATTATCCTTATATCTATAATGAATATGATATAAGAAATTTAAATTATATAATTGAGAAAACCTTTAATGATGTAAATTGGAATGTATTTAAAGATTGTAAAAGAATTTCCATTGTAAAAAATAATGTAAAAAGTTGGATATTAGATAATATTAATTAATAATTTTATGTTGTGCTAAATTGTTTTTCGTTGATATTTTTGTTTCAAGTTGTTTGAGGATAAGTTGATTTTGTAATTTTTATAAAATTTATTTAAATGTAATTTTTTTAATTATTATGTATTAAAATAAATACAGCACCTGTTGATAGGAATTTAAATTCCTAACGGGACTGAAATGTAATTTAAAATTACTAAGAAATAAAAAAAAAAAAAAAAAAATTATATACAGTGTGTGATTGAAGCACCAGTATCACATGTATTTCTCGAAAATCACAGGATACAGGTGGTTCGCGGGAAAATTTTCGTTACGAAACAGTACCCAAAGAATCGAATGGTGACGTTATTAATGTAAAGTATAAACCGAAAGTGGAGGTAATCGGAGTCAGCTTTGAAATTTCAAATTAGAACAGATCATGTGGGGTATCATTGGATAGGTCTTATGAAAAGAACAACTTCTACTAAGACTGTTTTTCTCTTTCGGTTCTTGTTTATTCACAATTCAGGAAGAAGTAAAAATGGTGGAGTTTGTCATTATGGTACTCATCGGAATAATTGCAACAATGAAATCGACTATGGTTAGATCAGTAAATGTGGAAAGGAAACACAACATGTCTTGAACTGGAACACTTGGTTGTTACGGTTGGCTGCCACTCTGTTTCTGTTCAAGACACGTTGTGTTTCCTTTCGACATTTACTCACGTCTTGAACACTGATGACATCAATGAAATTCACAATGGACAACATTGATGTCATTGGAATTTAATAAAATGTAAATAGAAAAGCGTTTAACCAAACCATCGTAAGTTCAGAAGAAACAACGTAAACTTGTGGGATCATTGTGTTGTTGAACGATGCAAAGGTGATGAAAAACAAGTGTAATTCATTTTTTTTTTTAATTCTTGATTGAATAGTACAAATTGCAATAATTGGATGAGTACATAAAGTAGTTTATTAGCTCAGAAATAAAATTGTTCTATTCTTCAATTTGATTTAAAAGTTCTTAGTTCAATAATGTTAATATCTGTGCTCGGCGTTGCTTAAGTTCCTTAACGAGTCTTATCGTTGAAGGGTCACTAACACACTGATTATGGAAGTTCACACAAAGTAAATCACATGATGTTCCGTTACTGCTTAAAAAATTCACTCACTAAAATACGTTTGCTAATTTCTCACTTTCAAAATTAGCACACTTAATCTTCTACTTGAAGATTAATCAAATAATAAACTAATAGATTTAATCACTATCGAA
>JAFIDM010000001.1:85919425-85942065 GCA_023159025.1 Thereuonema tuberculata
TTGAAGATTAATCAAATAATAAACTAATAGATTTAATCACTATCGAAATAACACACTTGGTTCTTCTGTAATTTGAACGCACTAACTATTTTGCACTATTTCGTCGATGTCTTATCTTCACTTTAAGATAAAGTTGTAATATCAGCTTCTTCAAAATTATTCACTTGCTACTATCGATGATATTCACTCGATAAATGTTCGTTGGTATTTCGGAAATTATCCACTTGTAATCTTTTAGTAATAAAATTTCGTACTCAACAGTTCTTGAAATGATTTGACTACGTTGACTTCTTACGGTAGTTGTTTCACGCACTATCGCTTGTTAACTTTCCGACTTCTCTTGATTTTCCCGCTTGCTTGATTCATTAAACACTCGAATGAATAATCTGCAATGCAGTCTTCTTTTAGATCAATCGGAGGCTGTCTTTCTTTAGCTTCGTGCAGTCTTCGTCCGAACCAATCGGATGCCTTCAGCTTCAACCCGGTAAATTCGAAACTTGCTGCTCTCGTAAATTTTACCGTTTGGTTTTCTTCTATCGACCTTCACAAATTTCGTATTTGCGCTTTTATAAATTTAATCGCAATTCTTCTTGCCTTCTAGTTGACTTGGTTTCGTCTGCACATTACTCTTTTCTTCCGATATCTTCTCGTCGTCTGCTCGACGCTCATCATTATTATTTTATTTTTTTATTTTTTTCTCCGCATGACGCTCTTACTCTCTGACTAGACTCGACTCAACTACTTTATTGCCTCAGACACGGGTATTTAATCCCGTTTTCACATTACGTCATGAATATTCATGAAGGAAACTTCCACTTATTTTAATTCACTTTGAAGCAAAAAACAAAATAAAATAAACATTAATTAATTAAATTAATTAATTAAAAATAATATCTACAGAAGGCATGCATCAACAATGCAACAGCGATAGCGAAATTTGCAGTCGATATAAACAAAGGACTTTTCGTATCTAGGGAACATGGAGACGGAGTACACACAAGCGATGATTCTCCACTTCCGAGGTCAATACGAATGTGATGTGTATTGTCAGTCACAGGTAAAGCAAACAACATGTAATTCTAGAAGTTTAATTTAAAACCCTCAAAGTTTTACAAAATATTTGGTTATTGAGCCCAGGCAACGAAGGAGTGAAAAGAAGAAGGACTTGTAGGCAGTGAGACGTTCAGGATTAGGGTTATTCTATTCGAACGTTAGACGAAACGCAAAGTCGAACTGTAAACAGACAGATAATATATAAATATTTATATAGATAATTAAAGTTAAGACAAATAATTATATATATATTCTATTGCTGATACTGAATTATAATTTAAGTGAATATGGCTTCGAATATGCTGAGATTCGACGGAAAGAACTATATATCCTGGATATCAAATATGAGGATTATCCTTCAAAAAGATGGATTGTGGACACCGGCAAATACGTCGTTAATCGAGCTTGAATCCATGGAAGAAGGAGTCTATAAGAAGAAACTACAAAAAAGGATGGAGCGTGCCTTAGAAAAGATTTTAATGTCCATCGACAAAAAGCTTAGAATTCTAATAAAAGAGAAGGAAGATCCATGCAAATTATTAAAAGAGCTTGATCTGAAGTACAATTATATAGACCATTTAGAGATTGCGAGGCTTAAAAGAAAGTTATATTTAATGAGCAACTTTGGTGGAAAAGACCTTCCGGAAAAATTACTTGATTTAAGAGTGCTTCTGGCTGAAATTCAAAAACGTGGTGGCACAGTAGACGAACGTGAAGTAATATGGATTATTTTATCTCAATTAGAAAGATCGTATGATGCATGTGCGCAAAGCATAATTGTGTTCAAAGATTCCGGTAATTTTACACTGGATTATACCATCCAAAGAATCTTGCAAGAATACAGTCGAATAGAAGATAGGAAGGAAAATTCCGAGGGAGAGGTTTCTCAATTGAACAATAGTAAAATAGAGAGGCCTAAAGAATCTGCAAACAAGTTTAGAGAGAAACGTAAATGTTTTTTGTGTGGAAGACGAGGTCACATTGCCAAGGACTGCCGTTATAAGAAAACAACAGAGAAAACGAAAATGAAAACCATTTTCACGGGTTTCAATGTTTTGAAAATCAAATAAAAGATGACCAAAAATATACATCTTGATGGTGTTTGGATAGCGCCTCCACACATCATGTGGGGTAATGATTTAAGATTAATCACCCTGTAGATAAACTAAGTGTTAAAACTAAATATTTTACTATATGATTAAATGTATATTTATAAAGTATATGTTATTATAAAGGTGAAATAAAATTAGGTTAATTATACTGACTTATAACTGATTTATGAAATGCAGCCAATTCTTGTAATTATGTTAAATAGCATTTTTTTTCGTCAGTTTTAAGAGTGAATTCATATAGTAGGGAATTAGTAAATTCAGTTAAATTTTGATTAACTTATTAGGTAATCAGAAGATTATAATAACAAATGAATATATTAAAATAAAGAAATATTTATTATACGTAGTCTTCAGTCCTTTAGTTAAGGCATTATAGTTCTTAAATACTGACAAAGATAAGCACTTCAATTTAGTTTCTTCGTTACAAAATAAACAAATAAGAAAAATCTGTCAAGAAATAAAAAAGTACAAATAATTGATTAGTAAAATAATAATGAAAAAGTAAAAATAGTTTTACAGGTAATTACCATTTTCTTTGATGTTGGTTTGAGTTTGTTGTATTTCTTCAAATTGTTTTTGCAAGGTTTGGATGATTTGTCTAAGTTTAACTAATTGTGAGACGTTTCCTTCATAAAAATTATTCTGCATCTGCAATTGTCCTTCCAATTTCGTCACTTTCTTTTCTAAGGCAATTTTATCAAGCTGAAGAAAAAGAAAAATCAATATTTGTGAATCAGTATATAATAAAAATATTAAAAATATAATAGAAATTTTACAACTTTTTTATTTTATTTATTATTGAACTGAAATCTTTTTGAAAACAATATAAATAGACATTCAGGTAGAGAAAATCAATACAGAAAATCTCAAAATTCTAAATTAGCTAAAAATGAAACAAAAGTGTTTTTTTTTTTTTTTAATAAACCTTAACCTTAGAGTAACAGTTTTACCATTTGTTTGATAAAGAAAAATGAATCACCATTGATGCTTTTCATGAATCGTTCTTTTTTTTTTTTAATTCAAGATGTTTAAAGTTGATATCTGCAAAATTATTAGAATAAAGTTCTATCGACTGTTAGCTAAGACCTGGACATTTTTTTGTCTTGCATGAAAATAAAAGCCTGACTTCCAAATAATTCCTACATATATTCCGATTTGAATACTATGATGATGAACTCAATCTTTTCCTAGAACTAGGGAATAATTCGACGTTGTAATTGATTATGTAGGAAGTGCAGTGAATGGCCTTGTCACAATGCTTTTGGCGGACTTACTTGCAGCTTAACTGCCTCAGATCATTTTTGTGCTAAAGTATAGACTGAATTAAATTCATTTCAAAGAATCAAGCTTGCAAGAAAGTGTTCTATGTATAATTCTAACATCTATAAAATTGCATAAAATTAACGGTTTTTATTTATATAGTGCATGGGCTTCTGGTCTATATTCATCCAGATTGATGTGCAGAAAAAGGCTACTTAAGATAACTGTAAGGCTTCCTAAGATATAACTATTTTCAGCGTTGATAAAATACAATTCTCCCAATCTATAATCTTACTTAAAGTCTTATGGAGTTTTGCAATCTTCGGAAAGAAGAAAGCAATGGTGAAAAGAAAAGTCTTTAAACTAGTGGAAAACGAATATTAAACAATAGTATAATGTTATTAAATTTGGAAATAATAGATAAAAATAAATTATCAAACAACTAGATGGAAGGATCAAATTAAGAATTAATATTTATATCTTGATAAAATTCCGTTTATAAATCTGTCTGAAAATTATTTTAGGGAATGATAAACGAACATCATCAGACCAATCCCAAACATAATTATAAATAAAAAAAATTCTTTTTTAGCCGAAAAAAATTGTAATTTAAAATAAATAAACTTCTGCTTCCCTGACTAAACCACAAGTCATTGTATCCTAACTACTGCTTTTTAGTTAGCTACTTTTGTATATCTAACTATAATTCTTTTAGTTAATCTTTTACTGTAGCTTGAATGGCAATTGCTACTTGTTTTGTTTTTTTGATAATTTGATTCAAAACAAATTGCAGGATTATTTAAACGATTTTAAATTTATTACATTAAAATGAACTTGTACGTATCTGATATGCTGCTAGAAACTTTAACTAATTTTCAAATACTGATAATTATTTTTATGTTTACTTTGATAGCATTAAAACATGATATTGATTTGATTTCTTGTCATTCGGTCATTTAAGGAAAACATCTGCTAGAAAGTATAGTTGTATGAATGCAGGCTTAAATTCTACATTTCGGGAAAAAATAAATTCATGGAAAATTTAGGAAAAACAAATTCAAAATTTTATCCATTAAAATTACCTAAAAGCTCAAAATCCAAACAGTGAGGAAAATGTTTTGTGGTATATTCCTGTTATTAATAATCAAACATTCAAATTCTAATTTAAAATGCAGATAATTACCTGTACTGTTCTTGCATCATCTTTAATCAGTTTAATTTCTTGGGTGAATCTTTCTGTCATAATGTTGTGCTTTTTCTAAGCAATAGTTAACAAAAAACAGATTGTTTTTAAAAATCCATCTTCTTCTATAATTTTTAAACAAATGTTATTTAAAACTTAAATTGTAGAATAAATAAGGTAATACTGCTTACATTCAGCACTTGACAAGAAAATTGCAAATCGGCTTGCAATACTCAGTGAAAACAGTTCATATAAATGTTGGCTGATTTTTATACGTGCATCTCTATATATGATTTCAGTTTGTTGTCACATGAAATGGCAGCAGAAAAAGGATAATTTAAACGTATCATTAAACTTCCAACCGTAATAGGATAATTATTTGTTGATTTATAGTTATAATGACACTTAAATCTGTGGTTTTTATATTTACTAAGTTCGGCGCTTTCAAGGCAGTAGGAAAAAAAGTGTTTTTTGATCCTAACTCTTTCCTTATGGGTCCGCAAATATGGAACTGGAATGTTTTAGTTCCATCCTTCAACAATTTTGACCTGGTGGCCGTGCCTTCCCCCCCCCCCCCCCCAATAGTCAAGCATTCGTCATCAAGTGTCTTTATTTTAAAGCATATTAAGTTATAAAATGCAAATTCACATTAAAACTAATATTTGAAAATAAATAACAGTATCGGAACTAAATGAAAGTATGAATCGATTCGCTGGTACTGATCGGTTGTAGGCTGTAAAGAAAAATCAACTGCTGATTTCTGGAACAGTCGTTCTATGAAAGAATCTCCAGATCATTTGATATGATTATGGCTATTGTGCCTTAAGGCGACTGCGAAATTTTCTTAAATAGAAAATTTTAAAGATTTAGTCGCTCGAATTAAGGAAGAATGATTCAATAGAAAAATAATTCTATACTTGGATGAACCGAAAGATTGTTTCTCATTCGAGCAGTCTGATCATTTGAACTAATCAGTTGAAATTTGCAAATTTGTGTCCCTCAATATTTTGAGGAAAAAAAAAAATGGGCGACAGGCATTATTCACTTTTTTAACTAACAAATTTCTCATGCATTCTGGATAGCATCTATTTTCAAAATGTAAATTCATACCTGATTCCTTTCAAAATATTGAAGAAACATTCATCGAACAATTTTCTAAATTTTTTGGGAAAAAAATCCTCTTTAAGGTTACTAGAATTCTGTTTCTCTTGCCATCTTCGAGAATCCGAAAAATTACGAAGATTTATTTTCTAAGATGCATATTAAATCCCATTACACCCTTATCAGAAAACTTCTCGAACATGAAAATGATCATTTTTAATGAAACTAGGTAGGATTAATATATAGAATGAGTTAATAAAATTACCAAAATCTTAAATGCGGAATCCGAGCGTCGGCTGTCCAAGTTGAACATTTTATATTTCTAAATTAACAGATGGCGCTGTATTATAATTTATAAGTGTCAAAAACTTTTTTTTAATGATTTAAGTAAGGTTTTAACTTTTATTCCTATCAAACCAAAAAAACGCCAGTAACAAACAAATGAACTTTTATTCAAATGTTCCTCAAATTTTATGTGATTTTTAAATGACAGAATTTCGATTGATTTGTTTGAAAGAGAATATATTTTTAAACTCAGCCGAGTTTCAAAATCTCATATTTATTCAAACTAAAAATCAAGTTTCATCATCAAAATTTAAAAATCTCTTAAATCTGCTTGGTTTATTTCTGGATACACATAAGAAAAACCACCAGAATTTGATGCCCCAACCGATTATTACTTCAAAAATGTTTTAACCGACTAGTGAGGATTGGGTAAAATGGGAACAAATGGAAGAAGTCTTTACTTTTGTACGCTGTGCTCATTGTGAATTGTAACTGGCTTTAATCTCTTATTTATATCCTATCACAGTCTAAGTGCAGTAGAGCCCCGATTATCCGCGGGATTGGGTGGCAAGGGCTTCGCGGATAACAAAAATCGCGGATAACCCGAAAAAAGACTAAAAATGAGGTGTAAACACGAAAAAAAAATATTTCACCATTAAAAACTACGTTTTATTATACAAAAAAACATAATTTGTAAACTTTTAAAATATGTACAGTAAAGCAGAAACCTTTGCTCTACGTTTGCATCCACAAATTCCGATAAGGCCTATAGGATCAAGATGCACAATAAACCTGTCAGTAATTTTCGACCTTCGACCTGTAGAGCCTATTGTATTTTCCGTGTTGTTGGCTTGGATTAAAATTGTTTTTTTGAGGTTCTTAATTAAAAAAAAATTTCGCAGCACTCGCGGATAATCTGGGCTCTACTGTACTTTGCTGTTACAATAATTTCATAAAAACTTTCATTGAAATTCAAATTTTGCTTGCCTATTTTTTCCTGTTCTTAATTAACTCAACCTAAATAACCCTAAGAACTTTACAAAATTAGTCATTTTCATATTCGAGAGGTTAAAAATATTAGGCTGTATAATTTTTTTTCTCCACGTTCCTACATAAAAAGCTGATATATATTGGAGCAGTAACTTCCATTTCTACTCAGCTTCAGAAATCAGTAAGATTCCAAAGATATTGAATCAAATATTAGTACATAACGATAAAAGTTCAGTGGACAACAGACTGGCAACAACGTATCGTACGTACATATACTCTTAAAACATTTTTAATAAGCAAGATTTCTTGGATTTCCGCATTCGGTTCATCAGGCAATGAGTAGATATCCCAGATCCCATTTGGAAATGAAGATCGTTCTTCAAAGTACAAAATCACAAAAATGGGAGTGATACAACTTGAATCAAAATGGAATGTCTACAAACTAAATATATAACAATAATAAATATTCAAAGATCGAATATTTTAAAAGTAACAATTTTTAAAATCCATTAAGAACTATAACGAGAAATTGGGGCCACATAATTACATGCTACAAGATTGTGAAATATTTTCGTAATTACCAAGAATTCTCCTCAAAGGAATTTCACGAGGGAAGAGAATTCTGTGATGTAACACTCTTCCCTGCATTACAATCCAAGAAAGCTTATTTACATTTCACAGCTGAAGATGGAATCATAGTTCCGCTCAGTAACCCTCTGTCTACCGCTTAATATATACCTCAATTGTTCCTCCTGACAGGTAAAATTGTACTTGTGTACGTAATAACAATTGGCAATAAAAAAAAAGCTTAAAAGTGACTATAACTAAATAAATAAATTACTAATTAATATTATCTTACTTTCTCTTCAAGTAATTGTTGTAATTTCGTTTCGTAACTTTTCCGCAGCTCCAACATTTCTTGTATCAATTCTTCTCGAATAGATATTTTTTCGTCTTCTTCCTTCTCCTGTTTACATCAAGGAAAATATCACTGATCTCAAGATTTCTTTTTTTAAATTGATATTTTTTTTTACATTTAAATTAAGTTCAAATTTTATATCATAAAACAGAAAAGACAAGCATTTCTAAAGTTTACTTTTCTTAAACGAGTATTTAACAATCTCTCAGATGGTCCATTTCTTTTAACGCTTCTTTGCGATCTTAATTATTACAAGTTTCTTAATGACTCCAAGATCCGTTGGGTATAATTATCATCAAAAGTGGTAAACAATCTGGCACCAAAAATTAAATAATAGGGCAAAAACACACACAGAGAATCAAATAAGACTCTGATTGGTTTAACGATTTCTAAAAGAATTCATTAGTTAAACCTAGATATCTATGAATTTAAACAAGATTGATATATTGATCTTCCCTTTGGCATCTCTGAAACAGTTATTTCACTCTTATACAGGGTGATTCAAAATTCCCTGTACAAACTTTAAATGTAGATCAGGAATACAAAAACAAACCGTATTCATACTGGAACGTGTGTTCGCAAACGCCCCCGGATGTGGTAGAAGTTACACTAAGGTTCACAAATAAAAGATAAAGTAAGGTAGACTTACTACCTGCTTATTAGTCCTATACCCTATGTTTACAATATAACAGGTTCACAATAGGTGCTCAAAATTCCTTCCATCAATAGTAATAAACAACTCACAATGTCGGTGCATGGATTGCCGAACATGTACAAAAATGCGAGCTCATTTTTCAGCTGCCAAAGCGACACTTGCGTCGAGGTCACTGCTAGGCAATATGGAACTCGTAGACGATGCTTTTGAGATAAACAAAGTCAACGCCTCAAATGACAATGGCTCATACTGCCCAAATAATGAGCTGCCAAACAGTGCCCAGGGCCGCCCAGAGAGGGGGGGTGCAAAAGGGGCAGATTGCCCCGGGGCCCCACAAAAATAGTTCAAAGAGGGGCAACATCTAAAGCCACATTAATAGAGGGAGGGGCCTCAAATCCAAAAGTTGCCCCGGGACTACCAAAAGTCTCTGTGCGGCTCTGACACATGTGCCCTCTAGCATATTCGGGTAGCGTTTGCGGACAAACATTTCACTATGAATACGGTTTGTTTTGTATTCCTGACCTATCTTTAAAGTCTGTACAGGGAATTTTCATCAAAATTATTTCTCCATAAAGCCCCATAAAGTTTTTACTACTAATATTTTTTTCATATGTTTTTAATTTTCAATGAAGACACAACAGTTCCATCAAAAGCAGGGCCCATGAGAGGGGAGTGCAGGGGATAAATCTTATCTGGGCCAGTGGTCAGAAAGGGGACTCGGGAGCCAAAGGAAAGAAGCCAGAAATTTCATGGGATCTTAGAAAATTTTTGTATTTATTGTGTGAAGACTAACATTCGCATTTTATATAAGCCTATATAGTTTTATGTAGCGTAATTCGTAGAAATTACGATTCACAATATTATCTAGTGTTGGGAAATGTAGAAGTATACTCAATAATATTATCTACTCTCGTCATAGCATCACTGCTTCAAGATGATTTAACCCTTCAACCACTTTCATTTTTTCTTTATCATCGTCGCAACTGCTTCAGTACAATTTTATGACAGGGTTTAATATAAATTTGCCATATTTGGTACTGATATACCAGATTTGGAACAATTTTGACTAAAAGTACGGAAATAGTCATAATACATGATAATAGTACGTACCAAATCTGGGGTTAAATATTACTGAAAAAATATAATTCTAATCTATTTGTTCAAACATTTGTTTTTTCGTTTTTTACATGTAGGCCTAAGGCAGTAAAATATTATCCGGTATACCATTACAAGTTACGTGATTAATTTTTATAATGGTAATAGCAAAATTGTTTTCTCAGCCGTTGGCTGAGAAACTCCTACAGCCTGGGCAATCGCCCTTTGGGTGCTAGGTTCTCGCCGACAATCGTAGTCTTCACTTTCTTAATAACGTTACGTGTTGTTGCCGGGTCGTGAGTGTTGTTTTCGGGCCTGTGGCTTACCCCTCTCTTGGCTGATGGGCTTCATACGACTTTCTGCTATTTACCCGGTTGACGGTGGACTTGCAAACATGAAAATTTCGGCGTCTGCACATGTTCACAATTTTTGAAGCGGCATATTTAGCATCGGAAAGGGCAACTATGTACCTCTCCTGCCAATTTGGGATTTTTGGCATCTTTTGCCTGTATGTTAATGTCAGTCGTATGGTACAAAATATTAGCTGGCGTAGATATTTGCAATAAAATCATCCAAGCTAGAGATGCCAGACTGGATATTGGAGTAGCAAACATAGAAACTCTCCTTACAGAGCTGACAAACTTCGAAACAACTGGAAATGCATTTGGAATGAGCCAAATTGGATCCATCAAACCCAAATATGGAAATAAAATTCTCCCGTAGATGTGCTGAGTCCATACATCATAAGGACAAGGCCGCACAATAACAGCACACCTGATTCTAACTTGGACGCAATGAATGAAACAGTTCATACTTCAGAAGAGGCCTACTTCAGAAAGTATGTGTTTTGAGTTTTGGTAGACAATATTATAGCAGGATTAATTCCGCTTCAATGCAGAAAAATGTGATTCTTGTGGAAATATCTCGCCATGTCCGAAAGTGATAAGGAGAGAAAAGCTTTATCTTTATCAGAGTAACATCCTGCTAATCTTAATAATGATGATTTTGAAAAAGAAATGCAACATTTAGCCTTAGTATAAGTTATAAAGCAAATTTTGTAAATGCACAGTTAAAGCTATTAGATCTGTTGAATTTGTTAACAGAGTACAGACGTGGTGACCTGTTTCCAAATGTTAGTGCTAGCTTAAGAATATTATTAGCAATTCCAGTAACAGTAGCTTCTGGAGAGAGATCATTTAGCAACCTTAAGCTAATCAAGAATTATTTAAGATTTATAATGTCCCAGGAATGTCTTCTGGATTTGGCCAGGCTACGTATTGAATCAAACATTGCCAGAACAATAAATTTTCAGGTTGTGATTCGATATTTTTCACACAAAAAAGGCCAGGAAAGCGCTTTTTTTTAAAGTAAATAGTAAGTTTATCTACCTTTTTTTACAGATACTTATGTCTTCTGATTATCTGATCTGCATTGCAATAAAAAAGGATGTTTCAATGTGAATTCTTTTCTCCTTATCTGTTTTGTAGCATAAACAAAGATGTCCAAATCAAATGTGCTTTCTTATCTCTGACCCTCTTTTATTTTATTTATATTTATCGTGGAGGAAGTATAAGAGCATAAGGCCTTAAATGCAGAAATTAACAGAGATCTCCACTCCATCCCTCTCTCTCGTCTTCAATACCCTTTTTGATTTACAGGCAGACCCCCCCCCCCCCCCAAATTCAGGGCCCTGATACCAAATGCAGTTATGGGTCCTCTCTCGCATTGGTCAAAATCATAGATTCTTAGCAAAAAATATCGCGAAAACACCACACGATTTCCTATTTCTCCCTTTAAACATATCACACAGTTATTAGCATTATTTTTACAGTAATTTATATTAATTTAATTATATAAAACGTAGGCTTCATTATAAAAATAGTCTAGAAGTGAAAGATAATTTATATATATATTTTTTTCAATTAAGACTTCAGCCCGGGCCCCTTTGACGGCCGGGCCCCGATGCTGAGGGATCACTGACCCCCCCCTCCCCTTTGTGGGAGCCCTCCTTACTGGCTATAAGTCATGGCGTAAAACCGTAGTTGATAAAAACAGAATAACTAATGGAGAAGAGGCCCAAAAGAAACTTTGAACCTCCTGATAAAATTCCTCTCAGAGGCCCTGATCAAAAAGCTAATCGTAGCTGAGATAATTGAAAACCTTGAAACAACAGCTGTAAAACGTTTAATTACTTTCATATCTTATTGTTCCTCATAGTTTCTTTTTCGCTAAATTGAGTCTGTTTACGAAGCACTTATTAACTTCTTTTATTTAAAAATTTTTTCTCTGTAGTTTAGCTTTGAATCTTGGTTTCTCTGGCCAAACTTAACTACTCGTACAAAACAAACAAAAACAGCAATTTTAAAATGTTAAACTTAAAAAAGAAGTTAAATTACCAATTGCCTTTCTAATTTATGCTTCTCTTCCATTAAATGTTGATATTTCTCAACACATTCGGCATCCATGGTCTAAAAACGGTATTAATAGAAATCTAATATTAAAAATTCACTGAACTAAAAACAAAGCATTAAAGGATTACAACACAATACTTTTTATGTAAAATGAAATTTTATTATCAATATCTGTCTGATTATAATATTAACAATATGTAATTAATGTATCATGCAAATTCAGTTTTAGTCACTCTTCATAATTTTTTCGTTTATTTTACTTTTTTTTTTTATATTAAAAATTTAAGCAAGCGAATACGAGTAAAGGAAATCGGATCCAAATTGGACTGATATATTACAGGTCGTACTACGCTAGGAATAGGCAGTATTATTTTTGCTATGAAGAGTCATTTTTAAATCTGAACAAAATCTGCCACCACGACCCCACCCTCAAAATAATATATACAAGCGTCAATGTCGCTGTTGCCTTATCCACAGTTCTCTGTATCGTGTGAAGAGGACTGTGTCGTAGCGGAAGTCGTAGATCATCCCACCGAGAGCTGCGGGGAGGGATAGATGAACTCTGTTCATCAATTAAATCCTAGATTGTAGTTAGTTAACTCTCAAAAATAGACAAATAATGACAAATGTAAATAGTGTATTTTGCACTTTTATCATTAAGATTACATTTATATTTAAAAAGTTGCGTTTAAATGAATAATTAACTAAACTACGATATTTAAAAGAAATTTAAAATATTTTACAATGAAAATCAAGAACTAACATTACCGTTTTTCATTTCACTTTACTGAAACAGATAACTAGAAAACTAATTACTTGAAAAAAAAAAAAGAGTTATAAATTATTCCTGAAATAATTGTTTAATATTTTTTTTGGGATCTTAGTTAATTTTTGATTTTCTTACCCTTCTCAATCTGAGTTCTTCAACCACTTGAAAAAACTTGGTTTGAAATTCAAGTTCAGTATTTGCCAAGTAATTTTCCAATTCCTCACACATGTTAGAAAACTAATAAATGAAATAACAATAGGAATTGTTCAGCAAATCTCAAATGAAAGCACAACAAATTAAATCAGAATAAATAGTTTTTTAAAAAAATTATTATAAATAATTTTGAAATACGTTTTTAATAACTAATCTATAATGTGCTTTAAAATACTCGCTTTTGATTGTTGTTCGTTAGTGTTTGAGCGATATGATTGCTTTAGAACTAATTATCTATTTAATGTCAATCAATGCTGAGTAGAAGGTTTTTCGTTGATTTTGAAATCAACGTACTTCGGCGAACTTGAACCAATAGTCAATTAGAGAGCAGTGGTGCACCGAAGGATCTCTTCAAAATGATATCAAGTTTCCCGAACAACTGAGATTGAACTAATCAAGGTTAGATATTTAACAAATATTATCTTCATAATAAACAAAACTGACACCGCTCAAGAAGTGGAATTTTAGGTACATGATTCTTAATTTTTATAACTTTTTAAACTTACGCTTCATCTCATAGAAAGGTATTTCGGCAGTATGTTTTTTAGTAGATTTGATTGCAAATAATTAGAATCAACTGTTCGTAATTTATTGCGTTTCTATTTATTTATTTTTTATTTAATAGAGCTTTATAGAAATTTATTTTTATAGAGTAGATGTATAACCCCCTATAAAAAAGAGGTTTAAAATTATTTCTTTTCACAAAAAGAAATTTGTATTCTTATTCGCTTTATTCAATTTCGAATTATTTTAATTGTCAGAGGAAAACATAATATTTCTTTCCTTAATTCCTTAACATCAATCAAGAAAAAGAAAGAAAAAAAAATGAATGTTTTAATCTATCATTAATCCATAAGATAAATCGTTTGGTTGAAATCCGAAGGACTAAATTCCAAAAAGTCACTGTATACAATTAACTGCAATAGTTTGTCTTGGGATTAATAGTAAGGCAAGTTTCTATTATTTTGGTTCAACAATTCTGGGTTACTTGGGTAATATACCAAATTATATTTAGACAATAAACAGCCCTACGGTTTTGTTTAGTTTTTCCCGCCACTTTTGACTGGTAAAACTAAAAAAGTTACAGGTCAAAGATCGACAATTGCTATGCCACAAAAATACTTTCTGAGCCTTCTGAAAAAAAAATACTTTCTTTGCTTTTTTTCCTTAAGAAATCGTAATACCATAAAATTGGCAATCTGTTTAATAAAAGATAGAACTTTAAATTAACATTTTAATTGCGTAAAGTTTAAAATAATCACTTATCTTCTTCTTTTTGATAAATTAAACATTTTTGTTTTCTGCCTGTTTCTTAATATTTCAATATATTCAAGGAAAAAAAATCACTGTTCTATGACAGCTATGATTTTTAATTGAATATATGTTTCTATGAATTCGTTGCTTTTGAAAATTTATCGAAATTATTTTCTTTGAAATGCTAAATAATTCTTCACAATGATATGAAATTCAAAGAAGTTTTACCTATATAATATGTAAAACAAAACATAAAATGATTGAATTTATGCCGCTCTTCAATAAAATGTAATCATACTAACTGTATAAAACTTTCCTTCCTTAACTTTCCACTTCAATGCTGAGCACTTTTGAAGAGATCAGCTAAATGTCGATAAACGTTAATCAATAAGTAAAAACTACTTATGAAATTTTAGAAAGATCACTTTTTTACTAAATTTCTTGCAGATCCAATAGCAATTTCAGTATTTTGAAAGAAAACGGCGCGTCGTAGCAGTAGTTCTCAGTTTTCCCGTCAGGGGCCGCTGGTAATCCAATACATTCGTAACTGGATAGTGAGATTTTGGCTATGGCGGAGTGGCCATGGCTTGTTGTCATATTTATTTATCATTGTGTCTATTTATGACACAATTTATACTGCAAATAAGTAAGGATTTGATATTATCAGTTTAATGATCGACATAAATGATTAATTAAATGATCGCTGTTTAGATTCGAAGACTCAGTGTAGACGATCGTCTTAAGATGGGCTGGATAAAAAGCAACAAATATGGCGTCTATCACAGTGGATTTGAGTAGGCCTAACTGAAATCGGCCAAATTGTCGCAAGTTCTTTATATAAATGCCCGATTGGTGAAGAATTTCAGCATTTTAACCACCTAAAGAATCTAAATTACCCAAAACTAGGCTCTTTGGTGGTAAAGCTGCATGAACCATTTGGGGTATGTATCTGATTCCGCCCTCGTCAGACAAACAGTCTCCTGTCTAGACGTCATTCGAAATCGACAGTTTTTACCTTCACTGCACAATTAATTTGTTTTTATTCCATTTGATATTGTAAATTGTAAGCTTAAACTTATGGAAATATTTTCAAGGAAATAGGATTTTTGAATTTAAAGCTATTCACATCATAGTAAACAGCCCGAATTCTTTCAGGGAAATGGATAAACTTTCATGTAAACACATCCATAAGACCACAAACCTGAAATATTTCTACCCGAAACAGTTGTAAAGCTAACTCTGATCCCTATAAACACACACAAAATGACCAGCAGATCTACTACACAGTGGAAATTATGGTTTATAGTGCTACATTGAACATTTTAAACTATTAATTATCTGGAATTGTTAGAACAAAGTTAAAGTTGAAATTTAGGCAATTTGCTAGTTGAATTTCTTGGAAATTTACGAAAATAGTTTGTGTTACACAGAAAGATAAATGTATTTGAGTACAAAACATGTTTCAAATAATAATGTAAATTTGAAGTAAATATAATGCTAGTATATAACCCAAAAATATTTGGATTTAATAAAATAAAAAATTGACGATTTATCTTTTAGAACATTTGACTCAAATTGCCTGTCTACGGATAATCCTTTGAAAGGATTTCCCATGCTTTGTTTTAGATTTCATTACTTTAATTCATGACAAAACTGTTGATTTCATTTAAGATTGACTATATATCACTGAAGCACTTTGCACTAATTTTAATGAATATTGTGGAGTTTTGATTTATCTGATAGTATTTAAAAAGATGTAATTCTCTTTTAATGTTAATTATCACAAGATAAAGAATAAAAGTAATAATTCGATTTTTGTTTCAATCCTTAGAGTCAAATATGACAGCTTTAAAATATTTAGCCAATGGCATTGGTCTAAATATAAAGAAATATCGTTGCCTCATGTGTGATGATTGTGGAGAAAGCCATGGGATTTGTCATGATGCATTACAGGTGAGATACATAACAATATAACCATAAAAAAATACTTTTATTTAATAAGAAATGAAAGAACACACACACACTTTCACTTTTATTCTCTTTAATTTTGTTTAAAGCTAAATGTCCAATACAGCATCATAAGTTATTTTCTTTTTTTGAAACTAATTCCGAAGGTTAAATAAAAGAAAAAAAGTAATTCAGATAATTAAGCTCAGTTTCATGTTTTAAAGAGAAGGGGAAGAGAAAAGTAATCATTAAGCTTATTAATTTTTTCACTTAAGCTTAATAGATCTGCCTATTAAGCTTAAACTCCGAATTATTTTCAATTTCAAATTGATAAAAAAAGTAATTAAGACGGCCAAATATTATCATATGCCATAAACCTGTGGCATATGATATTTGGCTGTTTTAATTAAGGTGTTTTTTTTTTTTTTTTTAAAGAATTATGGTTTTCAAAAAAAAAAAGCAGTGTTACCTTGAATAAAAAATTTGTTTGATTTATTAAAGTTATTTTATTATTTAATATTAATTGTTTTACCTAATTCATTACTTTTCTTGATTAACAAAATTTGTTACTACTTGTATTTTGCATTTAATTAATAACATAGTTATTTAGTGATTATTATTTTTAATTACAAGAAAATAATTAAAAATAATAATCTGGACATAAACAACATCTTGCTTATTTAAAAATTGTTTTCATTTTCCTTTAAAGTTTTAAATTGACTTGAATTATGTGGATAATTTAATTTATCCATTTACATTAATTTTAAGTATAAAAAAGAATGAGGATGCTATTTTCCAGTCAGAGAGAAAAAAAAAGGGTGGGCGCAACAAGGAAGTATACTTCTTTGAAAATAAGACTTAGTTAGAATCATATTTAGATGTAGATGGGTCCTAAGAATAAATAAATTTGGAAGAAAGCAGCAAAATTTTTGATATTCATTGGTGTTTTTAACAGTCGTCTTAATCAAAGAGTAGATAGTTTTTGTTTTAAACAATTTTTCAATTGGTAATTAATTATAACCTTTAATTCAAAATATTGTGGATTTTGTATTAATGTGAAATCTAGAAACAGCTTCTGTGATTGATGTAGGTACAGCCAAATATCTAATGAAACCTGAAGTTTAATTGTCAGATTTTCTCAGTTCAGATGACTATCCATCATTGCAGTCTGGAAAATAAGTAGCAAGTTGAAGGACATTTGGTTTTTTAAAACCACACATTATTTGACACTTTCAGTTAAAGTGTTTGATTATTAACATTCTCCTCTGTACAAATGGACAGGATTTTTTTTATTTAATATTTTATATTTCCATTTGATGTGGTATTAATCAGTAGATCTGAAAATGAATATTGTTGTTTTTTTTTAACACTATTTCAATAATTAAAGCTCATTAAATCTCTTAAGCAGCTTTATGGGAATTTTCTTGTATTTAAAAACATATAAAGGTATCTTCTCAGGTATCTGAACCTTATAATTGTACTGAATAACTGCTAATTTAGCAATCCAGACAGATAACACTATTATAATACTCAGGGTTTAAAAATATAAGAAATAAGAACTTTATTCATTTGTAAATAAAGAAGATAAAATTGAATGCCTTCATAGATAAAGGTAATTTAAAATTTTTATTTACATGAAAAATATAGAAATGTTTTGAATCTTTGAATAATTAATTGATATTTTGTGTTAAGTTATTGAATTGTTTTGATTCAAAGTGACTTACTAATTTTTCATTGAACTCTTTCAGTGTTATTCTGCTCACATTCGTGATACCTATGGTTTGCAGAGATTTACCAGGGGCTGCATTACTTCCCCTGACAAGGTATCATTCTACTGTAAAACAATACATTATGAGCATGAGTTAGTACATGAACGCTTATACAGTCAGTATGCTTTTAACTGCTGTACTGGTGATTTATGTAATAATGGATCCTTTCCAACTCTAGCACCTAGAACATTTGTAGGTAAGTGAACATGGATTTGATGATTATTATTAATAAAGTTTAAGTGTGTCACAACGAGAATGAACATAAAACAATTAAATCATTCAATTTCTAGAATCAATCTAAATGGTCAAATTTGACACATTCTTTCAATTCCTTCCTTTTCATATTACTATTTTAAACAAAACTCCACACACTCCATATCTTAGTATTTAAAATTGTTTATTTAAAATACTATGCGAATTTTCGGGATGAAATTGTATCGTCATCTCTTCTTCAAGCGAAAAATTAAAATATTCTTTGGAATAAATAAAACAAAATAGTAATGAAGATGAAACCAATTAAAAAACATGCTGAAGCAATATACAATTGTTGTTATAATGAAAGAGTATACAAGTTCGTTTCATTACTTCAGACAATTATTGAAAAATAAATATTTAACAATTAAAATAAGAATTCCAATAAATAACGAAATATTAACACATTAGATCAACAAATTAATTGTTTTCACAGTAATATATTCACATCATTTTAATCCATTACTTTAAACAAAATCTGGACATTACTAGTTGCATGGATTAAAATGATATGAATATATTATTGTGAAAACAATTAATTTGTTGATCTAATGTGTTAATATTTTGTTATTTATTGGAATTCTTATTTTAATTGTTAAATATTTATTTTTCAATATTTGTCTGAAGTAATGAAACGAACTTGTATGCTCTTTCATTATAACAACAAATGTACATTGCTTCAACGTGTTTTTAATTGGTTTCATGTTCATTACTATTTTGTTTTATTTATTCCATAGAATATTTTAATTTTTCACTTGAAGAAGGGATGACGATACAATTTCATCACGATTTCGCATAGTATTTTAAATACTAAGATATGGAGTATGTGGAGTTTTTGGTCAAGTTTGGCAGATACTACAGGGTTTCTGCTGCAGTCTTGTTCCTGGTATTTTGTTTCTAAACTATCTGTGATGATATCTATAAAGCATGCAATCTATATTACTAAAATCTTTTATTTTTCTGTCTGTCTGTCTGTGTGTCTGTCCGGCGCAATTTTCTGAGAGAATGGAAAATAGAAATAATTTTTACAATGAAACATCCGCGACAGGAATCGAACCTGCAACCTTCTGATCCGAAGTCAGATGCCTTATTCATTAGACCATAGGGACTACAACTCTCTTCATATGGTTTTTTGACTTATATCTCCTTTCCTTTCCCCCATCAATAAGGAATGTATTCAATCTTTTTTTTGAATCTCAAGATTGTTTATTTATTTCACATCAGTCAGTTTATTTGTAATTCAAAACTGACAATTAGAACGATAATTGCCGAAACGTTGCAATATTTTAAATATTCTTACTTAACCAAATCCTACGTGATATTGAAAAATATATGGGTGTACACGCCAGATGTTGGAGTAAAGAAAACAGAGTCAAGAAAGAGAGAAGCACTCTTTTTTTGAGGTGGAATACCGAAAAAATCACTATTTGCAACTCAAAAACCATCAATAAATGTAACTCAAACGTCACTGAAAAGTGACAATTATAATTAAAATGAGAGTCAAAAAAGAATGAAGCGATACTTCTATTAGATAGAATACTGAAAAATCACTATCTGTAACTCAGAAACCATCAATATTTGGAACACAAAAGCCACTGAAAAGTGCCACTTAGAATAAAAAAAGAGACTCAAAAAAGAAAGAAGCAGTATTTCTATTAGATAGAATACTGAACACTATTGTAACTCAGAAACCACTGAAAAGTATCATTTAGAATAAAAAAAAAAAAAAAAGAGTCAAGAAATAAGAAGCAGTATTTCATTAGGTAGAATACTGAAAAAGCACTATTTGTAACTCAAAAACCATCACTATTTCTAACTCGAAAACCACTGAAAAGTATCAATAGGAATAAAAAAAAAAGATAGTCAAGAAAGAAAGATGCACTATTTCTATTAGGTAGAATACTGCTCAGAAGTTAGACGTCTTAGCCATTAGACCACTAGGCCTACATTCTAATCTCTGTAAAAAATAAAAATATATCATAGATATATGATTTACAAGGTGGTTCTAAAAGCAGTCGTAGATTGAGAGAATATAGACATCAAAAATTAAATTTAAAAAAAAGCTTTTAAAAAATTTTAGTTTTAGTTTCCTTGATGTAATTTGTGTGTGTGTGTGTGTGTGTTTTTTAATAAATAAAAAATTGTGTTCCGTTACATAAGGGAGGCTTCCGGAGCGAAGCGACGGGTAGCCGACTAGTTTTAACTAAAACATAAATATGTTTGCACTATATTTTAATTGATTTTTTTTTTTTTTTTTACTTAAAACCTTTTCTCTGTAAATAAATCTGATTCAAATTGACCTTAATTCATCTGCATCTAACAAAATTCAGTGTATGGCATACATTTTTTTTTGTCTTTTATTATTTTTATAAAGGAAGTGCTTATCTTCCACCAACAGAATCTCTCAGATTGCTCAGTGAATATTTTTGTAGTTAATTTTAAAATATAAGCTTTTAAAGATTCTAATTAAAAAATTAAAGGTAATAATTAATTAATCTTTCACTGCTACATCTGATGAAGTGTTTTTGTCGTCAGCCTAAAAATGAATGAAGCTAATTTCAAATGTGGTGGAACAACTAAAAAAAGAAATGCTAATATGTAGCTTACTACTGAGGATACAGTATTTAAGCATTACTGCAATCATCCTCGATCTACTGTATTTTTTTTTTATAACAAGATAGAAAAATGAAATGAAAGTAGAATTGATGTGAATATCAGTACAATTAGTTCCTGCATATTAGTCAAAGAAAAAGATGAAAATCTTTATATCTTAAGTGCTTGGAATTGAATCAGATCAATTGGACTGCAAAGCATATTATTTAATTTTTTCATTTTACTCGGTAAATGTTAGATTGTGCAAAATAAGTTCTATAGATTGATTCTTAAGTAATTAAAAATGTTTTAATTACATATAAAAATACAGTTAATGAAATTGAAACTTAGATATGAATTGATTTTGTTTCCCTTGACATTTTAAGAATTCTTAGAGTTAACTGACATTTTAGAGGTATTTTTATATCTCATAAAGGACATACAGTTTAATGAACATACTTAAGATTATGAAACATGTAAATGGATTTTGTTGAAACAATCTTAAAATTGTTTTCACACTTTCTAGAGGAACATCAAGACGCAGCAGCATGGACCAATAAACTAGTGCTGTACATTTTTTGCCCTGTGATTGCCCTCATTATATTAAGTTTGTTGATTTTAATGAGTATGCGCCACTGTCACAAGAGGCGTATGGATGCCCTAACAATTCATGATCCTGAGCATTACTATCATGATGACATAAGGGCAACTGCTGCTGGGGATAGTACTCTTAGGGTAAGTGCAATCATTTTTTCTTTTTCTTTGCACTAACATTTGTTGATACATAAATATGTAGCTTAAGATGAATTGGCACAATGCCAATAAACCATCTTTCACTATTAAAGATTGTGGTTACTACTTGCTGATCTGTTTCTTTCTGGACAAAAAATCCTGGAAACAAGTTTATTCAGTTCTCCTTCATTCATTTCACCATTTATCTCATTGCTCATGTTTTCCATTTAAAAGTTAATTGGGACTAACTAACAAAGGCAAGTTCAGTATCTATTGCTATTCAGTTTAATGCTTTCGTTATTTCATCTTTGGCTGAAGTTTTTAGTTCATTATTTCTCAAGTTTTTTTTTTGGTTTGGGAATGCTTGTAAAATGTTGCAATATCTTGAGAACTCTCCAATTGAAGGCCTCTTTGAGAACTCTCCAATTTCAATGGAAATAAAAAGGTTTGTAAATCATCAATAGCAAAAGACATTCTAGAAAGAAGGATTTTGGTCTTTCTTGAAGGGTTAAAATTTTTGTTTCCTGAAATAGGAGGAATATAAATTTCTGGATCAAATATGTTGTTACAAATGGAAATTCTAGAAGATCCTTGAGGAACCCTAGTTTGGTTTATTATCTATTCTGTTGTTAATGCAGTATCTTAATGATAGTGGCATTATTATCTTGTCTTTTATAATATCTGTAAACTATGCAGACTACTGCACTAATACAAAAATTACAATTACATATTGATTGTTACTTAATCAGCTTTTATCAACTCAATACCCCAATGAAAACATTACAACTCAATTTCAGCAACTTTTCAGGAGCATCAAGAGAAATGTAAATGTCTACCAAAAATCAGGTTTTTAAAATAACAAAACAAGACACTAAATATGTTCACAGTATGCAATTACTACAAGGCATATGATAGCCATTGGCTATTCAAAGATATAATTAAGTACAGTTACAATGTTTATGCCCAAATTATTTTGCGTGCAAAAACATGGTAAGTAAATATATCGTTTACATGGAAAGATTTATTGGAGATACTTAGTTGCAATTAC
>JAFIDM010000001.1:85964719-85988082 GCA_023159025.1 Thereuonema tuberculata
TTTATTTATCTTACCAGTAAGTGTGTCTCACTATCTTGTTTTCTTAAGAGTTTAGCTTTAATCCAACTTTTTAAATTTCATTGGCAAGTTCTGGTATCATTGCTTGTAATTCTGTAACATCTTTAGCTAGGACAGCTGTATCATCTGCAAACCACAGGTGGCTTAAATAGTCACCATTAATATTGATGCCTCTTTTTCCCAGTCTTATTTTCTGTACACTTCCTGAGGTATTGCTAAGTAGTTTAGAAGAGATAGTATCTCCCTGTCTACACCTTTTCCTATTCTGACTGGGTTATTTTTTCTGTATCTTTTTGCAAATGAATTGTTGCTGTCATGTCCTTATAAATATTTTTGATAAGCTGTACATAGCTAGTATCAATATGGTGTTTTTCCAAAGCACTAATAACAGCAGACATGTTAACTGTGTCAAAAGCCTTTTCATTTCAATAAATCCAATACATTTCATATAACTTCTCATGCAACATAAATGTGATCAATTGTATCTGCTATGAAATCCAGCTTGTTCTTTCGGTTGGGCAGAATCGAAAGTTTTCTGCAAGCGATTGATAATAACTTTCATAAATATTTATATAAAACTGGTGAGAGACTGATAGGCCTATAGTTCCCAATATCTTCTCATTCTCCTTTTTTAAATAGTCATACTACCACTGCATTCTTCGAATCTTCTGGTATATCCCTAAGCTTCAAACATTTAGTGAACAGAGTAACCCGAATTCCCATCATTTCTTCTGCTACTTTGAGAATTTCTGTTGTGCTTCCATTGTATACTGGTGTTTTTCCTTTCTTCATGTATTTGATGTCGATCATGACTTCCTCTTTCAATATTGGAGGTATTTCTGTACAAATTGCTGCAAAATTTTTCAACACATTTCATAATTTCCTCGTGATTAAATAGCATTGCCTAATAGCAATGCCAGCTTCATATTTCATAACTACCATGCAATATGATAGTTTACCAGTGCATAAAGAACAGCTTTTAGGCTTTTATTTTCCTTTATGGCTTTTCTTACCAATTCACAGTTGTACTTCCTGACATCCTCAGTAATGTGTTTACAACTGTTTTACAAAGCTCATAATATTCTATTTGCGTCATAGGATCTTTTCTTTTGATCATTAGCTGCTTGATATTATTAGATATTTTCTTTTCAGATCCTCCAATACTTAACAGCTGTTTATAATGATTTTAGTTAACTTGCCATTTAATTCATTTAAAATGTCTTCTTCACCAATATTCTGCAGTGCAGTGAAAGGATTTATTAACTGTAACTTAAATTCAGATGAACATTCCCTTATACCCATTAAATTAATCCTTAGATTCCTTGCATTTTTTACTAGTTTCTCAGCTTTATGTGGAAGTATAACTTGCATCTTACTAATCGATGATCACTTACTGTATTAAATTGATTCATCACAAAGCAATCCTCTTATGATGTACTTTTTGTTAGCCATAATGTAGTCTTCGTTGGTTTTTCTTAAGGAGAAGTTCATGAAGAAAAGATTCTCATATTCTGCAAATTCAACCAAGCTATCTCCTTGTTCATTTTATCCCCATATCTAAATCTACATACTGAACTTTCATCTTTTGTCTTTTTGCTATTTACCAATTCTTGCATTAAAATCCCCCATAATACCTACTACCATAAAGGTGTTCTTTATCTTTCTCTGTTAGCTGTTTGTACCTCTTTTTAAAAATCTTAAACTTTCTCTTCAGAATGGCTATTGTTGGAGCATAAACTTGAATTATCTTATTATTCCTTCATTCTCCATCATAAACAAAAAAATAAAACAAAACACTCAGAACTCGACTACAGGAACATAAGAAGATGATTCAATTATTACATACTGAGAAATCAGAGCAATTGGCAGAGCAGTCTAGTTTATATGGACATTTCCCAATGAATACAGTAACAGTACTTGATATTGAACAGGACAATAATAAAAGAAGTTTTATTCATAAACAATAGGCAATGTTGTAACAGAAATAAAGGAAGAACAATAGACTGCTTTACAATACATCTAGCGTCTCTTCTTGATAATAAGAATTATACAAAAGTCAGTTTTCCATTTCAATAATTGTATATTATCATGTGTATTCGTTATTTATTTAATGGAAGTAAAAAAGGCTTGAGAAAGGGGTATAGGTAATAGACCTGGAAAATTCGCTATAATATGTGGTTGAAGTGTTTTATTTTATTACGTGCAGTACTTTGCAAATCTTTGAATTCTTGTGTCTCAGTATATTACAGAGAAAAATTGAAAGTACAGTTGACTTGTGATAATCCGAAAACCGACCCGATTGAAGCGGTCACGGAGGTGAAATGCACAATCACTTGCGATGAAATTATGTCAGCTGCAAACACTTTGATATGTTGATGTGAGGAGAGGGAACTCGACTACGAGAACATTTTAATGTTAAAAGATATTCAAGAAAAAGCCATGACAGACTCTTTACGTAAGAAGAAACAAAAAATGATTACCGATTTTTTTTAAGCCGTAAATACATATGTACGTATTTTTATTTTTTATTTTAAGACAAAATTATATTTTACATTATATACTGTAATTTTATTTTTTTAAGACATAAATACAGTAACAAATTAGTATTACATACATATGTATTCATTTGTGTAAAACTATGCCTAATGAGTTTTTTTTTTTTTTTTTATATCCTCAGTGGCCGTCAAATACGTACTCAATATGTATTTTAACAATATACGTACTGTAGTACATACAGTACTGTATATACATAACGTAAATTTTCTTGCCTTAGAAGTCAAAATTCAGTTTTAAAAAATCAACCTTTGGTAATCCGACACCCGCTCAGTCCCGTAACTGTCGAATTATCGCGAGTCAACTGTATTTGTTAATAAATAGGGGAAAAAGAAAAAAAAAAAACTCTTCATTGTTCTACAATTATGGTCATTCCATGTCAAATCAACCAGTCCATTTTTTATCATATCTCAGAATTTGAGATTGATTTTTTTCCAAGTTCTAGAAACAAATTTATGAGACCCGTATTTTTTTAATTTTTTTTTGCACACGTAAAAAATTAAAGAAGTTATAATTTTTTATAGAACATGCTCTTAAGCCTAATTTACGCCCATTTAACATTAGTGTCAATGGGAAAATAGGTGTAAGACAAAGGTGCATAGCTCAAAACGGATAGGTGGTAGCAGCATGAAATTTTTTTATGAAATACTATTATTCTTAGGGTAACATTTAGAATAAAAATGAAGTTGCTCCCACTATCCCTTCTTCTGCAAAAAATTATCAAAGTCACTACAGTATTAACCCAAATAAAACATTTTAATGTGCTGTGATTATATCAATAAAATCAAAACAAGAAAAGAAAAGAACAGCACATGGATAAATAAATTACCTTTCTGAATCAATTATCGGAAGGAATTGGGAATGGCCGTTTCGTCCTTGTAGGGACTCATCAGCCTAATCCGCCTTCCCCGATAAAAGACTCAGAAAGGCATGAGCTTATCTAAAGACCACCATCACACCTGGGAGTGGCAGCAAAAGAAGCAAGAAAATAAATCTTGTTTTGATTGATATTTCACAACATGTTAAAATGTTTTATTTGCATTAATTCACCTTTTTTGAAACTTTAGTTCGATTATTAAAAGCCTTTTTGCCTATTAGTTATAGGCTAAGGCCTTTCAGTTGTGTAAAATAACACAGCAATTTATTTTCTTGCTTCTTTTGCTGGGGGCCACTGGCAGGTGTGACGGTGGCCGTCAGATAAGCTCATGCCTTTCTGAGTCTTTTATCGGGGAAGGCGGATTGGGCTGATGAGTCCCTCATCAGCCCAAAAATCAATCTCAAATTCTGAAATATGATTTTTTTTTTTTTTTTTCAAAATTGGGTGATTTGACATGGAATGACTTATTAAGAAAAGTGACACACACTTTTTTGTTTGCAAAAAAAAAAATGGTTGAATCTTGATAAATAATAAAATTAAACTTAAATGTAAAATATTATTTGAAGTTTTTCATTTATTTCAATTAATCTCCAAATACCTTTGATAGAAATTAATTTCTCTGAACAGGGCTTATTCATTCTACCTTAATCCTGCTTGACATGAGTTAGCCATGACATTATACAGTTATATAAAATTAAAGACAAAAGGAATCTTTTTTATTCTTATTATTGGGTCATGATACCATATGTTCCCTATAGATTTTAAGCTTTTCAGATATTTATTTTGTTACTTAAGCTATTTCATTCATTTCAGATTTTAAAAATGCCTCTGTAATCAAATTTAATAAACTTAATTGGTGTTAATGCAGAGGGGGGGGGGTGATAATCCTAATACTGTGAGTTAAACTTTTTGTAAAAGTTGAGCCACCTTGGCATTACATTTTAATGTTCATTAAAACATAATTTTGTTTTTTTCTTTTTCTCATTTGATTTAGACATTGGCAAGTATGGTGAAGCTCATGAAGGAATGTTGGCATCAGAATCCATATGCACGGCTTACAGCTCTTAGAGTTAAGAAAACATTAGTAAAAATTGCAACAGCAGATCCACAGATATACCTAGATTTATGAAACTAATTTCATGCTAATTGCATTGGAAAAATACATAAGGAAAACAGAAGAAACTTCTTACTGATTCTCAGGGTTTGAGGCAGCATGGAAGTTCTTTGTTTTGCAACTGGGAAGCAACAGTAGTGTTAAACCCAAGGTTTCAATACTACATTTATAAAGTATATGATCAAGGCAGCTCGGAATGAAAAGCCAAAGGTAACATAGTGTAGATGAACTGAAAAGAGGTGTACTAGTAAGGATTGGAACCATTTCTGGCCAAAACATCTATGTTAAAACCTGCCACGAAACAGGTGTTGTTGTTTTTTTTTTTTTTAATTTTAGGAAATATAAACATTAGCTTTGTCATTTCCATATCTAAATCAACTTCCACTTTACTAACAAGTCTTTTCATGTGAAAATGAAATAAGAAATGCCAAAAGGAAGTAAAGCTCCCTTGCATGTTGTAAATATAGTGGATTGTGGAGCACCTCAAATATAACTGCTCTGTTTAGACGTAATGTTTCCAATAGATGATGCTGTGGTTTTGCATAGTATTGGAAACTTCTGCAAAGCCAACAGAGCTCTCTTACTGTCAGTGCAGCTATTATGTTTGTCACAAAATGGAAATGGAAAAAAAATTATTAACGGTGGGGGTGGGGGGGATAATTTTGTTTGTGTGTAATAGGTGCTCATTCATTTTACAATGGATTTGAAGATTACAAAGAAAAAGAAAAGAAAGAATGCTAACGTGAATTTTTAAAAATATCATACTTTTTCTAAACAGTCGTTGAAAAAAAATAATGAATTTATGAACTTGATTTTTTTTCATTACAAGTAAGTCTATCATAGTAAATGTTTACTTTGAGATGGGCTATCTAATTACATTAGTTTTATTTGTATGTTTCAACAAGATCTTTTAATGGCTTATATTACTATGAAGGTTAGGGAAATTAATGAGACTAAACAATTTTTAAGATGTGTAAATAAAACTTCAAAAAAAAAAAAACTTTGTTGCCAACTGTAAATATCCTTTTAAAAAAAAAATCCACAACTTTGAGTTGTCTACTACATTAAATGCATCATGAAAATAAAGCCCACAAAATGTAATCTATGGAAGGAGGGAGTGGTTCTACTTGCTTCGAGTTAGCATCCAGAATACTAACAAATTTCAAATTCTGCCAGTTTTCAGAGTTTGACAATCAATTCTGGAGTATCTACAGCTTCCTTTGAGATCAATAACAGTATATAAAAAAATTATTGTTTCATTCAATTCCAAATATTTGAAATGCTCTCTGTAGTCTATCATATCAGTATCTGTTTGTCCATATCAGATAACAAAAATTATACAGAGAACTTTTTTTTTTTTTTAATATATATAGCCTTTTCTTTAAGTTTTGTTCCCATAAAACAGTGAATTTTGGAAAATGAAGCAGAATACATTTGCTAGTATTTAAATGTTTTTTCTATAGAAATTACATTTTTTTTTTTTTTTTTTTTTAAATGTGGTTGTAGTGTTTGAGGAAAGTTCAAAATTGCCAATAAAAAAGTGGGTAATAACAGTCATAATCATGTACTAATTTGCTCATATTGACGGTAATACTTTTATATATTGCATATTCTTAAAACATTATTAACTGGGGAAATCACTAGTTTTTGTCTTACGTTAAGGATTCTAAGATGAGGTAAACAGAAAAAAATAAATAAATAAATAAATAAAAACTTTAGGAATTCCTAATCAGCATATCCTGAGCCTGATTATTCTATACACATACTTGGGAATACAGGACTGAACGATTATGTATCAAATTTTTCAGTATTTACACATTTACGATACCTGGTACAATATCTCTTCAGAAGGAGTAACTGTAGAAGCCACATGGTATATGTGAAGTTATATGCGCTGTTTTAAAAAAAAAGTTCAGTCTTCCACTCAAGAATGACCATACAATAATAAGGTGTACTGTAACCCATATATCTATATATATTTAGTATTTTTAGAAAGCATTAATTCCTGTAACAAAATGGTCATATACCATGTAGATCATATCAACTTTCTGTATGTGCCTATAACAATGGCAAATACTTTTATTACAAGGTTTACATACGTTGTTTAATTTTGATAATTTCCCCCTCCTATTCCTTTTTTTTTTTACATGAAGCAATATTAAAAAAAAAAAAAAACACTTTTCTATAAACACCCAAATAACCATTAATTAACTTAAAGGCAAAATTTAGTGATTTGAAATATTGGTATTTGTTGATTGCAGTCAATCCTTTTTCCTATATTTGTGAACCAATTTTAAATAAATAAAATTGGCATTTTCATTATTTTATTATTTTTTTTTCGTTTTCTGTTAATTGAAATCTTTGGAGAAGAAATATTATATTGGTTTTTAAAAGGGATATTTAGGATAATTAAGAAACAACGTTTATTTAACGTAATACATATGGTCTATAGTCTTGTGAAGACAATGCAAAATGTTTTTTTTTTATAAAAAATATTGTAATTCTTTATTATAAGGAAAAAAGATTGACTGCTCTTAAAAGAGTTTTATGCAATTTATAATTTATTTGCCAATATTTATTTATTACTACTATTTTTGGTAGGATTAGTATTTCAGCATTTGATGTTGTTAAAGATAAAAAAAAAGTATTGTAATGTAAATAATATCAGAGTTTTTAATAATCCATTTTTTGGAAAATAAATGTAAATTGAATTAGTTTATTCAACAATAAGTGGTTTTATAATTAAATAAAAAACTAATAATTTTTTATTTAAATTCATCATTCTTTCAAACAATATTTTCATTAGATTATAAAGTAGAAGTTGAGAAAAAAAAATCTTTCAACAATGCTGTATAACATCATACCATTCATTTTAATTACTTTTACCATGTCATAGAGATTTAAGGCTAGGGTTTAATTTGGTGTAGTTTAATTATGCTAAGATCAGAGATTAACGACAATATTTGTGAAGCTACTTCACTTATCAGTCTAACAAAGAAAAATGCAGAAAAAAATATAAAATAATTGGAACAGTTCGTTCAATTTAATAGTTTCAAAGTAAAGTAATGCAATTTTTAATTTTCTTTCTCCCTCAAATTATTGGTTTATTAATTCTGCTCAACCTTTTATCTTTATCATTCAATATACTGCACATAAAGTTGTGAAAGATACTTTAGTGCCATAAACAGTCATGTTCTTTTTTTTTTTGTTAGATTGATATATTAGATGTGAAGTAGATCTTCTAATATAAATCTGGACATTTTAACAATTTGTATTTTTTTTTTAAGAAAAATACAACTCATGACCAATACTTGGCAGTTATGAAATTGTTTGCTAAATTATTTTACTTTCCTACCACTATACAGTATGATAGCATCTTGTGTAATTAAAACAGCACAAATTTTGCAAACCCAACATCATTTGAAATATTTAAATACTTAGGAGAAATAACTTCAAATTGCATAAGAAATGAAACTTTTTCTTCACTCGTCAGTAATGTAAGAAAGCCATTAAAGATTAGACATCTGAGAAAATGAGGGGACAGTATTCCCTTTCTTGTTTTAATTCCTCTCTCTTGTAGAATATTAAGAATGTTTAATAATAATAAGTCAAAAACTTGTTAATGAATGAAATGGCTTTTCTGTGTTTACTTATCTATTAGTATTAATATCCTGATTTTTTTTTTTTTTTTTTTATCGAGAGATTACACTTGCCAAATAAACTACATCTTTTTTCTTTTTAATCAGATTTATTTAAAAAAAAAAATAGGAAAACCTATTAAGGCAATTTAAGAGTTGTTTGTATTTACAATTATTAATGTTGTTTAAAGTTAAGCAAACAAAAAAAAAATATTTAATCTATTTCTGGATAGGCAGTTCATCACTTGAAAAGCCTTTAATAAATGTGAAAACTAAACCATGCTTGAGTTTTCTCTGCAGCAAATTTTCTGATTATGATTTCATTTCTGTATAGATTATAAAGGTTCGGTATTCCTATCACATTTTAGTATCAAATGAATTATTCTGGATTTGAATTTCAACATTACTAAAAATCACTCTTATCAGTATCGGCATAAAGTATTTATGTAAATGACTAAATATTAATAAACATTCATAATATTCAAAAGACTTTTTATTTCAAATTTATATTTTATTTTATTTTAAAATGAAGGCATTACCCAACATGTTGTAACAAAATCTGTCTTATTAAAATAGTAGTTCAGGGGAAATTATCTTAACATTCTTTACAAAAGGAAAAGTGCTTGTATATCATTTGAAATGCTGCATAATCTGATTTTTAATCAAATTATGGAGCCTAGGGCTTAGCCGGAATAATATTGCTAAAATTGCAGTCGTCTATTAAGTAAGGAAGGAGGGGATTCTTAATAGCACCTTAGGTGGTGTTAAATCTGCTCTTAGGCAAATTGTCTCGTCTTTTACAGATTGCAATTTTAATAGACAGATTTATCGAATTATTCTTTACATTTGTGTTTTGTGATAATAAAAAAATACTTGTATCTCATAATGAACTTACCATTTTTCAGCATATTTAAGAAAATTTATTTTCAAAGTTGAACAGGTTGTCAATTCTCTTTATGGCAGGTATTGGTCTTCCAGATATGTAAATGCAACAGATTATACTGTAACACATGTAAATATTGTTCCATGTCCAGATCAAGAGCACAAGACAATAAGCTCCTCAGGAATGGAGGTGTTTGTAAATGATTTTACAGGTTTCTCAAATGGGAATTCTTTAAGGTGTAATTATATAGCAAAAGCAGTTGTAATTATTTCTTTTTCCCCCATTTCATTTCTTTGGTATTATCCTCCTCCTCAAATAATAATGTTCGGTGCTCTTGATCAGTTGTATGAAGTCAATTTTCTACCAACGATAGTCTATGAAATAAAAGTACTAAAAAAATTAAAATGTGTGACTTGCTTTTTAAATTCATTTTTTTCTTATTTCTAAGCTGAAACAAGGTTTTCATTTGGAAAATGATTAAAAAAAAAGTTTCTGGTTTGTTAATATGATTATTGATGCTTTTTATTATAGCAATCAGCAGGGCTAGGATTCTGATGACATATCATCTTTTAAATGGTTCTCCACAGATATTGCTAACTTATATACAAATCCTGTTCATGGCCCCCATATTACAGAAATGCACATTAAGTCATTTTTTCGTCATTTTTCTAAGTATTTTATTTTTAGGTCATTTTCTCGCTTTTCGCATCATTATTATGTCCTTTTACGGAATTTATTAGAATATTTTATACGTTTTGAGTCATTTTCTCACATTCTTAATGGTTTATGATGCATTTTTGCGTATGGTACTGGATATTAATGGAACTGAAAGTGAGGATTAATATGAAGACGAGAATCTTCACAACTTTGTTCAACCCTTATTTCTTGGAACTTTGAGTGCCAAACAATAGAATGACATAATAACCAGTATTTATCAAATAATAATTAAATTATATTAGTTATCTATTAAAATCATTTCAACATACAATGACGTAGTGTGTTTGCATTCTTTTTTTTTGTGATGAAATTATGTCAGTTTCATTCAAATTTTTAGGTCATTTTTTTTTAAGTTTTTCGGGTCATTTTATGGGATATTTGTAGTCATTTTATAGGTCATTTTTTAAGCATTTTTAGGTCATCAAAATCCGAGCCCTGGTAATCAGATCCGAGTTCAATAATTAAGGTTAAAACATTTTTAGTAGTATTTATACATGATTTTTTTCAATATGGTAATATTCTAAAGCACAATTCATCATGTAAAGTGCAGATTTTTTTCTTTCTTTCCTTGAATCCTTTCGAAGTCCTGTTAATGGTTAGCCTTTTGGATACTCTGTACTTCAGTGCAGGCACCTCATATCATTTTGCAATTAGTTCAATTTCATAAAATGCATTATAGGGTGAATGGATACACTTAAAGATTATAAATAAATTTTATCTTATTAATTATATTGTTCATTGATAATAGGAAAAAACAAAATAAACACTTTATTCCTTTTTTTTAATCCGTCAGAACGAATTCTGCATTAGTACAACAGATTGTTTAAAAATGCGTTAAGATAAGGCACGAATGAGTATAAGTATATAGAGCTGAAGATAGTGTCACACACACTGGGAGGTAGACACTAAAGTTGGCACCTCAAAACATTTGCCTTATTTGGATATGATCTGACTGAAATTATTAACAGTCACTGATTTTTAATCTGTGAATGAGGAAAAAATATCTTAACATGGCCCTAAAATAAGTGTAGTAAATATTTAAAGCATTCAATGGATTTTTACACCAACCTTCTATCCAACTTCTATGTATTGCTCTGTTGGCAAGATTAAGACTATTACACAGAAGAATGAATCCTATGGAATTGTTCATTCAAGACTGAATGGCAACAGTTTGGATTATGAACTGTCACAGAGGTAACAGGAGGAAATGGTAGTTCATAGATGGATTACCCATAGAGGATAGCCTGACACAGTTAGGTTTAGTAATAACTGGTCCAAGTCAATGGTGGCCTTCATAAGTTCAATCAAAAGCACAAAGAGAAATTTGACAACAGTATCTAATGGCTTGTCATACCATTTATATGCCCAAAAGCATCAGATCAATATTATGGAAATAATTCCAAAGTTCAGATAAGATGTCTCAAAACTGTGGTTAAAGGTGGGATTCTACAGGGGCTGCATGAGTCAGGCAGAGAGTTGAACTTGCAGTTTACCTGCAGGCTACAGAAATGAGGGGAGTACAACCACGTTCGTTGGTGTAGCTTTTGAAGTCACTTCAACAGCATCGCTTCAGTCCAAGGCAAAAAGGGTGACATGCTCTTCCATGTTTTTCAGTCACAATGGATTCTTTCTCAGAGGTGGCAATATTTTTCTTGCGCGAGCAAGCAGAAAGAGAAGCCATAATGGGCTTACTATATGATCGGCCGAAAAGAAAAAAAAAAAATATCTTTTTCAGACGAAGAAGTACGGAAGGGTATTATAACAATTTAATTTCCAGGCATCTTTTAGATGAAGAAAATTTGTATGATTCTATTTTTCAGATTTAACTTGAAATTAAGTTTAAAAAAATAGAAAGTTTTATTTCATTATAACAGTTAAAAAAAAAAAAAATCCATTTCTCAAGCATAAATTTATATCATAACTAAATTGTCCTGAACATTAACTTAAAGTCAAACATATTTTTGAAACAGTAAGTTCAAAGAAATTATAATAATAATAATAATAATAATACATGATTTATATCAATATTTTAATTGAAAATAAATTGATAAAAATAAATCCTTATTTTTATAAATTTCTGTAATAGGTGTTAACTTATATTTATTTGTTTTAAAAAAAAAGAATTCAAAACACGATTTATTTCGATATTTTGACTATAGAAAACTACAGAAACTAGACTCTGCAGTCGCCTGCAGTGGGCAAATACTTGTCCTTCTCGGAGTCCCTCAGTGGCTCTTTTTTGTAGTTGTGAAAAGAACTACATGAACTACTAGATTCTTCCTCAATTACAGCCTGCCATCCCTATTGTAAATTCAAGGCCGGTGGCTCTAAGGGGTGGAGGGGGCTGTAATTGAGGCCAGCGCCGAGCCCGACTCATGCAGCCCCAGTAGAATCCCACCTTTAAGGTCATCCAAAAGCTATACATGATTATCTAACCCTAACTGGCAAGCATCATTCCATCTTATCTGTAATACAGGATGGTCTGTTTCACATATCTGTCATGTCTTGAATGCTCTATCAGAAAACTCTATGCAAGAAATCTGAGGCTAAGCTATGACAAGAAAGGTAAAGAATAGAATGGAAAAATAAAAAGCAATGAGTAAAATATATACAGAAATATATGTAAATGAAAAACAAGACTGTCTATAGAACAACAGATAAACAAAAGACTATGAAAACAAGAAAAATAAAAAACAAGTAGTGCCAAAAGTAAGAGTAAATATAAAAGAATAATTGTATAAAAGCTTGTAAAAAGGATTAGTAAAAAGCAACAGATTTACAAAAAAGTTGTAGGCCACATAAATGAATGAATTTCAAAACCGAAGAAATTGGTAAAAGATCGTTATCATTTAAAAGCAAGGAGAAGGAAAAAGATCTATTGTCTATGTTCGTGATATAGCCCTTCCAACATGAAAGGATCATTATGGAGATGGTGGTTTGATGGTGTGGAGAAACACGTCCAAGTCTTGAAAAACAAATCTCTGGTAACTCTCAGGTATAAACGAGAGATCCTGATACCCTACTTCTTTTTATGCATGACTTTGTTTTAATGAATGATCATTACCATCCACCTAGGGCTGACTTGATTAAAGGATTCTTTGAAAGTGAAGACATTATTCCAACGGAATGGCCAGCCAGGTCTTCAGACCTGAACCCAACATGGTATGTACAAGATGCTTTAAAAAGAAAGATGTCTCACTCCGCCCAGAGAACTACAAGAGCTACAATTGGCTCATCTCAAAGAATGGGTTTCATTGCAAACTGAGCTCAACATCCTCATTTACAGCATGTATGTACAGCATGACAGTGTGAGGTCTATATAATCTGTATAACTGCTATTGATAATCACAGTCCAATTAAATGTTATCTTACCCTTTTTCTAACTAGGTGTCGTTGCAATAAATTTTGTTACTTAAAACTTTTTTGTTGTTCATCAGCAACAATCAGCATATTTTGTGTAATCACCATATTTGTGGAGTAATAATTCTACAGTGTTTTTAAAAAATATTCTGAATTTTTTTACATGTTCCTTTCATTTTGCACATAAATGTACATATTCAGAAAGTAAGATCATTCAGCTATTAAGAAAAGCAAGAATATATTCTCAAACAATTTTATTTTCTATGTTGTTTCACCATTACTGAGGCATTTATCATAATGAGTCACCAGTTTTTGTATCCCCTCCTCGTAGAAATGGGCTGCCTGTGAAGACAGCCATGCTTGCGCTGTGCCTGTAATTCATCATCATTGAAGAATCGCTGGCCGCCAAGGAACTTCAAATGCAGGAACAGGTGAAAGTCACTCAAAGCTAGGTCAGGGTTGTAAGGTGGAGGGTTAATCCATTTGTTTCGTCCTGAGAGCTTGAGTTTGGCCAGCCATTGTCATTATGCAACACAACCTTACGAGTAAGCATGCCACATCTTGAGTTTCTTCAGGGTCTCAAATAGGCCGCTGAGTTTATTGTTGTGCTTTCAGGTAAGAATTCAACAAGCAAAACTCCTTGTATATCTCAAAAAACTGTACTTATGAGCTTGCAGGTTGAAAGCTTACATGGGATGATATGGCTTAAAAAATTCATCATTTTGCTTGCTGAATCATATGAGAAAGGTCAACATACCGACAGCCGCTTCTTTTTTCCCTTGTGGTCCTCAGAGAGCATCTTTGGCATCCAGCATAACCACAGTTTCCAAAATTTCAAATCATCTGTCACAATTTTCTAGAGAACAGTTCTTGAAATTTAGGGGAGATGCCAGGAAAGCAATGAAATTGTGCTCCGTTGTCCTCACAAAGTTTTACATCGACTGACTGCAGCAAATCATCACTGACCACATTCCATAACTTGTCATGCACATTCTCATGACCTTCATTGCCATATCCTCACCATTCCATCATTCGTAGCATCTTGACTGTAGACCTCACATAATGTGAGATGGTTTAACATTTCTTGTATTAAAAAAAAAAAGGGGGGGATCACAGACCGTATTTCACAGGTGGCAGCTGCTCTATCGTCTTAAACATGTTTCATAAACAGAACAATACATAAATACAACCTAATATTCTCAAAATGGTGTCTGGCTAATCAATGAATGAGGAAAGGAAGCATACATGCATGAAATCACGATCACAATTCTGAAGCAGCAATATCTGCAAATGGTACTTACTTTCCAAATACACTTCGTACAAAAAACTTTCAGCAAGAATTAAACAAGATATGCAGAAATGATTGATTAAAAAAAATAGTGCTCCATTTAAATGACAGCTACTATAGGATGGAAGCTATTTTTGCAATAAACAAGAACCAGAACTTGCCCATATGTTTTCTTATTATTGCAGAGATATTAATGCACATTTAGCTTTTATTTCATTGTACCAAATTGCTTGAGATAAATCTGGCTAGGAAGCTTAATTGTAATCCTAATCTTTAATATAGAAAAAAATGTAAAAGCAGAAACAAAAGGAAATAAATACTCAAAGGAAGTAACTAATCCCTGCTTTTAAATTCCTTACTTTCCTTGAAACTCACAAATGTGAATGAAGACAATGTCTGCAGACGACCTTCAGGCAGTAGTAGGCAAATCTATAGTCCAGTCAATGAATGCTCAAAAAGGGGTGTAGAGCGCATGGAGGGGGGCAGAATTTTTGACTTCAGGGATGGGTTTGGGGTTCGTGGGAGGTAAAAATCCCAAAAGTACCCGACCCTCAGAGGTGAGCCAAAGGGGTGGGGGCGTCCGGAAGGCCGTAAATTTTGCGATTTTTTTAGTTTTTCCCTTAAAACTTGAAAACTATAGGTTCTGGAGAAAAAAGTATTCTGACCTGTTTGAAAGCTGACAAAATTCCTGACATTTTTTACTCAGACAAATATTTTCTATCTTCAACCGTTCTCGAAATATCAGCTTCTGAAAATCACCTATTTCCGGAAAACGATGTTTCTGATCACATGGTTCATCATACTCTGCTCTTTAACACCTCAAATCTGCTAACAATGCTACAAACTACAACCAAATCATGTGAAGAGGATTAGATTTGCTGCATAATTATATATTCAAGATGCACAGTGGGCGGGCGTCAGGTTGACCACCCGACCTCAACTTCGTCCCGTTGGTCTTGAAACGCTGGGAGCCTGATATCCCGCGACCCCAAAAACCTGTGTAGGCTTATAAAAGGATACTTTCACTTTAACTAAGATGCACAGTAATAGCTGAAATTATGGATTTCAAGATGTTGTGTTGTAATGTTAAAGGTTTTAATGCTGGAAATCAGTAACTACCTTTTATTGCATCCATTTGGCAATTGTAACAGGGATTATAGAAGATGCTACAATCTCCTGTTATGATGCTCTTACAGTTGGGAAGAATGCAATGTCTAAAATGGAAAATGTGCCATTTTCAAACATAAAATATCATGAACAAACCAAGCACTTCCTCTTTCTTCTATGAGTTCATCAATCCCAATAAACAATAATAAAATTGCAGTCAATCCCTATCTACTGTTTCAATGCATTTGCATAAGCAAGAAATCAGACGATGATCTAAAGAATTATATGGGGTACGAGTTGGCGCTGTACCCTATGACTTTCTTCAAGCACGGTGAAATGAGAAAATGTAACAAAGCGAACTTGTACAGTCTCTTTAAAACAACCGAAAGGGATGTTCAATTCAGCAACCATGCGATAGTTGTTGATCGGGGATTCCTTATCCACAAGATCGTTTGGCAACACGGTAGTAACACAATATCATCTATTTGCTGTGAATATGTACGATTTGTAAAGAAGTTGCACTGTACTATCCGGGAAGAAGTTATACTGTAGTTTTTGATAGCTGCACCAACATATCAACAAGTACTAAAGTGTCGGAGCACAATCGTAGGTATCGACTCAAACGGTGCGTGGATATTCAGTTTACTATAGAAACTGAAATCAGAGTGAAGCAAGAAATCTTCCTTTCGAACGCCAACAACAAGAACCTTCTTATCAAGCTACTGATGAAAAAAACTGGAGGAAGATGACATTAACACCCTTCAAGCAGAGGATGATGCAGATGGGAGCATTATATCTGCAGCCATTTAAAAATCAGTAAACTCTTCAGTGGCTCTGATAGGCGAAGATGTGGACTTCGCAGTCCTGTTGCTGGCGAAAACCCCTCCCGATCGTGACATAATTCTGGTGAAACCTGGCAGAGGAACGGTATGGAAGCAACATATTGTTCTCAAGTGCAGCAGCACATTCTCTTTCTGCATAGTTTCACAGGCTGTGATACCACCTCCGCAGTCTTCAGAAAGAGCAAAATCAATTTTGTTAAATTATACCAGAAGGACAAATTAATGAAGGAAGCAGCTGAGGTGTTTTCCAACCCTTCGTCGGCATCATCCGAAATCGAGAGAGCAGGAAATAATTGCATACTCAGATGGTATGGTGCTCCGTCTAAGGAGTCGTCCTTAGATGCTTATAGGTACCGAGCATTTATTAAATCAGCTTCTTCGATCAATCTGGACATTTCTACACTCCCACAAACTGAAGGTGCCACGAAGTACCACTCCTATAGTGTACTATCAAATACAAAAGTGAATAGGAACGGTACTGGCCCCACATGTGTGGGATAAAGGGATACCTGGCTGGGAGCAGAAAAATAGGGAGCTGGTGCCTAGGTTCTGCGACAAAAATGCTGCACCCGACGAAATTTTAGATGTCATCTTTTGTTGATGTAAAAAAGAATGGGACTCTGGAAGATGCAGTTCTAGAAGGACATCGTTGAATTTTGCTGCATCATACCACAACTGCCAGGACAACTGACATAACGGGGTCCCCATCAACGAGGAGGAGGAGGAGGAAGAATTCGATCCAGTTGCAGTTACCTTACAGGAATCATTTTTCTCTTCTGGTGATGTTGAGTGAGTCTCCATGGATAACTACCCCCTCCCAATATTGACGGTTGTTTTTATTTCACAGATGTTTTTCGTTTTGTTTTACCTTTTACATACCGTTTATATTTTTTGAGTAATTAGACGTAGTTCAAACCATATGTTAAGTTGTTTTATAGAAATACCTACCTTTTCCCACAATTGGAGTGTAGCTACTAATTACTACATCAATGCAACAACTTACAGCAATAAATAGATAAAACTTGCCAAATGGATGCAATAAAAGGTAATTATTGATTTCCAGCATTACACCAATCCCATTATAATACAACATCTCCAAATCCATAATTTCAGCTATTACTGTGTATCTAGAATGTGTAATTATGCAGCAACTGTAATCCTCTTCACTTGATTTGGTTGTAGTTAGTAGCATGGTAGCAGATTTGAGGTGTTAAAGAGCAGAGTATGACTAACCATGTGATCAGAAACATCGTTTTCTGGAAATAGATGATTTTCAGAAGCTGATATTTCGAGAACGGTTAAAGATAGAAAATTTTTGTCTGAGTAAAAAATGTCAGAAATTTTGTCAGCTTTCAAACAGGTCAGAATACTTTTTTCTCCAGAACCTACAGTTTGCGAGTTTTAAGGGAAAAACCAAAAAAACGCAAAATTTACGGCCTTCCGGATGCCCCCACCCCTTCGGCTCACCTCTGAGGGTCGGGTACTTTTGGGATGTTTACCTCCCACGAACCCCAAACCCATCCCTGAAGTCATAAATTCTGCCCCCCTCCATGCGCTCTATAATCATTCATTGACTGGACTACTATTGGAGTTACTGGTTGGGAATTATGTGAAATAAAATTCTTTCAATGCAGGCTTCAGTAGCTTACCATTTCAAAGATAGACCTTGGTACCACTGAACAATATTAAGGTATGAATAATTCTTGTGGATCCTAGGTACAATGTCATTTAGAAAGTGTTGATGTAATCCTGGGTGAACTTAGAGAAGAAATAAGTTGTGGATGAAACAACTCCAACTAAACAAAATGCCTAAGCCAAATGAGCTGATAAATACGCTACGCAGAGTATATAATGTAGTTTGTAATCATTGTCTGATGCTATTAAGGATATTTCTTACAAAATTCTTATTTGTGAATGTGACAAAACCAAATAATAATAAAACTTAAGTTTCTCAGATTTTGTCTGTTAGATGTTCATTTTGTCTGTTAGAGGTGTGCTTGCTGCTCTGTTGGCTGCTTATTTAATTTTTAATCTGTTAGCATATACAAGTCAGTAATTTTTATAAAATAAAATACTGATACCAAGAAAGATCAGAACATGAAAGTGGTAAGCTGTAGATTACTCTTTTTTTTTTGGATTATAAGTCAGCAAAAGCCTATTTTTTTATTTTTTCAGAAATTAATCGTTGGGCACTCATTTCAAGCAAAACAACTAAAATCTGAAATGCACAGCTCAATGATTGATGGTGGTCCCTAGTGGAGTTAATATCTTGGCATTTTCAGTATTTTAGATTAATTTATATATATAAATTTTGCTTGAAATGAGTGCTCAAGACTAAAAAAATAAAAAAAAATTGAAAATTTCTTTCAAAATATTATTTATCAAAACATCAGTCGTAATAAAAACCCCTGCCCTATTGGTACCAAAAAAAAAATCTATACAGAAGTCTTCTTAATATTTATTTATCATATTAGCATGCATTAATTATCTAGAAGTGCTGAAAGCTTACCAGAAAGTCAAGACCATCCATTGTTTTTGGATTTTTCCATGTAAGTGTATTTTAAAGTCTTATCTCCTGTAACAATATCAGTATTTTTTACGTGACCGAAATACCACTGTAAATATAATTTTAAGTAGTTATTAAAATTATGTAGAAGTGAATCATTTGTAAGCAACTTCATATTATTTCTTTCAAAATAATATTTTAGAAAGTTAAGTCCATTGGGAATGAGGTTTGTAATTGTGATGGAATCTCAAAACGATGTTATTGAAGTCCTTTCGGAAGGAATCTGTTCACATTAGATTAGGAAAGTTTAGTTAAAGAAACCTACCACAACTTTAACCCTGGAATGCTACTCATATTTTTATGACTTTAATATTACTTTGGATGAAAATTCATTACTTATTACTTCATATCTTATTATCCTAAAAGTATTAAGGCATGTATTAGAAGAAAGTAACTCAATGTTATTATTAGAAAATGGTTTGAAAAAGTGGAATGATGTAGTTCCGTGAAAGATTGCTACCGTGTTTTCATGTCGAGCACGAATGGACGGTGGCGGGGTAACAGAATGCAACTGAACACGGAGGTTCTAAAATAACAGAGACTTTTATTTACTCGGTTAGGTTTTAATACACGTAAATTCGAATGAGAATTACGAATCTTCGGTAAGTCAATGATGTCTTCCTCCAATTGGCGGGACGTCTGGATAAGTCCATGTTGAATGCAATTCCTTAGATCGGTCACGGAAGTCGTTCCCCGTCGTCTTAGGCCTAACACCGAACCCCTTCGGAACTCTGCGGCGAAGGGATTACTACTCACGGCTAGGGTTGACTTTTCCCGATGCCTTCGTGTGATGACCGGACCTCTTCGGAACTCTGCGGCGAAGGGATTACTTCTCACGGCAAGGGTTGACTTTCCCGATGCCGTCTAACAATACTGGAACCTCTTCGGCAATAACGGGCTTCACAACTGAAGTCTTCTCTGTCCCAGTTGGGAATCCTCTCGGGTCCTTTTCCAAAATAAACTACAAGCTACTGTTTCCCATTTGGGCGCCAAACGATGCTACCGTCTCCCGGTTGGGACTTTTCTGAGAGCTGCACGTCACGCAGTCGAATCAGTTCCGATCTTCGGATAGGACGTTTCTTCTTCTGGGCACCTGCCCACGTCTGGATTTCGAACGCTTTCTCCAGAATGAATACCTTACTTCTGGGCTCCTGCCCAAAGTTGAATAGGAACGCACCTCTTCGGATGAAGCCCCTGTTGCTGGGCCACTGCCTGAAGACCAAGTCGTTCTCGTATGTTCTCCTTCCAATGGAGACCCTCTGGCTGGGCGGATGCCCCACGACGTTCTCGTACACTCCGCTCCTAATGGAGACCTTCCTTCTGGGCGGATGCCCCACGACGTTCTGCTATGTTCTCCTCTCAACGGAGACCCTCTATCTGGGCGGATGCCTGAAGTCGTTCTGCTCTGTTCTCCTCCTATTGGAGACCCTCTGTATGGGCGGATGCCCCACGACATTCTGCTATTCAGGCACTCTGCGCCTGGTTTTATGGGCGTTGATTGCCTCGCTTTAGGCTCTGGACTCGTCAGAGGTAGGACGGGTGGACCGAGTCGACTCCGCTGAATGGGGGTGGTCCAAAACCACAGATAACAATATTACCGATATTAAAAGAAATACTTTGAAGGGATGTGGTCATTACTTATTATTTTTTTTATCTACTTTTTTATGGATGTTTCGTCAGATGTAAGTTATTACAATAACTAAACTATTCTTGTGTATATTAAAAATTTATAATTTGCAACATAATTAATCTTTTAAAAGAAGACTGGGTGGAACCACCAGCTTATTCAAGTCAATTCTGCTGTCTTGCAGTGAAGATTGGAATTAGCACTTGGGTGAGAATTCACCCAGAATAGCATTCCAAGGTTAAGGAAAAAATAAATCGTATCCTTATTTAATAGGAATAAAAGATATGTAGTTTGATATATGATATGAAGTGAAAGTTAACATATTATACTTAATTACATCCATCCTAAGAAAATAATAAGTAAGACAGAAAGGAAAACCAACATGTCAAAATAAATTTTACTATTATGAATTCTTTTTCAAAATTCTTCAAAACACATTCATATATAAATATTTCATTTTCTGTTGAATTTGTAGAAATTTACTAACTTGTGTAAGGCCGCCAAAAATAGACTTGTCCCAATTCAAAACTTGGAATAAAGCTGTTATTTTGGATTTCGAGCATCTTGAATGTTTTGTTTGCAATTTATCAATCAACGAATGAAAATATATTTCTTTTTGTTTTACATAATGAAATTCTGAACTTGTTTTCCACCAATCAAAGGATAGGTAATTTTAGAATAGTTAGGAAGAAGAAGGATAAGTGATGTTTTTTAAGTAACTTGTCTGTAAAAAGAAAGTAAGACACACTAGCCACAACTGATTTTCTGCTTCAAACTAACACTTAAAATAAAATAACACTTTCGTAATATCTCTTTATATAATAATTTATTTATGTGTTTAAACTGTATATATATACATACATATATAGCTATATATCATTATATAATTTTTATAATTGTACAAGGAAACATATGTATATATATATGTATATTTATATATATGTACATAATTAAAATGCTTGTTTCACATATAAATATTCAATCACCAAAACAAATAAATAAAAATAATAAAATACAATGACTAATATTAATGAGAGATACAATCATTCCCTCCCCCAATTTGATTTATACCAAACCTTACTTCCCTATGGAAATACGTTAATAAAGTCTTGCATGTAAATCTTTAACAATAATAATACAAGTATCTACAAAGAATTAGCAGAAATAAAACAAACAAACAAAAAATAAAACAAAACATTCACAAAAACAAGAATTAACTTGTTGCTCTATTAGAATAAAACAAAGACAATAGGTTCTATAAAAAAAACAACCGGTGCCAGGGACAGATGAGATTTAACTCAAATGTCAATAATGGACTCATAAAAAATGGCAAGTTTTATTAATTCAATTGAACTGGAAGGCTGAGGGTTTCACAAATTTTTAGATAAGACACCAAAGTAATCTAAATTAGAGATGTGTAAAAATTGCATGGAAACTGATGACCCCCATTCAAATCAATAATCATTAAACTCCCAAATTCCTCTATTTACTTATAAGTTTTTATTTTTTTTTTCTATCTTTTTAATAATAATAGTCTAATTAACCTTATGTTAAACTTTGATTTGAAGTATCAAAAACTTAATTATAATATTATTTACTAGCTTTATTTATTTATTTTCACTTGAATGAAATTAACACAAAATCAGCAAATGCTGTCATTAGATTTTTCTCCTTCTGTTTCAGTAAAAATGTAAACTTAAATATCTCAAGGTTTACACATCCCTAAGTTGTTACACGTAGTCTCAACTTCCTGAGTCTGAGTTCTTTAAATACATAAATACAATTAATGATGGAGCTTCTATTAAAGACATTAGAAGTTATCATAAATAAATATCTAAAGGGGAGGTAGAAGATTTATTAAGAAACAATAAGTTAATTAATGAATGGTAAAAATAAGTATTTGATTTTATCACACTGTTACTAAGTAAAAGCTCTATTATCAGAAACTGATAGGTTTAGTTTTAAATATTTTGCATCTAATCACTGGCTTTAATTGACTTTTTTTTGTTATAAAATAAATACAAAAGTAAATAAGCATCGATCATTTTAAAATTTTACAATGAACTTTTGCTGTCGATAGAAAAGAAAAGGAATTAGTTTTGTTGCAGACAGGTGGATCGGCGTATTTTTAACATGTAATAAATGTCCTATGGATATAAAGAGTAAATTTTATGATAACGAGTCTAGTGAACCAGTGAAATGCCAATCAATGCTGTGATTACAATAATTTAATCTTTTATGGTTATCTTGGCATTCACTGCATGGATAATGAAAAAAAAAAAAAGAAGCTGAAAAGTTCTTTAATAATTACAACATTTTGAGCATTTGTAAGTGTCTTACATCAATGTACAGTGCAATCTCAGTAATTCCAAATTAATATTACTGGAGTTTTTAATTTTTATTTATTTATTTATTATTGACTTCATAAGCATCTCCATAAAAAGTACTAGTGAATGAATAAGAAACTAACCATGTCTGCTGGGAAAAAGCAGGGAATGGTCTTAAATGTTAAAGTTACTTATGAGAAAAATACTTTTCATAAGTAAAAAAAACTCAAAGCTAACAGTTGGCAAGCTAAGGAAGAAGGAGCACAACCTTAGTTTGAATCTAAATTCCTGTTCTCCAGGGGGAAAAAAAAATGCAGATTTCTTTCTAAAAACATGTAAATAATACATTAACAATAATTTCCAAATATCTGTCTGATCAACAGTTCAGTAATAATAAGCAAAATATTTTCCAAAAATAAATAGAGTAGGGCAAAATTGCAACTAAA
>JAFIDM010000001.1:85988482-86002947 GCA_023159025.1 Thereuonema tuberculata
TCACTATATTACCATTATTATTAGAATGACTAATACAGTAAATGTAGTAGATTTAGACTTACAATGGACTCCTAACCAGTCTGCAATTATTGTTATTTTAGTATCTTATGAATATACAACAGTCATTTTGCTATAATATGCTTCACCGTTTTATTTTATTTTCATTTAATTTGCACAAAACAAAGAGGGGGGGGGGAAATCAATATTCAGTAATCAATATTCCTTCTATCAAATAATATAGAACTTTTTTTTCTGTCCTCCCTCCTCTACTTTAAATAACGGTACCTCTTATGAAACATTATATTAAATTAACAATAATATTCATAAAAAAAAATTATGAAACTTAACATTAATTTCTAAAACCTAGCTAACTTAATTTATCATAACAAATTCCAAAGAATTCAAACAGCTCTTACGAATTAAAAAAAAAAAAAAGAAGGAAGAAAGGGTTGGGACTAAGAGAAACTTAAGACAAAGCAAAACTTAAATTCAAACCTGAACCTAAATTTAACAGACGAAAAAACAAAACACCTTCTCCCTCCATTTCCAAAAAAATGTTAAAAAGATATGTTTAATCAGTTTTTACCTGTACGTTAAAACAGTTTAATTAAGATATGTTTATATTTATGTTTGTGTGCTGTATATTCTTCAGATCAAAAAGAATAAAAGTGTGCTTAGGGGGCATTCTTTGCCTCTTGTCATAATGAACTTCCTTATTTTTTTTCTCTTTATTATTAAATGTTGATAGTCTTCTTTTTCCCTAACTATTGTGGTAGGAAAATGATTACAAACTATATCTTAAGACACCATCTTAAGTTATAAGTTGATTTTAATTACTCTACAGGATTCAAAAGAATCTGTTGGGTATATTTCTTTACTACACAGATTTGGAATTGATGCGACTCTTGCCTGACACTTTATAATTTATTAGGATTAGACACATATTTTTGGCACATTATACAATTTAATTTTACTACAATGACAAAATTTACAACTTTTGAAATTTCAGTTTATGGAAAAAGAAACCCAAATCACAGTCCATTTCTTATAATGAAATATCTAAATTGTTTTACATATCTCTTGCCAAAACGATATAACTTTTTTAAACCTTTGCAGACAAAGATCTGGTGATAAAAAAAAAATAACTGAAAATAATGTCAAGGGAAGTTATAGATACAATATTCATAGCAAAGATACAAGGAAATTACATAAGCAAACAAAAAATAACATGAACATTATACGTTTCAAATTAAATATATAACCTAAAGCATTTATACAAAATTCCACCAAAAAACATAGATTAGATATGCAATCTAAACTATATTGGCTTACATAGACGTAAATATAAAAATGGCAGTAATAATGCATTTATAATTATTGACCTTTACCTTAGTATAATAAATCTGTCCAAGGCACCAATGTTACAAATCCTGTAATTTAATTACAAGTTAAAAAATAAACCAACAACTACTAAAATATGAACAACTATACAATTTAATTGAAGAGGTAGTAAGAATTCAAAACGAGTGACTTATTTTGAATGGATGATTTTTACTGAGAAGGTAAAATATACTGTTACACAAAGACAACTTCACGTTTTTGTACAGGTGGTGATGGTTTTTGTTCTATTATTCATTCAAAGTAAAGGTAATCTTGGCTTCAATTCTTCTGTAATTTCTTAGGAACTTTTATACATTCATTTGATTTCATTTGTCACATATCTTTAAATTTACATCGTCATACAGATGCATTCTTTTACACAGCTCTTGCATAATCTCAACTTCAACCTCCTCTTCTCAAAAAATAAATTTCTGCTCAACAAAAATTAGCAATCAAGAATCTATTTTGTTTAAATAATCTTAATGTTTAGGAAAAATGAGATGAAACAATTTTTAACTTATCAAAAAATGCATAATCAATTTCAATATTAAGGATCAATGTACATAAATTATTAAATTAATGTTGTTGACTTGTCTTCATAACATGAAAGTCATGATTGGCACAACATTTCCATTACTATTTATTTTCTAAATGGCTGATAATGGGTAATGATTAATCGTTATGTTTTTAATATCAATTGTTCAGAGTTTTGTTTTTCTTTAGATGAACTGGCTCTGAATCAAATAACCTAAAATCGTGGGTTTAATTGTATCACATTAAAATGATGTAGGTTTCTGATGTAGGAGACTACTATTTTAAAGAGAATTCATGCATTACAAATAAAATGAAAGTAAATAGATAAAAAAACAACTTTAGTGAGGTTAAAAAAAGTGGAGGGGGCTCTCGTTCTCTTGAGTTAAGATTTTGGGCAGATCAACGTTTAATTGAGATTTACTAAAATAGCCTGTTATCTTCAATATTTCAACAATCTATATGAATTTCAAACTTCATTATTTTATTTATTTTTTACATTCATATGATGATTTGATTATTTAAATTGTTAGTTTGTACGTTTAAAAACTAAAAAAGGCAGAGTGCTTTAAATATTGGATGACAACGAACTTCATACATTCCATTATTAAGTTCTTTCATATTCTGAAAGTGGATTCACAACTAATCCTGTTTTAAAAATCAAATAAACTATTGGGGATTTACAGATCCTTGAAAAACATATTGAATGTGGTATCATATACAGCAAAGCCATGAATGATGTGTCATTGAAACTCCCGATTACAATTTAATAAAAATCTTCATCTCTGTAACTTCATTCATTTAACAACTTGAAAAAGTTTGCAATTTATGAATTTAAAAGAGCCACAATCAAATTAAAAGAGAATGTTGTAGTTACACAGGGAACAAACAGTTATTAAATTATAGAAAGACAGCTAAATAACTGGTCATTATCTCTTCCAGTAAGGAGTCCCAAATTCCTTATGGTCAATATGTTGTTTGCTATTCATACAAACTGAGGAAACATTTCACCACTCTTGAAAAATATGGAATCTCAAGCTACACAGACACACTCCTATAGATGAAGTCTTGGTAGCTACCACCATCTCGTCATTTCTTGTTTGTCTTTTTCTTAAATCCACACAGAGTTCAGTGAATGACGATTTCTAATGGTACAGGGGCAAGGGTCATTCATTAATTACGTGAGGTCAAAAGGGGGAGGGGGGGTCAACGAAAATCTCATGTCAACTTTTTCATTCAGAGAATATACGTGTTATTATATATTACAACATTTTGTAATATTGACTTTTTGAACTTTTTTCATTTTTTGACTTTTTGAAATCTCACGTGAGGGAGGGGGGGGGGGTCCCCACCAAATCTCACCAAGGGGGAGGGGGGATCCAAATTTTTTAAAAAACACCTCACGTAATTAATGGACAGCCCCCCAACAGAGGTTAAGCTGTGTCAGGAACAAGGGTATCAAATTGAGAACAAGTTGAAGTGAAGAGAAATACACAAACAGGAAAGGGAATGAAACATCAAGTCAATTCTCAGATTCAAACCCAGGTTCAGGTGCAGTAGCAACAGGGCGGACCATTCAGCTATGCCCAAATAGCACTCCCAATATTTAAGAAGGTGTATAGCAAAAATAACCATTTTCTTTTTCCCTTCATTCTGTCTCATCAAGCTTTGCTACTTCAGTTTGCAGTTCTTTTGTTTGTTGTTGTTTTTTATTTTTCTATATAGGCTAAGAAAACATGAAATATGATATTCAATATGCCAAGAGTACAAAAATTTAGCACCAAAAGAAATTTTTGAAACAAATATTTCTTTCCCATCATTTAAAACTGGAATATTGCAAAAACAATTCATTTCAAGGACTATAAAGAATATAAATTTACTTTAAAGGCTATAGGTATATCTATTTTACAAACTTCCTTCATCAAATGTTTTGTTCTTTAGCCTTAAATGATCAAAACAACAATCAGAAGGTTAAACAAGTATCTGAAAAACAATCATAGAGGGAGAAACTACAATATCATTAGCTTCCTCCGTCCTTAATCTACATTGTAGATCTACCTGTAAGATTTTGTTCTTACAAGAATAAAAAGATATAAAACAAAGAAGAAAATGCTGGGAATGAGAGAAAGAAGGTTCCCTCTGTCATATTCCAAAATCTCAAAGTATTTCCCTTCCATTCAGAAGGAACTATTTGGACTACAACGTAAAATAAACAAGTACCTTGATCTCTTGGTATTTTATAGAATTAAAAAGGCAGCTAGAATTAAAAATCCCATTACTTAAGCCTTTGCACTTATAAAAAATCTGACAAAACCCACAGCATTTGCAGTAGATTTTTTAAGTGTTATAAATCATCTACTTCTCTTCAAGGGTTCACTGTTTCAATTAAACTTATTTTTTATTATAAAGCAAATGTTGAAGAGCTTAATATCTTATACTAATTAAGCTCTTTTCTGTTGATACTGTGATAAATTTTAACTTAGTCTGCATTAACATCCTAACTTTCAATTTTCCCCTTACCACATATATATAAAGAAAATTTATTTCAATTCATTCTAAATTTCATTACTTCCTTAGTTAACACAACCATGTCTAGCTTCTCAATAATAAGTAAAACATCACTCATTTAGCAAAGAACAAAATGATTTCTGATTTGAAACTCATCCACAGACTTTTAAATATAATTTTCCATCTTTATTCCATCAGTCTGTACATACACACAAAAGTAGTGGTGGTTAGTATTCATTTGAAAGAATGGGCTGATGGTAAATGTTAAAAGCCGTATAGCTTGTTTACAAACAAGATAGATGTTATGCAAGAGTCAAACATGTTATATCCAAGACACAATTACTGAATTATGTTATATAAAATGGGATCAAAGAATAAATGCTTCATGGCTACTTTGCAAATTCAATATAATTTTAGAATTATATTAAAAAAAAAAAAAGGGGGGGGGAGAACAAACCTAGAATAAACTGACAACTTGTTGCAATGGCCTTCCTTATGAAAAGCTTAACTATTTCCATGTGAAAATACCATTCTAACTGCTCTGTTAAGATAACCTTATCTTAAGAGAAAAGAATAGAAATCCATCACAAACCGTTATTCTATTGGCTCACTCACTTGCAAACCTTGTTAATGGTACATTAACAGATGATGTTAAATCTGTTGTCAACTTATTTCAAATTTATCTGAACAATGAAATAAGAAACCTTCCAATGCAAAGATGATGTGCTTATCAAAAGAAAAGGAAGAACTTTTCAGGAAGGCAAACTGGTGAATTAATTCCAAATGACAATGATCATGCAAAAGAATGTGACTGTAGTTAAGACAGATATGGGATGTTTTAGGAAATAAAAGTAAAGAAGTCACTTCATGCTAAATCTAAGTATCATGGTAGTCAAATTTTAAAAGAATGAAATGCCTGTAATATATAACAATTATTTCCTAGCCTGTATGAAATGAATAAGCAATCTAGAAAGACAAGGGAAACAGACACCTCAGAAATAAAATTACAGGAAAAAAAAGACTGGCTTAATTGGGATTTATTAATTTAATTTTTAATAAAAAGAATAAAATTAAATTAGATAAACGAAGAGTCAACAGGACAATCCTGAAATTTTCAAAAGGCTTTAAAAGCAGTTCAATTGACAGTTCTGTAACTGCAGCCAAGTGTGGTGGAGGACATATTGAATAAAAGGGGAGAGACAATCTATGGCTAGGAGTGGATGGATGCACAGATAAACAATTCTGTTATGCTGTTGCAAAGCCTCCAAGCAAAATACGACTTCCTTTCAGAAGACAAAATAAATTAGCAAAATAGGATAGTCAGTGGAAATACAACTTAAAAGTTAGGCACTATCAATAGAGTAAGAAGATGGTAAAATAAACAAACTACCATCATATATAAACCTAATCATTAATTGAAATATTATTCAGTTGCCAACTTCAATCTATTGATCAAAAAGGAAATCATATTATTATTATTATATTTGAAGTATAGAGTTTAGCATAAAACTTATAAAGCCAACATCTTCATTCAGAAAAATAAAATGATGTAGAGTAATCAATACCCGATAATTTCTTTTTTATCTAGTAATTGCAGTAGAGATATATTGAGTAATATTCTTTAAATGAATAAATATTAGTTATATATTAATAAGACATTAACTATTTAAAAACTGAATGTCATCACATTGCTTCTGGGTGTTTCATAATTGTAATAAAGTGACTAATGAAATAAACAGAGAATTCAATTCAATTGTACGATACATATACTTCAAAAGATATTTTCAGAAAACCTAAAGTATTCTGCTCTAAGGAGCAAGTAAATATGCCAATCTAAAGCAGTTACAGAGACAATTATGTATTTTTATCTGTTACATGTTAGTAAGAAAAAAAAAAGGAAAAAAAAAAAAAAGAATGAATGTGAAAATGTTCACATATCTGCACTCTTAATGAAGTTTTTCTTTCTTACTTTGCAGATGCAAGGGTATGGTATAAATCAAACAGTTATTTAAATCATTACTGGAGAATTGAGCCCAGATTCTCCGTTATTAATAACTATTGAAATATGAAATTTTGTACTTTTCAGTGTGCAATGCATCAGAATTCATGATGAAAACATTGTGGCAGTGGAATGTTTTAAATTTTGTCAATATGAGAAACTGGAAAGATTTTTGTGAATACAATACAGCAGATCTACTGCTTCAAGTTACGATTATTGTAATTGTATTTGAAATCGGCATGGATGACATATGGAAAGAGGCAAAGAGGTGGTATCGTTTACAGCTTGATTGCAAATTTACATACAATTGGAGAAACAACAAGTCGGAGATACTTCACTGGCAGGCACTCATTCCAAGGGTAAAAACGAAACTATAAAGTTTCAGTAAAGCAGAAATTGCTTTCCCTTCTTCTCCACTGATTCTGCTATTTAGATAGATTTGTAATCTTTTTCTTTTTTTTTTCTTTCTTTCTTTCTCATATTCCATCAACATACATACACGCGTACACAAACCATGACATAAAACTAACTAAATTCATAAATTGGATGTTAAGTTAACAAAGCCAAGAAAACAAATTAATTATTCATAAATAAATGAGGTATATTTCTGGAACTCAATAACTTAATACTATAAGTATAATCCAATTTTATTCGTCTCCTCCCTCCACCCAAAAAAAAACAAAAAGGTAAGCAACTGAAAACTTCCAAATAAAAAATTAAAAAAAAAAAAAATATTAAATAAAATATAATAAAACATCCATAAGACTTCCTCTTCACTATAACCAAAGCAACTTACAATGTTTTACTGTTGTTTTGTTTCTTTAAAATATCTTTCTTGATCAATGTCTCACATACAGCAAGAGTAAGGAAATAGCTTTTTTTTTTTTTTTTTAATTTAAAATTTAAATTTAATAAATAACTTGCAGTATGATTTACCCTATTTTCCTTGATGCATTAGTATTATTATTATATTTTGTAATGATGAGTATATATAATTGAATTTCAAGAAGGTTTTTTTTTTTTTTTTTCTTCCTTAAATGAACCAAGACTGATAAAATTTAAGCACTTGCCACCATGATTTTGCAACTGTTCAGGGCAAACTAAACAGTTTCTTTAATATCTGAAATGATTCTACGTCTGGTGCAAATATGTAAAAGTGAATATGTCAAATCTTTTAGAAATAAAAAGGCTATTAAATACAAAATCTAAAAAAAAAAAAAAAATAATTAAAAAGTGTCATAAAAATTTTACACAAAAGAAAAACTAAAATTAATTATATATATATAAAAGTTTTCAGGTTTGCATTTTCTTTTATTCAAGCAAATGAAAAGGTTCCCTCTGTTCAATAAGATTTTTAAAAATATGAAGAATTATGGAGTAATGAAGATAAAAATAAAGGTGAATTAAAGATTACTGGAAACCTGTATTTAAGTCAAAAAGCTACACTGGATTCTTTTCAGATTTCCCTGCAATGTTCACCAATGTAGTTTCTTGCTTTTATATAAATGTACATTTCAAATTGCTCAAAAATGGAAACTATTAATTATTTATAAATATAATGAAGTGACAATTCAGGCACTCAAGGACCAGGAAATGGCAAGTTTTAGATAAAATAACACACTCACCTCTCACCTTGAGGCAAAGACCAAACTTCTTACTTAATAATAGCAAGTCATCTTCACATTTCTGCTAAGAAATAATGGTTTGTTTTCACCAATTTAAACCTTAGAAACTCACACCATTCATTTTCCCTCAGATCTTTTAGCATTTTGTGATAAGACTGTGGGAGTTAAGAGCATTGTTTATTTTTAATAGCCTAAAACTTAAGATCTTCTGATGCACCTAAATTTGCTATAGTTTTCTTAATGCGAAGTGCAGTCAACCGTGCAGCTGCGTTGTGATACCAACACTCCTTCATCACTTTTGACATTACTCGTAATGCCTGGAAATAAAAGAAAGGAAACAAAACTAATAATTTGAGATAGAAACCTAGTAATACAGATAAATTTTAAGAAATCAAAATCTATAATTTTGAATTATTCAGTTAAAACTTGGTAACACTAAAATATCACTGCAACATAAGATGAAGCACAGTTCTCTTCAGCCTAATTGTGAATTATTAAAATTTTTCTTGTTCTTAATTAAAATATAAAATTTAAATTTTAAAACATCTATAACTTCTTGTGACATTAATACAAAATATAAAAAAGATTTAACTGTTTTCAACAATTAAGATAAGAAGTAGTATTTCCCAATATTCTAAAATTGAAAAATTTAGAAAGGATGGAAAAAGTACAAAAGGCATTAGTACAAAAAGTTACTTTTGAGTAAAACCATGTTCAGCATTTCTACTACGAGGCATGTTTTTTAAGTACCATTTTGAAATTCGACTGCTGCAGCTGCCGTTCCGCGCATGCATGTTGAGTATCTGCATCTGTTGGCTAGTCACAGATGCCATTACCAAAGAATTCGACAGTCTTTACCTCTGTTTGTGAGTAAGTTAAAATGCCTCAGTCAATTGAAAATCCTGCCGACTGTGAAATACACTTTGTTATTCGTTTTCTAAATGCAAAAGACGAGAAAGCGACTGAAATTCATCGGCAGATTAATTAAGTGTAAAGGAGAAAACATTATGAGTGAAGGAATAGTAAGAAAATGGGTTAGAGCATTTAAAGATTACCGGACGAATGTGCATGTTGAGGAACGAAGTGGGAAATCTTCTGTCATTTCTGAAGACTTGGTGCAGAAAGTTGATGGAAAAGTTTGAGAGAATAGACGCTTTACAATTTCATCTTTATCTCGTTTCTTGAAAGTTTCAAGAAGTGTTCGTTATGGAATTGTGACAGAACACTTAAATCGTAAGTTGTGCTCATGCTGGGTACCAAAAATGTTGACTGAGGTGCACAAAACCAAACATTTAGCCAGTGTGTTGACTTTCCTCGAGCAATACAGTGATTTTGGTGATGATTTTTTTAAACCTAATTGTCACAGGCGGCGAAACATGGGTGGCTCATGTTTCATCGGAATCGAAAAAACAATCCAAGAATCTACATTGAATCTACATCCAAGAATGGGTGGCATTCTACATCAACCAAGAAAGAGAAGGTCAAGCAAACAATTTCAGCCCGAAAAATCATGTGTACTGTGTTTTAGCATAGGAAGGGGGTGTTTGCTTGTGGATTTTTTGCCTCGTGGTGACATAATAAATTCTGAGACTTATTGTGAGACCTTAACTAAACTGCGCTGTGCAATCCAAAACAAAAGGTGTGGCATGCTGAGTAAGGGGATTGTTTTGCTTCATAACAATGCCTGTCCACATGTGGCTCATCATACTCAAGATCTCATCGCATCATTTGCCTGGAAACAACTTGATCACCCTCTGTACAGTCCCGATCTAGCACCTAGTAACTGCCACTTGTTCCTGCATTTAAAAAAGCATCTTGCTGGTCAGAGTCACGACAATGATGATGATGATCTCAAAACGGTCGTGTTGCAGTGGTTATCAAAACAGGCGGCAGATTTCTATGAGAATGGAATTCAAAAGCTGGTTGTACGATAAGACAAGTGCCTTAATATTGATGGAAATTATGTTGAAAAGTAGATTAAAGTACAGGCTTTCAAGTAAAAATAAAATTGTTTTTAATTTCAAAACGGTACTTAAAAATACGCCTCGTATATAAAAATTGTTTAAAAATGTTAAAATACAGATGATGTAGTAGGTATTGTTTAGTCAATATTTTGACAAGGGCAATGAATATTTTTCATTTTTAATTCGCAGTGATAAAAAATACTAAAATTTTCATTTACAAAATTTTAGAAATATTGTTTTCTTTGCACCTACATTCTACAAAATTCAAACAAAGTATTGATATTTTTATGCTTTACTTTAAAACAAAATGTCACAAAGGAACATAAGCACTCTTCTTAAATATAGTAATCTGACACTTGACTATCATCAGACACATCATTAGAACTCTCTATATCTAATGCATTCTTTAACACATCGATAAATCACTTCTGTGAATTTTCATTCAATTATTTCAGCAAACACTGTACATCCTAGATCAAGGATCAGGTCCTTTTAAACAACTTGTAACGACTGAGGGATCGCTACATCTTCCTCCATTTCCTACCCTTTATTTTAATCATTCTTTATAAGAAAAGTCTTTAGAAATATTTTTCTATCTTCTTCATTTTCCCAAACAATGGTTTAAACATTCCTTTGTTTCCTTCAACAGGTGTCTTCCAGATGCTTTGTGATGCTCCCTCGATCCTCTTTCTCATATGGTATCCAGTTTTCACAACTTTTTCTTTCCATTTGGGCTTCGCTTTTATTACTTTTCATCTTTCTATCTCTTCACTTTATTTTCCCCTGTCTTTCAGCCTGTCAACAGATGTGCTCCTAGACAGGTTGGCAACTTCTGCTCCCTTAGTGCTGCTCTCCTTAGTGATATTATTTTAGGGGGAACAATGCTGATATGTAAAAAAACAAAACAAAAGAGGATAGAGTGAAGGGAGCATCCGAGAAGGTCAGGTTGCCAGCTATTTAGCTGCTCTTCGAATGCTTGCTCCCATTAAAAGAAACTTAGCTTCTGTGCTTATTGAAGCCTGCTTGGCCTATCTTAGCAGGGAACTAGCTGAGGTCAGCTCGGAAGGCAGGACTCAGAAATAATTAATTTCATGGAGGATCTTGCATCTTGTGTGTTCTTCAGAACATTCCCCCTTGCAAAGTGAAATGCAATACTTCACTTTATGGAAGGTTTGTGCGTCGAATGAGCATTCTTCAGATCTTTTTAGTTGTAAAGTGAAAGTGCATTGCCACGTCTGATCCTAATGCCCTAGGAACAGACATAATGTTCCCTTCGTTCTTGTTGTGTGTGATACTGTTCATATCTGCCAGAGTGTTACTGTTCACATCTGCCGGATATTTGATTAACTATCTAAAGTCCGTGAATATATAAACTCTGCTGTATTTGGATTTGCGTTGTCCAGTTGCGTTCTGACACCATAGTCAGATCATTACCTGTTTTAGTGATAAGTTCATTGATGTTAATTATCTTATATGGATCCTACTTTATTAAGAACCCCGGGGTATGCATATCGTTTGCCTTGTTTATTTTGTTTTCATTATTATCAAATCTCTTTTGCATTGAAATTGTCATTTAGTGTCTTTTCATTTAATGTAATTTAACTGGCGACTTTCCTTTTTTATTTGTTGTACAGAGCTACGAATGGGAACAGTGCCTTTTGTATGTGGAGCACCGCGGGTTATTCTAGTCCTTCCCCTCTTTCATCTCTTTCTAGATCACCCCTGATCTAGCTCATCTCAACCAATGCTAGACAGTTTGGTGACATACTTCTCCCCCCCCTACTTTGGTTACAAACAGTCCCCTTTCCCTCTGGCTTCCCTGCCCGACACTATCATCTACTTCCTGAATCCTTAATTCTCTGATTTTCTATTTATTAACTTCTTAAATGAGGTTAAATTTGGGCCCAGCACCTCGTTAAAACCTTTATGCCGTAACCTCTGTCCTTTCTCACTCTCCTCACCCTCGAATGTAGGTCTAGAAACCACGGAAAGGGGTTACGAACTCCAGGATTTGCTGGTCATAAAGTTTAACTGTTTAGGAAGCACATTTGATTTAACCATGAAGGTAAATGATTGATATACTGGGAAGTATTAAGTAGAACACTCCAATAAGCCTGGTACATTCTTGTTATATTTTAAAATACAACATTTTTGCAAGCCAAAGCATTTTCCTTTGCTTAGCACAGTTTTCTGGAAATACGAGAATACACAGTCTTTCCAATGAAACAGTAATGGTTTTCTATTTATCAACGAAAATGGCTCAGGGTTACCTCAAGCAGCTTTCGTCACTTTGACGTACTGGAACTTTGTCTGGCTATTTTCATATTGTTTAATTTGTGTTTTCATTTTTCACAATTTATATCACAATTTCAAAAAATAGATCAGTGAACTCTTAGTCTTAGTCTGGTGCGTTTTTCTTTTATTTCTGAGATTTAAAATTCATTGCAATTCAGCGGCACTGACTAAATTGTCTTCTCTTTCTATAAATCTTTATTACATATGCTATAGATGCAAAGTGATTTATCCACATCTCTGCAAATTTACAAGATTCGTCAATGTTAAGAGACAGAAAGAAAAAAACAAAACCCTCATTATTTGAATTCTGGCTTGCATTAATTATGAACTGGAATCTTTTTTATAATTCATACTAAAATAAAATTTCACATTATTTGAACTCATATTAATCATGCCCTGGCACTTCTCATTTTAAAAGTTATATCTTGCTGAGCTCGCCATTTTCACACACAACAATATCTGTACCCAAATTCTGCTAGAGATAATACAATAATTAGTGGTCAAAAAATATTTTTCAAAAGCCTGCTTGATATATTTTTTAAAAACTTCAAAAAAAGTGAAAAATATTAGGATAACACGTTAGGTACTAATCATCTGACTCAATTTACCTCACACGACTGCCATCGATTAGGAATTGATGGTCGTTGTCTGTCTACACAAACAAGCTTCCTCATTTCTTCAATACTTGGATCTGAAGGCACCAAATCATAATAAGGAAGCTGATAATCTTCATAAATACCTAGAAGATAAAATTAAAAAAATTTTAAATAAATAAATTTTTATCCAATTCTGAAGTCACGCATTAAATGTAGTTTTAAGCAGTGGTGGGATTCAGTCGGTTCATACTTGTTTGTGCAAATCTGTTCCTAGAATTTCCCAAGTTTGCTGAGCCGGTCCTTAATTCTTTTGGATAGGGTGCTATTCAGATTTCAGAGTAACAAATACGGCTCGTACTATTCCGTGAATGATAATGTCTAAATCTCAAGGCAGACAATTCACTATGACTTCAGAATAGTTATTGCTATGTTGCAGCAATCAGATAGATTTGACCTGCCTCTCCCACTATGAAAATGTTCACAATATTTTTTGAAATGTAAGCAGCCAATGAAGATTATTATTTAATTTGTTTTGTAGATCACAGATAGCCCAACCAGCTGCTTAGTTGACAAAGTAATAGGAAATAAACAAATATGTAATTCATTCATCTTTGCTGTTTAGTCTTTAAGATTAACTATGTATGCTGAAAATTAACAACACAGCCAATGCCAACTGTGTCAAACATGGATGTAATAAACAGTATAATGATAATCAAGTAGCGATTTGGAAATATTTTACAGAAGATTAATTAATAAATTCAAGAGAATATTTTTGGTCTTCAATCTTCACTATGAAAGAGCAAAAGGTTAAGAGAATTGTCAACATTTCTGAATCTTCTCACTGGTTAAAAGTACATTCCTAAAACACTTTGGCAAATCAAAAGAATTAAACAATATCTACCACTGTCTAAAGAATAAAGAATTATTATTATTATTAGTGCAGATCCTTGGGAAAAAACATGGATATTTTGGAACCAATTACACCAAAGAAAATTTGATGAACACGAATTATTTATAGTAACCTAAAACATATTCTCAGAAATGAAAATATTAATTTAAATTATAAAACAATTTCCTTGTAGCTTTAAAATATTAAAACTACTTTATCCGTAAAGCCTGAATTGGCCTATAAGAACTTTGCTTGCCTTCCAATATGATGAAATACAACAAGGGAGCGATTTTATCTTTAAAGTGATCTGATATTTTCCATTTTTATTTTTTAATAAAGTTATGCTAAATCAAGTAATTCAGGTTTGTTCCAAGCAATGCCTAAAATGGCATTTTCACCATTATTTTCTAATGCCTCAATAACAAATATGTAATTAAAAACTCATTTGAAAATTTTAATAAAAGTCTGGTGAAAAAAATCTGCAATAGAATAGTTTTCTTATTCTTTCACAATAATTGTATGCATCAGCAGGGATGGGATAGTAACAGCAGTTGTTTAACCCAAAAAAATTATTTCCTTAATTTGGTCATTTTAGTACTACTGCAATCAATATTTTTTTATCTGCTGTTCTTTATTATTATTATTATTATTATACACATTTTGAAACGCAGTCAAAAA
>JAFIDM010000001.1:86003347-86036079 GCA_023159025.1 Thereuonema tuberculata
GTATCTTCCAATGCAAAATATTCTTCTGCATCTTCGCCTCTAATTTCATTATTATTATTATTATTATTATTATTATTATTAATGAGTCATATGCAAAAGGTAGGGCAATTCTATAATCGAAAGTTCTTATAAAACAGAGCTATCTAACAAGTAATACTCTGCAATAATGAGTCTTATTATGTCATCTAAAGACTGAGACTTACAACCTTATTTATCCTGGGATCTGGATAAATAGTGTGCTTCTGTATTTGCTCTCTTGTATAATGAGAGGTGGTTCAATTTCTTCAAAATACAACAACTAAAGTGGTGTGTCAGTTATTATGCTCTGACTTACATCTAAATATGGGACTTTTAATGGGGATTTAAAGTTTCTAATCCTTGATTCTGATATTAAATCCATGATTTTTTGCTTGAATGCTTTGAAAATTTTAATGAAAAACTGAAATTTGGACAACTGCAAAGAAAATTCTAAGGCAGAAGGTAATATTCAAACAAATTACTTCCCAATCTTGGGGGGGGGGGGGGGGGAGCCTTTATTATAACTACAACACTGATTCTCTCAGCTATCGATACAGCTAAAGTATTGACAGCATAGGGTACTTCAATACTGTGAAGATAGTTTCTGATGGAATTTAGAGCTTACTATCCTTGGAAGATTTCAAACAATTTGCCAATTATTAAAATTATTAAAAATTGTTCTCTTAAAATTATTAACTTTTTTAACACATTATTATTATCTAATTCAAACTAACAACTTAACAAAGAAGATTTTAATGTACCTAATTTAACATAAAAAGTGACAACTAAGTGAGGCACATAAAAAAAAGAAAAGGATTCACTCCGAGCCACCATCAATGGAAATCTGGGACAGCCGTTTCGTCCTTGTTAGGACTTGTCAGATTTACCCTCAATGATAGGCTCAGATACTAACAACTTCACAATTTCATTCACTTGTTTTAAATTTACCACAAGGAGAGACAGTCTCTTTTGCATAAATGTGCAAATCAAATTCCCAGCTGATCAAAAGTTACTGAGAGAGCAAGGAAACGCACATACAGTGATCATTCAGAAAGTAATCTAGAACATCTCTTTGATAATATCTTTGCACTACTTTGCATAATAAATTTTTAATTCTTTAATATTACTGGAAAGTTAAAATTGAAGCTTGCTTACCTCCTACATTGCATCTGCGAGCTATTTCCCACAAAACCAAACCTAAAGCATATACATCAGCTCGTTTGAAAGAATCAAAATGATTCATATTGATGGTTTCATCTAAAACCTCTGGTGACATATAACGTTTTGTTCCTACACGATTATTTGGAGGTATATCAACTGTGTCTGTAGAAGCATCATGGCGAACTGCTAAGCCTAAATCAGCAATGGCACATGTATTATTGGATTTCACAAGGATATTTTTTGATTTGAGGTCCCGATGAGCAATGGCTGGTTTACCTGAAATATTTAAAAAAAAATGTTGCTCACTGAAATTTCTCTTAAGAGAAAGCAATGAAAAACAAAAACAAAAAAAATAAAACAAAGGGAAAGCAAAAGAAAGATAAACAATTTCTTTTATAGAAAATGTGTTTTTAAAAAGATTATTACCTTGTGTTCCAACAATTTCCATGTGCAAATGTGCAAGTCCATTTGCAATCGACAATGCCATCTTACACATTCCTGCTGTATCTACAGTGATACGATTCAAAAAATCAAAGAGAGATCCATTCTCATGGTAATCAGTTATTAGCCATAGTTGTGTCCAGGTCCCGTTATCTTTAAACAGATAAAGAGACAGAATTTTTATAAAAGATTTGATTCCAACATAAAATAAAATAAAAAAAATTATACCTAACAAAATAATAAGTCCAAATGTTATTGAACAATTAGAAAATTTGTCAGTTTATTTATTCAAAGTAATGAATGTATCAAAAACCATCTTCTCCAAATTCTCCAAAGAACAATAACAATAAAATCAAAATTTCAATGCAATTTTTAATAATCATTACAGCTTTTGTTTGATACAAAACTTATAAAGAACTTTTTTGTTCTATAAACTGTTTCAGAAATGAAGTGAATGATTTTTTTTTTTTTTTTTGTCAATCTCGGTATCTTAATCACTTAACATTTATAATTCCCCAATTTATACGACCAATTTTGGCACCATATCATCAATCTGGGTGTTGACTTTACAAACGAAAATCAGATGGAAACTCAATTGGTGCATATATAAATATCTTCTGTGAAATGAAATTAAAAACAAAACATGAATTCAGAACTACGAGTGAGTTGATAGTGTTCAAGTGAAGTGTAGATAAGTAACAACAATTATTTTTATCTTGCAAGAAAGAAAAAAATTGCTTTCTTTCAAGAGATCCTGTCAAAGAAAGGAAGATTTAAAAAAAGAAAGAAAGAAAATCCTAATCATTGTGAAATTGCAATCAAAGTGAATTTTTTTTTTTAATAACAGGTGAATAATATTGGAAAAAAATTTACTGTAAATATATAAGTCTATCATGATACTTAGGAGAATGTGATGATGTGCAACATGAAGTAAGATTTCATCCTTACTATCAGACCTTTTCACATCAAAAAGGAAAAAAATATAAGAAGCAAAGAAGGTAAATTATTACTAAATAAAACTACAATCCTTCCTAAAAATCCATCAATTGTCTTCATTATGGGAGGGAGAAACAGGCGAATAGTGAATTGTATGACAGGATGAAGCACAGTGGGAACTTAGTTCCCATGGTAGTTAATTGGTAAGTATGAACAATGAAAAATCATGGCTACCAAGGCTAATCATGTGAATGATGGATGCATTTGATTCAGAGAAGCAAATTTAGCTTCAGAAATCAGATAGATTGTAGAGGACAAGGAAAGGCAAGGAATAAGGTCATAATTTGGTATATGGAATGTGAAAAAGGAAGGTGGAAAAAAACTAAATTACTGCAGGAAATGAAAAATATATAATAATATTAGGATTTAGTAAAGTTAAAAAGAAGGGAAAAAGTAAGATACAAATAAAAAAGTTATGTAATTAAATTATTTTCAGTATCATATAGAACTACAGCTGAAAAGGATATTGCAATTATTTTTACTAGTAAAATGAACGGAAAATATATAAGTGGAAAAGAGTAAACATAATATTCTTATGTTTACATAAGTAAACATAATCTCCACAGAGTATCCCAGACATATCTGATAAGATTGAGATCAAAAGCCTGGCTGGCCAATCCACACATACATTGGTCTCCTACAATACTGATCTTGAAGTGTGGACATGGAACACCACCTTGCTACTTCTATCTAACTTTGGCCTGCCTCTAGCCTTCCGATAGCTCTGAACCTAAGTTCATCTGTTAAATGGTATCTCAAAGCCATTAAACACTTCTTTCTTCATAATTCTAACATGAATTGGCAAACATCTCCCTAAGAACCCTCTTTTTATACTGCAGCGCATTTTCATTGATCGATAAATGCACCACTTATTTGCATAAGACACTCTAACCAAATTATTTTTCATATCATATATCCAAGTTTCATGAATTTCCAATTCTTTTCGGCCATATAGCTGCAATTTATCTGTTTTTTCCGTAATGGAAACCAATGTAAAAGTGAACCTACAGTTTGCTGCAATATGCACTAACTGAAGATGTTAAAAAAAGAAATTTGTGGATTTTAGAAAGAATATTTGAAGCAGCAACAGACAGGGACAGGCATTTAATAATAATGGGAGGCTGGAATGTCCGAATAGGTTCAGACTAAAAAAAAACCTACAAGCTTGTATGGGACAGTATGGAGAAGAAATACGGAATAAAAACGGATACTGAATGATAGAAACTTTGTACTGACAAACAATTGCTTATTGATAACATGTTTAATCATCACAAGAGAATGCAAAGAAATAACATAAGTAGAAAGCAAAAGACAGATCATGATTAAATCACATATGCAATAATAAGTCTTGAAGTACTTAGAGGTGCAGAACTATATACAGACCCTAGATTTCTAGTTATGGACACAAATTCTACTAAAAGAGAAAGGAAACTGAAGTATTTTGAGAAGTATGCTTCAAACAGCCATGGAGCTATATAAAAAGAAGAAACCTAGAGGAAAATACAAAATAACAAGATCGTTAAATTAATCAGTTAAAAGTACCAGGGTAAAAAGCAGCATGAAAAAAATGCTTAAGAACAGGAAACAAGAATTAAAGACTGCTCTTATTCTTAATATTCATTATCAAAATAATAATCAAAAATGGGAAGATTAATTAACCTAATATGAAATTAAGGAATTGGAATATGCAACCACTGTAAATTCAGAACAATTTGCAAATGATGATGTTTTTAGAAGAAAACACAGAAAAACTTCAAGCTGCAATAAATAAATATGCAAAGAATTAGTGTTATGGAATGATGATAAAATAGAAGTAAAAATAAGTAAAGAAATACATGTCAATAAATAGGAAGGAGTGGATCAAAGAATTCTATGTGATACTACAATACTACAGTGGGTTGACCAATATAATCACCTGGTAACAATAATCAAGAATTTTGGAAAGTTGATCAAGAAATTCTTAATACAATAAATTTATCAAATGAAGCTTACTATTAATTAAACAACATCATTATTGTTTACGCCAGTCTGTGAGAGGGTGTTTTATATGTTGGCATCTGCTACTTGGTCATATCGATATTCTTCACATGGTATCAGTTTCAGCATTTAAAGAAGGATGGCGGCAGCTTCAAATCAGTTCGTGGGCAGCTGACAGCCACAATCGGTTCCTGAGCCAACCAGTAGTTTGTGGATATTCATGGTGGCAGCCAGCCGTAAAGGAGTTCTCCGCCGGCATAAGCAAGCTCACAGGAGTCAGCCTGAAACAAGGGTCTTCTATCAGAATAAGCAAGTGTTCATCGGAGGCAGCATTCCCTCCTCTGCAGCAGAAGCAAGGCAAGCATCAGAGGCAGCTAGCCATAAGCTGTTCCTCCTCTACTAGAATTAAGAGATCAACGGTTGCTCAGACATAAGCAGCAGTTCCATAAGAAGAAGGGTGTTGAGAAGCAGGAGTCAAGATGCAGTTCAGTGACCCAGTCAGTCAGAGAGAGGAGAAACAAAATGTTACTTGTGTTTAAGAAACTTTATTTTTCAATATTTTTTATTTATTTATTTATACAGGTGAGAATAAGTCATTCTTATATACCTGCAAAGTCAACAAATTACATCAAATAGATTGATGTGGTTTATGCAAATATAATTAAGACAGAAGTCGAAAATATAACTAAATTGGAAATATATTAACCAGTTTATAAGCCAATGTTGGACTATGAAGCTGAAAGTTAAACAATGTCACTTAACCATAAGTCAAAATAACAGCACCAGAAATGAATTTTTGAGGAGGGCATGGGAAAGAATAGAAGACAGAATAAGAAATTTACAAAAAAAAAGAGAAGATAAGATTTTAAGAAAAGCCTTTAACAGAATATATAGAAAATAAATAATGAAGGTGATATGGACATATCAGGAGGGTAGGAAATAACAGGATACTCGACAGATAATATTTTACAAACAAGAACAAAAGGAAAACAAGAAAGGAAGGTAAACCACAAAGGTTGTCAACGGAAAATGTAGAGAAAATTACAATGAAGATAGAAAACATGAGAAAAGTTCACTGACTAACCATGAATCGTACCAATTATATAGAAAGTGAACTGAAAAGACCCCCAATGCTGTAGGATGAAAGGGAATTAATAAAGAAAAAAATCTACAAAAATACTAGAAAATGCTATTAAAATACCTTTATTATCAGCTGCAATAAAACCTAAAATATTCTCATGACGAAGCATTATTGTTTGATAAATCTCAGCTTCTCGAAACCATGACCTTTCTTCACGAGATGAGAAAATCTTGACTGCAACATGCTCCCCTCGCCATCGACCTCGCCACACCTCCCCAAAACGACCTTTTCCGATTATTTCAACTAGTTGAATTTGCCTTGCAATGCTTCTCTGTACTAAAAGCGGTAATCCTAGTAAAGTAAAAAAACAATATTAAAGAATTTCCAATATTTATCTTTATAATTATAAGAACTTTTCATGATGATAATTATTGCTTACTCATTTATTTTTTTAATTTCTAATATAAAAATAAATTTACAGATTAGCCCATTAGTCTTGAAGAGGCTTGAAAATTTCATTAATAATTTTGTTAATAATTGTTTTTAAAATTCTGTAAGCAGCAGTTTGGAAATTAATGCTGGAAAAGTTCACAGCTGTACAAAATTTTCAAAATCAATTATTCTCATTCACATAGCTTTCCACCATTTCAATGTCAGGAACATTTACAGGCTAGTTTTTGTAAGATTCAGGAACATCAATACAAAGACATTCTGTCCAACTGTGATATCACAATCATCACTGTGACACGTTTTGAGGATGATTTGTATGCGTATCTATATAAGGTTCAACTACTACAAGAATTGAAATTGACAGATTTGGCAACTCTAAATTTTGCAGCCTGCTTTCAAAGAGTTGGTCAGAAATGAAAATGAATGTTCGTTCACCATTTGATCTTTTTTACCTGAACAGCATCATTAACTCCTCAGTGCCGAGTTTTTGACAGTAGTATTGACCTAAAACCGGATTGTCTTTTGTTTTGTTTTTTAAATATTTAAATTTTGCTTACAATAAAGTTAAGAATAAATTTTTATTAGAAAATCCAAATCTAAGATAAATGTAGGAATATAATAAAATTATAATGTATTAATGCTAAAGCATTTAAAATTTTCTCTCTCTGTGATATTGTTCATAGCAATCCAGTAGTGTGAATTCAGCTCATTAATATACTTTTATTCCAATGAAAGAAATGTGACATTAGATCGAATAAGGTGTGCATTTTTTCTACACACTTTTCTGATCTAAACTATTTCCTGTTTTAATGCCGCCCCCATTTCGGTTGAAGGAGAAACCAATCATAGGCAACTACAACATAAAAATAGAAAGATAAGGACTGCCATCTCTCTGAGGCTCGAAAAACAAAACAAAATGGTGTTTGAAGATGCTTCCAACCATTGGTAACATAAAATTTGCCAAAAAAAAAAAAGAAAAAGATATCTGACAATATCTAGAAATAAATAAAACCCAAATTTTTCAGGAGTTTGCATCTTGGATAAGAAGCATGCTCCCATAAAATTTCCTGGCATGGAACTGAAGGGTTAATAAACAGAAATGCGAGTTTTGATCTACCAAGAATCAGGGTTATTCACCAGTGTTAATTGCACCTCTTTATTCAGGAGCAATGTCTGGTGTGGTGTAACATCAGATAAGATCGTCAGTCCTTATAATTTGTTTGAAAATCAGGATGGCAGTTTCTGTAATAGTAGGTAGTAGCAGGATGGAGCCACTGACTATATGACCCAAGCATAATATAGCTCCTAAGGCAAATTTTTGCAAGGGAATAACTTAACAAAATTCCCAAATTAATTGCCAATTGGCATTAAGAATTTACATTTCTCAAAAATAATTAAAAAAAGAATCATTTTGTAATATTCATTATGAACACAAAAAATAAAATTAATTAATAAACAAAAAAGTAATTAAATTTTTAAATTCTTAGTGAATAATGCTCCATCTTGTATTAATTAAGAAAAATTTTCAAACCTGATCCAGATCCTGAGGTAGTGATCTCAATCATATCTTTGAGAGTGTGGGCTGACGAAAGCATTGGATGATCAGCTCCATCTGTACTGTGATCCATATCGTGCCGATAGCGATTTAGTCTTTGTTTTTGCTGCCATACCTTTATGGTTTTGTAAAAAAAAAAAAAAAAAAAAAAAAAATTAAATCATAAAAATAAATTCTGAAAGATAAGTGACTAAATAAGTTACAACACTGTCATTTCACAATGCCATTTAGTTAAGATTATCTACAATTTATGGGTTGGCCATTCCGGGATATATATCTTCAATTAAGTGTCTGAAGGAACAACACAGCTGCGATCTACCCTTTCTGCTAGTTACAGGAAGGAGGTCTTTAAGCGAGACGATCAGCAATCTATGCACCCCTTACTCTGTTAAAAAGAGTAAGGAAAGAAACATTTGTAATGGAAAAGACTTCATGGCATTTGACTGAAAATCAATGGGAGTCAGTATTATTCACAGACGAGATTATTCCAGATATACATTGCAGAATGATTCCAGGCCTGCTCTGATTTGGAGAGAATGAGAAACTCACTATCATCCATCTAAAATCCATGAAAGGGACACAGATACCAATGAAACCCCATAAAGAAGTTCAGTAACTGCGTTACTGAAGTTCCCCAAAGCAGAACATCAAGCGACGGCGCAACATTGTCCCAGAACGAAAATGAGGGCTGCAGAAAGATATCATATAGAATGAACATTTTTTGCAGGGCATAAACAAAAATTTAAAATAAACATTAACATAAAAACAAAGAATTGATCATGTGTAAATTGCTTACTTTATAAAGTTTATAGTTTAATAAAAGGTTTTAAAAATTTTCTGTAAATTGCTTACTTATTCACCTATAAAACCTCTATGATTAATTTATTACTAAAATGCCCGCACCCTCACAAAGTTTTTCGTCTTAGCATCAACTGTTGCAGAAAGATAAAAAAAAAAAAAAATTCTGCCTTGGGGCTGAAGTTCTCCTGTAAAAGGCTGTTCCAAATTTGATCTCCTTTGGATCCATCTGTAACAAAAATTGTGAAATTTGTGACATGGCGAATGTTTATGGTGCATAGGCTGAAAGACAATTGAGGACATGTTTGTTTTCATATATTTATGAAGTGAAAAATAACAGTTTGGCATTTTACAGTCCCAATGTGCAGATGGTGAATTAAGATAGAGTTGCATCAAATTCTTCACCCATCGTCCAAATGGTAATATAATGGAAGAACTGATAAAAAGACATTCTTGAAAGGGAGAACATACACATTGATTCGCAGGGCTGTTTGAAATTAAAGAAATATGTGCATAATATTGAAGAGACAAAGTTTGCCGATGAAAATTTAGTGATAATTCAAGTCTTATATCATCACAAGAATAAGTGAAAAGAATGAAGTTATGAAATAAAAAAAGGAAATATTATTTGATCTGAAGAAAAATGAATAAACAAATACAATAATTTATCTTACTAAATAAAAGTCAAGATACAAAAAAAAAGATCATGAAGATATTATAAATATACACTTCTTGCTATAAAAATTTCGGCACCAAGAAAATATCGTTCTATAAACATGAAAGTAAGTAAATAGCTATGGCGAGGGTAGATATGCAAATGAATAAAGTTTGATATAATTGAGCATGGCCGCTTGTCCTACAGTGCAGCTGCAATCGCAAGCCAAGAGGCTTGTAAAGCATACGTAGTAGAGTCCACATGCACTATAAGGTAATCAGACAATGTCTGTGAGCGATCAACATGCTATGAAGACACCTTAGACATCTATAGAGATGAGCCGTTTGAGAGAGCCGTATTAACCAGCTACGAAAGGCAGGCTGAGCAGAGTGGCAAATTGCCCTCCGTTTAGGCTGTTTTGACTTTAAAGTCAGATCGTGTTAGGAGCAATGGACACATGAAGGCACCTCTACATGACAGAACAGCTCTGGACAACCCAGTTAGTCCACCAAGAGAGAGAGGATCATTTGATCATCAGAAAGGCACAAACAGATCCAATGGCTTGCTTGTCCACTATCCACCGACACGGGGCAGGTCATAACGGAACCCTGCTTCCAGGCATCTAGCAGAGGTGAATCTGCAATCTAGACACCCATTCCGTTTTTGTATCTTTAACACCTCAACATCGTTGGCTGTGTTTGCAATGGTGTCAGCAGAGAGTAACAATATGTTACGGACTGGTGATGTATCGTCAATCCTACTATTGTTTGGGAACAGATGACCACCATGTTAGGGATTGCAGGACCACAGGCAAGCGCTAACAATTTCAACCTCACTTTACAGCGGCATACAGCACCCAATGCAGGTGTGATGGTCTGAGGTGCCATTGCATATGATAGTGCTACAAGGGACAGTGGCAGCCCAGGGGTATATTCAGGAGATCCTGTGGTCCTATGTGCTGCCTTGCCTAGCTATGCACCAAGAGCAATTTTCCAACAAGAATCACTTGTTCACACACAGTTTGTCCGCTTACAAGCTCACCTAATTTGTCGCCATTCGAGCATGTCTGGGACCAGATGGTACGACAATGTCGCCATAACATTAGTGTTCATCATTTGGAGGGTTATTTGCAAGAACTGTGGGCAAATCTGCCGCAAGACAAAATACGGCGTTTGTTTAACTCTATATAAAAACATTTCAGAAGTGAACATTTTGAAATATTTTGTGAAAATTAGAAAAAAAGTTTCTCAAAACAGTTTAGAATGTTTCTATGTATGCCCTTAGCAAATTAAATGAAATTTAAATGTTTAAAAAATATTTATCCTATTACATCTACATGCTGAAAAAGAAAAATTATATATGATCAGCCATAAAGATTTCAGATATTATAATACTTGACTGTGATACATCATTCTATTCTAAATCCATGTGTCTAAATCAGACTCGAAAGAGATCATCTTTAATATCAAATCGTAAGAGAATCTATTCAAAGTGAAACCATTTAAATGGATTGAATAATCAAAAAAATTGCAATGCCAAATTCCTTTATAAATGAGATAATGCACTTACCGATATTACAACCATAAAGACAACACACAAAAAGCATATTGGTCCTGCTATAACTAATGCTAATTCCAAACTATTTAGCTGAAATCCCTGTTCTTTGTCTTTTTCTAAAGAAAGAGAAATTACATAATTACAAATATACATGTTATTTGAAAATAAAACATTAATTACAATTAGTAAGTTATGCTTTGAATTTATTCACAAAAGCAATTCTGAGACAAGTGAAGTAATGCTTTTTGAGGATAAATTCAACCAAAACGTATCTCTTTCTCAGATACTAGTCATTAAATCGTATAATTGTTGTACCAATATCAGAGATAAAAAATTGAAACTTAAGTCTTACTCAAGTTTTCTTTTAAGAGATCTTTAAAAAAGATAAAATGATAGTTCAAAAATGTAAATCAGAGCAGCAACAATTGTCTTTCATTTTATTTACCTTTAAATAATTTGCAATATACCGACTTCAAAATGATTTAAATATATGTTTGCACTGATTCCTATCCTAAACCAGTGTTTTCTAATACCTATTGAGTAGAACTAGTGTTTTAATAAAAGTAAAAAAAAAAAGAAAAAAAAGAAAAAAAAAATGTTTTAAATTACCAGTACATAATTTTTATGTATTTCAATTAAAAAGAAACCTTTTATTTAGCAATTTTATCTCAAGTACATATCACTTAAAGAAAAGAAGTTTAACGTGCCCAAATAATTCAAAATTAGATATCAAGCACAGGCATCCTTTCTTTAGCTTTGTGCCTGTGCTTGATATCTAATTTTACATATCACTTAAGTTAATGAACAAAATGAAGTCATATAAACATTGTTTGAAAATTCAAAGAAATTGTTGGAAGTTTTTCATTACTTTACATAATAGACAGCTGATACAAAATGGCTGCAAGTGATGTTTCGTTTCGCCAGCGTTCTGTGATTGAATTTTTCATTAAAGAGGGAATCTCTGCAGCAGAAATTCATGAGGGACTTCAGTGTGCATGGGAGTCAGCTGTGTCAGGCGATGGGTAAAACATTTTAAAGATGGCAACACAAGCATCGAATATAAGCCTCATAGTGGCCATCCACATACTGCCTCTAACGAACAAGTGGATGACATCATTCAGGAAAACCGATGTGTAACTGTGGATGACATTGCAGCACAACTTGGAATTGGGCACAGTGCAGTCCAGGAGATGATCAAGAGTTTAGGCAATTGGAAAGTGAGTTTAGCTATTGGAGAACCTGCTGGGTTCACTGTGTATTGACTCGTTTTAACGAAAAACCCTTTTCAATGCTCAAGAACTTCTTCAGCGATATGAAAATGAAGGAGATTTTTTTTGATGAGCATTGTGACAGGTGATGAAAGCTGGTTCCACCATTATGCACCCGAAACAAAACGGCAGAGTATGGAATGGCACTACCTCAAAAGACAGTGCCATCAGTTGAAAAAGTTATGGGCTCCATTTTCTGGGATGCAAATGGCATGATTCTGGTGGAATTTCTTGAACCTGGGTATACCATTAATGTTGCTCGGTACGTTATGACAATTCAGAAGCTCCATACTGCAATACGTGATCAACGTCTTGGGAAGATCATCCTGCAGCATGACAACATGAGGCCCCACATTGCTCGTTTCCTCATGGAGGAATTTCGGAAAATGGGGTGGGAAGTTCTTCCATATCCTGCCTCCAGTCCCAACTTAGCACCATCCGATTATCATCGTTTTGCTGTCTGCGAAGGACGGTATACGAGGCCAACACTACGAAATGGTGGAGGACATCACAAAAGCAGTGCATCAGTGCTGGAACTCTGTTCTACTGTAAGGGAATTTTCAAGCTCCCACAACAGTGGGGAAAATGTATCCAAAAAAATGGAGACTAAGTGGAAACATAAGGAGAAAGTCTGAAAAATAATGTGATACGTGTTTTTTTCCAAAAATAAATTAATTTGATTTTTAAAAAATTCTTGCTCATGACTTTCAGTATGACCCTTGCACTTTAAAAAAAACACTAATCCAGTGCTGCAAATTTTGACTCATTTTAAAGTGGGCAATTAGAAAATATTCTTGGCATCATTACAATCTTACAAATAAAAGTTAAAAGCCATTGTCTTATGTCAAGCAGAAATGAACTAAATGTCAAAGGAAATTATACTTTTTGGCAGATCATCAAACACTGAATTATTCTTGGATTAACTAATACATTCCTACATTTTTCATTAAAATAAAGGGACTGTTTAGAAATTACAGAAGGAAAAATGAAACTGCACTGAAGCAATTCAACATGTAATAACAAAATACTTAAGAATTTGGGTTTTCAGTCAAAAGATCAAAACTGAAAAAAAAAAAAAATCAAAAATTTTATAAAGTAAAATTCCTGAATCTTACTGCCGAAGTACCTTAAAACTCATTCCTATAAAGAAGTATTGAGGCAGCTCTATGATCTTCAGATCGATTACCTCCAAGCATCTCCATTAGCCAGGTAAGCTATAAACAGCACATTAGTTAATCCTATGCTTTGCTGAAGACCTCTGAAATATCTATGGATCATCCTTACATCTACTTTATTCTGTAGGCCAAGAAGACCATCACTAATAGTTCAGAACAATTCCAATACTTTTTCCAGTTACAAAGTCTTGTTTCCTTCAACTCAAATTAAAAAAGTTGATTTTTCTTATAAACATTTCACCTGGTATTTGTGCATTTACATGTGGGGATGCCTGATTTGTTTGAGCATAAAATGTATAAGCTGGACTAAAATATTGCCCCTCTACACTGTACTTTTAAGCTTATCCCATTAACTATTTTACAGTATTTCTGCAGTGCAGGTTTTTTAATCTCCTATTCATTCCTATTCCTAGCTTAGTGCTACTTGTGATGTATCCCAACATCAGTACAAAACACTGTATGATTATGTGGTGTTCTAAGTTCTTGTTTTAAAATGTTTTAAAAGCTAAGTGAAAAGGAATTTCAGTAAAGCAAGATACACTGATATTAATAAAAATTTGGAGAAATATATATTTGATATACTGTATGTCTTATTTCTCTGTCTCCAATATATAAAAGTGCCTATATATAAACCTACCCAAGATGGTGCATTTTTTTTTTATTTACTTATTTATTCCTTTAAACAACAAAAAATGTTAAGTCACATTTGCAGTTTCTTTAAATTCTAATGATATAAGCACACCATAATTCCCGCTATTTTCCATCCATCTTGTCAATAAAAAGAGCTAAAATAACAAACAGTGATTCTTAATTTTAGTTTCGCATTCAAAACATTTACATACTAGCAATTGCTTTCCAATTTAACATTAAGTTTATTTCCACAATTTTATGCTACCATTTATAATTACTTATATATTATGTACAATTAACAGATTACAGCAAATCGATGATTTGCAACAGGTAATATACAAACACACATGGCATGCAACATTAAATCAATTATACAGGCTTTAAATGAATTAGTTATTAGAAGTAGTTTACATTAGATAAACTATTATGAAAAATTAGTATCAATAATTTTATACAATAATTCCAAACAAACAAAAAGAACGACAATTAAATGTTATTTCTACACATATAGCATGGCAAAGCACATTTTCAGCTTGTAATTCCTAGGTTAACTATTACAGCATTCTCTAGAATTATTAACAAAAGGTAATTATCCACAATTCAAAATTCATTTTAATATTTACAAATTTAATAATCTGAGGGGAATTAAAGAAAACTACCAGCTTTGCAATTCTCTTTTCATTAAAAAAATAAAAAAATAAATATCCACAAACAGTTTTAATATGGAAGTCTCAAAGTTATGAAATCTGAATGCTTTTTTAATTTCAGAACAATGCAATTTAATTTATGTGTAATAATAAAAAGGAGTAAATATTCTATGGCAACTCACCTATAACTTAAAAATGAAAAGTGCCCAAGGAAATTGACGTTATTAAAATTCACAGCGATTTTTATCTGTTTGTTATGTTATTGAAAGTCACTGCTGTGAATTTTAGTAACATAAAGTAGATTTAAAGTAATGTTTTGGCATTTGTATAAACTTGGGCCAAATAGATGAAGCTATAATTAAAAACAAGTCAGTCAAGTTTTTAATTGAAAGTATTTTAAATTCAGTATATTGTAATCTGCTTTGCCAAATGATAATTCTAAAAAAGAATAATTCAGAAAACTCAGTAAATGCCAACATGTAGTCATGCATTTCATACACAAGTAGTTGTTGATTACAGCAGCAATCCATACACAAGTATAAGGATCAATCAGTTAAAAACAAGCCACGCAGCATTGTACAAAGAAAACATGTTTCACCTTAAAAGTAAATATCAGAAGAGTTTAAGCACATATCCCAGTTCAAAACGAGATGGTCAAAAGCCTTCCCATATAATTGAGTTGCTTCTGGAACCATTTTCTCACTCCATCCTTGACATCGTTGCCCGGTGGAATCTGAAGCCTTACAATGCTCATTCCAATTTCCAAACTGAAATCACATACAAATAACAGAGAAACAGATCCAGACTGTACATGGGTGCAATATCATAGGGTGTTAGGACATCCCACTTGAATTTCTACACTGTACCTTGAATAATGTTTGCTGTGTGGGGACGGGTGTTGTCATTTGTAAGGATGTAAGGTTAGAAAGTAGTCCCAGTTGCTGGGGCTTCATGGCATGTGGCAACCTCACCAGGGTTTCTTGGTATTGTTGAGCATTGATGGTTGCTCATTTGTCAAGAAATCTGATAAGCAGCAGCCCTAAACAATTGAAGAAAAAATATGAGTATCACCTTGCCTTACTCATCTTCATGGTCTTCAACTTTTTCAAAGGGGGTGAACCCACTTATGGCTTTGACACTTCCTTTTAGTTTCAAAATGACAACTTTCGTCACAAGCGACAATGCAGAATAGGAAACTGTTGCCTTCTTTTGCAAGCCACTGCAGAAATTCCTATGATATTGCAATCCGACAGTGCTTTTGATCAAAGTTAAAATGATGTGAGACCCACTGGGCACACATTTTGCAACACAGCAGTCATATGATGATACCATAAACTGCACCTGTAGCTCACTCCAACCTCAGCAGCAATATATCGACCGAAGCTTTTCCATTCTTCTGAATAAATTTGTCTATGCTGAATGATGGCGTCTGTCACGGCAACCTTCAGCTGCCTGGTTGATCGTCGTCCTCTAAATAAAGTGTTTCCCTCTTGAAATCTCTTGCTACATTTTTTAACTCTTAATAACAGCAAACAATGTTCACTATACATTGTACCCATTCACCAATGAATTTCAGTTTCACTCAATCTTTCCGTCAAAAAATATAGAACCGAATGATGCTCTTCTTTGTCTGTCTCCATTGGACAGTAACTGACTGCGCACATCATCCTTCCAATCACGTCATTGGATGCTAGCTTTACATGACCCGATGCCATGCTACCCTATCTCTTGGCAGGGATCCAACCTTCATTTGTTGCAAACATCCAGTTCAAATCTCTCTTACATTTTCCACAGGAACACACAGCCTTTTTTTAATTGACTGACCCTTACAGTTCTTTCGTAAGCAACTAATTCTAAAACTACAAAAGTAATTTCTATAATATTATTAGCCAATACAGACTCTTAATAAATAAACGACATAACAATACCTTCGTTTGCATGGTATATTCTTTTAAGAGTTTTACATCCTTAAAGAATGAATTTTCAAGACATGAGGGGAAAGCATTCAATTCAAGAAATTTCTGATATAATGATTTATTTGACTTTTGAATATTCACAATATAAATAAGAATCGTTCTTTAAATTAGTATGTTTTAGGTTATCATCTCTGCCAACATTTTTACATCTTCCTCTTTTGGAAACAAGTGAGATTACACTGGCCTGCGAAGATTTTCCGGCAAAAGTAATTGTATGTGATATACGTTACATTTAGTGTCCTTATGTAAAAAAAAAAATACCAGTTGTTTCGTATCACGTACAGATTTGTCATAAATCCGTCTCATGTGTATGCTAATTGAGCTTCGTTATTGTAAATGAGGTTTGGCTTGATTGTATGGAATGCAGGTACGGACATGTCTGAGAGAAAATATTGTATGAGCTGTGTTTTGGAGGGAAATAGGTAATCATACAGGATTACCGGAACAACAAATAGAACAGTTGTAGTTCGCGCATGCGCAGTGTCAGACAAGGTAAAAATGCGAAGATCGCGTTCCTCCGTAGTCTGAGAGGAGAGTCTGAGAACGTGTGGCATGCCTTTGTCTATATGTTTCAACGTGCACTTGAAGTCGATTGAGTGAATAAGTGAGGTAGTTTGTGTTAAAATGGCAAGTGGCAGAGATGTTGGGAGGCGAAAATGTGTGAACAATCCCAACTCTTTCTGTTATATATATATGACCACTATACAAGTAAAGGCCAGAAGCGAAATATAACACCATTTATAAAAAGCCTATACTTGGGATATTTTAACATGAAGTTAGGTGATCAGGACAAGAATTTCGCACCCCATATTGTGTGTAAAACGTGTGTAGAAAACCTGCGGCAATGGTACAAAGTGTTGTTGCCATCAATGCCATTCGGAATCCCAATGGTTTGGTGGGAACAAACAAATCACTTTGACGACTGTTATTTTTGTGTATGTAAAGTGTCAGGATTCAATATGAAAAACAAAAAGCACATTGTGTATCCCTGCCTTCCATCTGCCATAACCCCCGTACCACATGGACCCGATATTCCTGTCCCAAAACCACCAAAACAGTTACCAGAGAGTGTGTCTTCGTCATCTTCAAGTGCGGAGGATGGTGATGATGATACCTTTCTACCGGATATTGAGGATAAAACTCCACATCTTTATAATCAGTGTGACAAAATGATTTGGTGCGTGACCTAGGCCTCACAAAAGAAAAGAGAGAACTTTTAGGATCAAGATTTAAAGAGAGAAATCTTTTACTTCCTGGGACAAATTCATATTGTTACAGAAATCGGGAGGAAGAATTCCGGCAGTTTTTAGTTCACGAAGACGAACTTGTGTTTTGCTGTGATATCCTGGCTTAATTTGTCGTCTTGGAACTATTTACCAAGCAAAGGACTGGCGTCTATTTATTGATGCCAGTAAAAGAAGTCTCAAAGGTGTTCTTCTGCACAAAGGAAATAAACTTGCTTCAGTGCCAGTCGCCCATTCAACATCTCTTCGTGAAAACTATCACAATTTATCTATGGTGTTGCAGAAACTGAACTACAATGAACACAGATGGTTACTGTGCTGTGATTTAAAAGTGTGCGGTATCATATTAGGGCAGCAAGGAGGATATACAAAGTTCCGTGTTTTCTGTGTGAGTGGGACTCTCGGGACAGGGATCGTCACTGGTTAGTGTCTGAGTGGCCCAAGAGGAAACAGTTCATGTCTGGAGAAAAAAAAACATTGTAAATCGTCCATTAATTGATCCTCAAAGTGTGTTATTGCCCCCTTTACATATTAAATTGGGAATTATGAAGCAGTACGTGAAGAGTTTTGATAGAAGTAGTCCCTGCTTTCGGTACCTCTGTCACTACTGAGGAACACAAACGCAAATCAACACAGCGTTCATTCACATCAAAATGCAGCAAACAATAATGTTCTTGAAGTGAGATTCATACATTCTAGCAATGAACATGTTACTTTTTTGTATATTCGTTGAAATTTGATCATGTCCCATTAAAATTACATATATTCTCTATTATGGTGTTTTCTATCGAAATTACAGCAATGTGTAAAATTTGGATTTCAAATAGCAAAAAAACTGTACGTGATAGGCAAAAACGGTTTACATATTTGAACTCAGCACACCTAAATTAGGGTAAATCAGCTCTTCAACCTTTTGCCGGAGAAAAATTTTTTTTTTTCGCAGGCTAGTGTTATCTGAAAATTACTGTATCAGAACAAACTAAGTTTATTTGAGATTCCTCTGGTCAAAAATTATTTCTAATGTCACATATTTTTGTATCTAATTCTAAACTAATTTCTTGTGTATTAAAAAAAAATGACTGTACTAAAAATTAATGGACTCGTATCATATAAAGTAAATATTATTAAAAATTTATATGTTGCCATCTCAAATGGAAGACTTTACTCTGAAAGTTCTAAAGTGGAAGAACTTGTTAACTATACAGCGAGTTTTCACAAAGTAAGTGTAATATTGCAATGATTTATAATAGAATATTCTCTATACTTCAGTTAAAAGGACATACTTTATTCATTTTAAATCACACATTTGGAACACAGCACCTGATAAAAATTACATTTAAAAAATTAAAACATGCACTTTCGATTCGATCTAAGTGAACGATCCGTAGATCGAATCGAAAGTGCTTGTTTTAATCTTTTAAATTCAAGTTTTAATTTTTTTAAATGTAATTTTTATCAAGTGCAATGGTCCAAATTTATGATTTAAGTTAATCACACACGTTAATTTCAAGTTCATTTTATTTCTCCAACACTGTATTCTAATCAATACCATAATTCTAACTAGTCAAGCAGTAATATTTTTAAAAAGCCTTCCAATGAAATGTTGTAGAAATCACTTAATACAGTAATAAGCTCTAATCTGGAACAAGAAAGAAGTGTTAAGTAGGTTGCTCTTAAAAAAAAATAAAAAAAAAATGACATTTACTCTAAGCTAGTGGGAAAAGAAGTAATGCTAATGTTTTGTATATATAGCTATTAATCATAAAAAAATTTGTAGGATTGCCTTTTTATTGATTTCTTTTTGATAAATATTAAAGAAAATACTTTTGTATAATGTCTGCTTTACATGTTCTCGAAAAGTTGCCCAAAATACACTAAAAACTTTTTTCTCTTTAATCACTTGATATTGTGATTAAAAATTCTTTGCAGTGAAGTCATTAAAGGTCGATTTTTCAGTTTGTAATTTTTCTAACTAATTCATTCTCAATTCATCCCACAGCAGAGCTAAACAAAACAATCCTGGAAGAAGAGAAGATGGCAGAAGAGATGAAGCCATGGATGGAAACCATGAACAAAATGCATCCAGACTCCAGCATAAATTATAATTTTTACAAATAATGCTTCTCAGTGTTTAGGCATGCTCATATTGAGTTGCATCTAAAACTTGCCCAAATTAGATCAAACCTTATTTAGAGCAAGTGGTAGATTTGAGGCAATTTTTCGAAAACATGTCAAGTTGTCATTTTTTTTTCCTTGTATAATTCTTACTCTGTCAAGATATGAATTCTGGATCTCATAATGATAGACGATATTTCTTAAAACCTTTTTCTTTCCCCTTTTATATTGCTAGATTATTCAAATAAGCAGTTCTATTTTTATTTTTTTAAATTGACATCAAAATGCAGAAAAAAAAAATTAAAACAAATTGCCTTTTTTTTTTCTTTCATGTCAAACCTGAAAAGAAGAACATTGCATAATAAAAATTTCATGTAATAAAACGGGGTTCGTACACATTTCCTTAGCAGAAAATCAAGGACTTTTAAGGACTAAAAAAACCAAAAAATAAGGACCTCTAAACGCCTTTGGGGGCCCAAGAGCAGGAGTTCAACAACAACAAAAAAAAACGAAATCTCTATTTCAACAACCAAAAAAAAAAAGGGAGTAAAAAGTAAGGAATTTTTAAAAATGCGGCATAAAAATGCGGACTTTTAAGGACTTTTTCAAAATGGGGCATAAAAATAAGGACTTTTAAGGACTTGCAAGGACCGGTACGCACCCTGTAAAAATTAAAAAGAAAAAAAAAATCTATTTGTTCCTAGCTTCTTTTATAATTCATTTACATCTTTAATGAATGACTGATTAGAGAATGACGAGATGGTGAAGAAATAATAAAATTAATTTTCATTTAAGCCATTAGTTCATTATATTACAATGTAATTGAATACGCAGGACATTAATAAACAGACAATACAATAATGAACAATTTCAAAACTGCACTTGAGATTTTATTACTTTAAATTAACAAGGGAACCATTTCTGCTGAAACTAACTGATATGAATGATATTTGCATAATCACAAAAAGAAGTCTTCATACACAAAATGAGATCACTTTCATCTGCTAGGCTTGGTATTAATTGAAAGAAATAAAAAAAAAAATCCTGAATATAGGTTTCATCCTGTTTTCACTATGTACAATATGACAATAATTTTGATTAGGCAATCGAGTTCTTAAAGCATTGAATTCGAAAATTACTGAAGTTGAATGTTTGAAAATAGCACAGACATATCTGGCAATGAGTCATCACTGCAAATTGCTTGATGCTCTCACAATTTGATTACATTAGACAATGTTATGTCGTTTCTTGAGGTTTGCAATTCATATTATTGAAATACTTTGAATTAAAAAAAAAGTTCATATTTCATAAGAACTGAATAGTGTTTGTTTCAGAGTTAAATCATTAGGAAATTTCTCTCTGCTTCTGTGAACATTCTATGGACTTCATAATCAATGACTAACAGGCTATCTAATACAGATCTTCACTTTTCAATTTACCTTGCCATTTTACATAACTGCAAAATCCTTTCAACAAATTGAAATTCTGATTGCACAGATGACAATGACTGTTTCCTGCCAGTCTGTATCTGTAACTATTTTATCCATACTATCAATTAAAGACTTGTGTTTCACCTTCTCAGCAGAATAATTTATGTCACTAGTTTCAATTATATTTAAATTCACTATAATCATGTAATCATCATAATTTCGCAATTTCATATACAAATTGTTTGCAAAATCAATGTTTCTTTAATTCACATTCTTGAATGAAACTGAGGATTTACTTCATCACCAATTCTTTCAATATCATTTAAATCAGGATACAATAATATAATTATCACTATATTTTTCACAATTAAATCTCTGGGTTTTCCCACTGTTTAATAACTAATTCATGAAGTCTGTTAATCACAATTAGCAAGATAACTATTATTTCCAGTAAAAGTTGTTTTGAATGCATTCTGAATCAAATGGACTCTTAAGAACATAGCGAGTGATTGACCCAGTAACCCATATAAAACATTTCACTTAACAGTTGAAACGGACTTAATTTAAACTCTAACTGTAATATAAGTATCATTCAAATCAATCGTTTTCAGCAGAAATAGTTCTCTAGAAAGAAGGAAAAATTAAATTTAAACTAGAGTTGTAGAGGAAAAGGAGAATGAGGAATTCAAAATAATTAAGAGAAAATTTCAAAGAAAATTAATAAAATCTCAAGTCTGTTTTCAAGAAAACATAAGACATTTTTTCCTCAATGACCATCATATTTGTACTTTTAAACATTTTGCACATCAGCATTTAGCTTAATAGCAACAGACGGCAACGCTGAAGTTACAATACATCACAGGTCACATTGAACATTGTGACCCACCTGCTGAATTGGATGGAGGTATGGTTGGATAAACAGGATGTAAGTCAAGATTACAAAAATCACTCCCTGCACAGCACTCTATAATGAAGGGCGGATGAGGTCCTACACTTGGCTTACACCATAGAGGATTTTCAGGTGGAAAAAGGCGGTCCTTACTTAAGCACCTGAGGGAGAAAATAACAATATTATGATTAAAATGATCTACAACTACGTGAATTTAGAAGGGAACCAGACTTACCCAATGAAACAGTGGGGGTTGCCAATGTAGGAGTTACATGTAGATTGCAATAATCCCTGTCTTTGCAGCAATATATGACAAATCTTGTATTGGACGTATTTGTATTTAGGCACCGAAATGGGTTTTCTTGGGGATATAACTCCTTCTTTTCAATGCACCTAAGGAGAAAAGGCAAGCAATTGAATTCTCAAGAATAATCGTTAACTGACCTTTCAACATACCAAAAAAAAAAAAAAAAAAAGGATGGGTGAGGATTCAAATAACGAAAAAATAAAGCATAATTGTAAGATGTAATGAAATAGACTGTGAATGAAGAATGCTTACTTGTCTCGATTATTTTTTCAATGTTTAATGTAAAACTGTAGAATAACTGATCACAAATTAATAAAATGACTTGTACATCATTTTGAGGAATTTGTGGAGATTTTTCTTTTCCAATCCTCTTTTTCAAATGAAAATTGACTAGATAATATATACAGTCAAACCCCGCTATAGTGAGATTCAAGGGACCGAAATTTCGGTTCACTATAATCGGGAGTTCACTATATCCGGTCCGTTATACGTGCATTGCACGGCAAGGGACCAAACATTTCGTTCATTACATCCGGGAGTTCATTATAAGCCGTGTTCACTATAGCAGGGTTTGACTGTATTTGAAACGTAGAATGATATGTTTCTAAGGTTCATATTTTAAGCAACAACAAAATTTTGTTTGTCCTTAAATGTTGTTAGCATTTCGGCTTATCTGTGGTCTTTTGTATTACCCATACATAAAAAAAAAAAAAATAGTGAGTAAGTACGTGCGAGAAAACTCAATTTTCTTATTTCACTAGTGAAAATGCTAAATACTTTGTATAACTTAATTCCACAGCACAATTTCATCATTTTCTCCACTAATGTACATGTGACGAAAGGAAGGTTACGTATGGAGATTGTTTTAATTAAGTTAATGTATTTGAATTGAGATCCTAGCTGCAGCAAGGTGTAATTGCAGACAGCTAGAGCCAGAAGGCATATGAAGAGACAAGGCGGGTTAAGAGACTGTCCCTTGGACTTGCCTATCAGAAGCATGGTATTCGACATGGCCTACGTGAATGCTTCTTCTCTCTCTCCCTCCCTCTCCTAGTCTTTCTCATATGTAATGCTGGGATGCATTTTAGCATTTTGATTCTAGTGTTACGATATATGTTCTTTGAGTGAATTCAACTGAGAAGGGGAACGAATGGCCAGTCTCAGAGTAATGTATTTTTCCATGGGAGTATTGAATATATATATATTTTTTTAATCCCTTGTCCTTGTAACTTGATTGATTTAATTCTAGCATTAATCCAGCCTTGTTGGCAATTTTTTTTTTTTTTGCAAAATTTCATGTAGAATTTACGCTTTCCTAAGATAAATAATTTCTTTTGTTTATCTATCTAGGTTTGATATTTTTCATGGCTTCCACTGGAAACCCACATGCATAGTTTTGTTCTGTTATTAATCCTTGTTCTCAATATTTATTTATTTATTTATATATATGTTCAGATATCCATTTCAAGGAAGTTAAATGTAAAAGTATCTAAAATAAATAAATGTGTCCATTCGCTTGTTTGTTTATCTGTTCAGGAATTAAATACATTTTCTCCCACTATGGTCCTTCACTATGTTTGGTTATCTGCAGTGGTTAATATTACATTACTGATATTTTGAATAATGTTGTTGATGTCATCAGATTGCTCATCTAATAATGAATAAAAATGGTCCAACAAAGAAATGAAATTTAATCTTCCTCCTGCCCCCCCCAAAAAAACCAAACAAACTATTTAATCCAGTGTGGTGTCATTTTTATTTAATTCAAATGAACACGTTAAATTCCATTAATCTAATAGTGAAGTTAGACCAATCTGCTACAACAAATTTCCATCGAGGAGGGAGAGATGTAATACTAAAGAATGAGAGTTTGTAAAGAATAATCACTTTCTCCAGGATTGTCAAAAAATTTCCAATGATGGGGAAAGAGTGTAGCAGAAAAAAGTGTCAAATCACTGGCATTCAAGGAAACTGGCAACGACAAAAAGTAGTGAATGATCCTGTACTGAAAATATAAAGACTATCATTAAGTAGTAGTTCTTCAGTAATGATACCTCTATTGATAGTTTATGAACATGCTCCAGATTGGAGTTTAATGAGCATTAAAGTTACCAAGCATTAGATTGGGAAATAGCAACTGGTTAATGAGGTATTCCAAGTCTATAGAAGAAACTTGGGCAAAAGGAGGAAGATACAAACTACAGATGGTAATTAATTGTACTGTAGATCACGGCTACTCAATTTTTTTTTTTACCTTCGCGGTGCACTTTTATATTTCCAGAAATCCTGTAGCACACCAAACTTTTTCATTGCTTTTATTGCTACAATAAAATCCTTTGGAAAAAAACATAAGATTTACATATGAATAAGTCTTATTTTTAAGCATTTAAAGATAACTGAAATTTTTTAAGCAAATTTGATGTGATTTAATATTGTTTTAAGCTGAATTATTTGAATGAAACAAAATTTTCATACATCTGTTTTCCAAGTTATTCAACATCTAGATTTTATTCTAGATACGAGCATTTCGCTAGTGTGAAGCTAAATGCGTAATTCAGATTTATTCTCATGGCACAGCAAAGGCATCCTCCAGACAGACTGGTTGAGAAGCTCTACTGTAGATATAAGAGCAACAAAAGCTTCCAAAGGAGTGACAAGTGTTACAGGAGAGGAAGGAGTATCATGCCAGATGATGAGAAAAACTCATCCTCTATCAAAAACACTGTTTATTCAGCACAAAATACTCTTGAAGGCTAAGTGTGTCATTGCTTACTTACTGACTCGTAAATAGATATAAATGAGGGCCTTGACATCATGAGATTAGATCGAAGTGCTTTACAATTTTAATAGATGAAAGCCATTGTTAAATTTAAAGTTGAAAAAATTGAAAGGCAATGTGGAGGTGGTAGTGTTGGCTCAAATGTAGAAAGAAATGTAGAGATGTCCTTCATACCATCTTCATAAAAACTGTCTTGAGAGAAAAGTCTGTGACAGCTACAAGATGAATGTGTATGAGAATGAATAACAGGTTTGCACTGAGATATTATAGATCTCTTCAGTGAAAAGTTTAGACTAACTGGGGTACCAGCTGAACCAGAAGATGCTGGAAACAGCGTCAATGAGTTGATTCTGAAGTAAGACTGAAGTAACAACTTCTGATGAAACTTGTATAGTAGGAGTGGCAAGAGCTTTAATGACATCAGAGAACAACTCATGAGATGGACTGTCAGTCTGGCAGCAAATGAATGAAATACCCTTCAATTAATCAACAGATGCAAAGGTTTTACTAGTCGACTGTGTTGCAATCCTCTTCCTAGTCTCGGTATATGACAGAATTGGCTTTGTCTTGACATGCTGCAGATTCATGACTATAGTATTTGCAGATGATACAGCACACGGGATTAAGAATATAAGGATGAGCAATACAGTGAAGGTAACCAGCATTGACTGGGGTTGGCAGTGTTGAAGAATCAAAAGTGATAATTAGGGTTCGGATTTTAATTTCTTGTTGAAACGAATGAGTATGTATTTTATGGCAGCCACCTCCTCATGCAAAAAGCCTTCTAAAAGTTCTTCATCCTTCCATCCAAATCCGGCTTCACAATAACTGTTTTTGACAAGTTTTTAAAATTCTATGCACTGATGCAGAGACAGGTATGTCACCAAGGTTCTTTAGGTTTAGGACTTGCTTAGCTTTTGAAGCTTCAGATGGCTTTTGAAGCAGTAAATCACCAGATCTGATCTTTTTTTGTAGATTTTATTGTGGAAGTGGCACTATGTAAAACTTTTGCTATCAAGAAAGGAGTCTTTTTCTTCAAGTGGCTAATCCGTTAAAGAATAAAGAATGACCAAAATAGGTGTAGTGATTATTTTATTTGCTGATTGAATAATGGTATATGGGAAATTCACAACCCAGAAGATATTAAAGTATCCATTAAGAAGAAAAAATAATTCAGAATTTGTGCTCTCGAACCACCATGGAGCCCAATGAGGAATGTCATGATTGCCAAAAATATTTTCAAGGCTACTCCAGACACGAAATCTTTACTTGAACACTTAGGGGAAATACAAGACTAACCGAAGTTCATAGCCTCCAGATTATGCAGTAACCAGACCAAGTGTGTCCTTAGCCAAAACTTACTACAGAAACAGTAGGAGGTGACCAGCTGATTGACCTCCAGTGGGGGTGGGGGGTCCACCCTTAGATTTCCCTTTTAAGTCTCCTCACCACATTGAGGGGCTTGAACCTGAAGAAACTGTGTTAAACTGAGTCCAGCACTATATCAATCATATTTTTTTTTTTATTTTTTTTTAAAAAGAAAAGTAAATGTCCAGTTATTCCTTAAAAATCTGCAACTCAGCTACTTATCTGAGAGAATAACTATCTCTCTTACTTTTTAAAGGAAAATTTCCCCATCTCTTCCATTAAATATATCCTATAATGTGTCTTTTCCTTAATTCTAAGCTTTTGAATAATGCTACAAAAAAATTCATACAGATTTATGAAAACCAATCCATTTAGGAGTGAGCTGGTGGTGCAGTGATAAGGAGGAGTCACTGGATAGAATTCCCAGTGGAGAACAGGAATTTTTCCCATGGTACTTCTCCAGATAGCTCCTATGGTTCACCAAGCCCTCTGTAAAAATGGTACCAGGTTTGTTTCGTAGAGTGTAAAGGTGGGCAGGTGTCAGGCTGACCACCTGACTTCAACTTAGTCCCATTCGTGGAAACATCAGAAACCTTACCTTCCAAGACCTCAAGGGTCACATATGCCTGCAGTGGAATACATTAACTTAAAATTTGAAATCAATTCAGGAAAGAAAACAAGGGATGATAACCTTGATTATATTTGTGTTTTAAATGAAAAAAAAGTGTGTCAGTATGATTACATTATCTGAATAGGAGTGACTGAAAATAATCAGGTGACGATTTTACTCAACTTCTATTATTCAGTCTGCTATTTTTAGTTTACAGCTCTACTCAATAATTTTTAGTATTCAAATGATCATGTTGCCATGTTAACAATCCATAGAAAACAGTTCATACAAATTTTGGTGTTGTAGCAGACAATTGGAGAAAAAAAAAAAAAAACAACCTAAAAGATTAAACAAAATAAATAAAAAAAATCTTAAAATTAGTTTTTTTAATCAAAAGTTCTCCTACAAATAGACCTCGTCAGTTTGCTATTGGATTTGCAAAATGAAATTTTTACGATTGGTTGTAGAGGGTACAATAGGCTATAACATGAATATGAGCTTTTAATGCCTAAATCCTGCACAGCAGTGAGGTGGAGACAATCTGAGCATTATGGCGTGATTATACTACAAAAAACACTATCCATCTACACACACAGGACTCATGTTTTTATAATATTCTACCCTGACATATTATTTGTGTAAAATGTGGATACATGATGTTGTAAGAGTGTACGTGAGATAGAATTGAAAGTGAGTATATGAAGAGAAGAGTTAAATGAGCCAGGCAGACAATCCTGAACAGACATTTGCTACTTCTGAGCTTAGTCGTGTATAAGTAAAGGCATCCGACTTTGGCAAAATAGAATTACATCAACTGCGAGAATGGTATGTGCATTGCTACTGGCCAAATGCAAGTGAAAATAATTTATATGGTGGATAGCTGGACATCATTTAATAATCAGCAGCCGTGAACATCAGTAACCCCTGCTGGGAAAGCAATGGAAATGAGACAAATTCCAAAAGGATCCACCGGAAAAATTCAACCTTTGGATGTATTCTTTTTCAGACAATAGAAAACCTACTGGAGAAACATGTGATTTCGCAATCAAGGATGAACATCTGAATTCAAAACTGCATGATAAAGAAACCATTATCACTTTACATTCCTTTGTCTATAACCAATTTAAGTCGCTTCGATTCACTGCAATGATGCTTTTCATAAATTAGGGTACATTACTGATAAGCTTGAATGGTTTGAATTACCAAAGTAGTATGCATTTAACATACATGGACTTAACTTTTGTGACATTTATGCAGATTCATTCTTGATCATTTTATGAATGATGACGACTTGCATTTTTTAACTGCAGCAATTTTGTCAATTAAAAGTGCCAATCTTTCACAAAACCTCACTTACATATGTTTCCAAAATTCAAGTTTCAGATTTAATTCCCACATTCCTAGTGATCATTAGCAGCTGAAACTTATATGCTGTATTTTTTTTCGATTCGAAAATCTAATGGCGAAGTGACAAGATCTATTTGTTAGTTAAAATCAATTAACATTCAAAACAGAACATAACTGAAATGTATTATGAAAATATTGTGCATGTAATTAACTTAAATTGAAAGCTCTTCAGTTCTTCATCTTTTTGGTGATCACTTATTTAAAAACTTATTAGTAGAAAGAAAAAAAAAGATAGAAATTCTTACATGTATGAATGCCTAATTCCATGCTCACTGAGTGTTACTGATGTATAACATACTCCATCTGTTTTGCATGTGTGATTCATATCCTTACATATATCACAATGGCACAGAAGAGCTGAAAAAAAAATATGGAAACAGTAAAAAATCTTGTAACAGTACAAAAAAACAAAACAAAAACAGAGGAATGAAATAATCCAAATAATAAATTTGAAATTTAATTTAAATTTAATAAATTTAAGATGAATAAAAGGCCGAGTTAAAAAATAAAAAAGTGCATTTTATTATCCAAAACCAAGCTTCCAATACAAATAATAAATAGCAACGGAATCACTGCATGACTTTCTCCAAAGTAAGAAACTGCAAATCATTTCAGAAAATAAAATTCAGATTCAAATCCTGGTCATACAAAGCTTTTTATTTTTTATATTTTTTAAATCTTATTTTCATCTTTTTTTCATTCTTCATATTTTTTTCCTTAATTTTTTTTTTAATCATTATTTGTAAAAACAAATGAAACATGTATGGGATTACTATGGCTTTATGTACAGTATGAAACAAGGTTTTTTATATACTGCCTTTTATTGAAGAAAAGGAAAATGGCTGCTTCAAAGCTACATTGTGAACAATTAGCTGCTCAAGATTTTATCTATTTAATTTATATATATATATATATATATATATATATATACATATATATAAAGTTTGAGTAAAAGTTTGACCACTTCTAAGTTTACATCTCAAACTTATGAAAAATAAATATATTTGGGGTAAACATTATAATTATAAATGTATATGAATGTAAGATCAATCTTAATTGTTCCTTCACAGTAGAATACACTTTAAAAATGACAATTTCAAATTATTATTATTATTGTTATTATTATTTTTGTTTTTAACTATCTTACAGACTAAATTAACAATGAAACATTTTTAATCTATGTCTAAAACAAGTTAATTTTGAAAATAATCCTTTCATTTTGAAAAATGAAAATAAATATTAATTATTTTTGGACTTTTTTTGTCAACAATCCTATCCCACGAATTCATGTGAAAACTTGCTATTCTTAAATCAGCTACATTAAAATAGTTCAGGGAATATGTTCGGATTATCTAGTTTCTATTATAACATGGAGACAAGTCAATAATATTTGCAATATACTTGTAATTATATTCTATCATCTGCTCAGTTGAATGCATGTATTATGAGGCAGTGTTTCTTTTTTCTCATGTGGATTGCAGGTAAGATACCAACAAACTATTCCAGTGCCATCATAGCATAAAAATGAGTATTGTATTCCCTAACCCCCCCCCCCCTTAAAAAAAACCCTTAAAAAAAAGGAGTAAAAAAGATTATTATCTTTTTGTTATTTTTTGTAAAGAACTAAAGACAGCAGATTTAAAAAAAAAAAGAGCGAAAAAGAAAACACAGTAACAATCTATTGAGTGAGAATGGAACATGGAACTAAAACTGTAATGACAGTAAATAAGTGGTTGGGAAAAATATTTTCAAATAAATATACTTTTTGAAACCAGTATTCAGAGCTACAACAATTTTAAAAATTAAATGTTATAAATAGAAAAAAAAAAAAAAAAAATTATAGAACAAATGAATTCCTAATACATATAAACATATATTCATTACTTGAAATATAATAACTGTAACAAGTAATTAATTAATTAATTTATTTTAGCAAGAATTAATGAAGTTTTGTTTTGTGTTTTCTTTTACTATTATTATAACAACTAATTATTTTTTTTTCTTTAGCTGTAATTAAAAGTAAACACACAAAATATTTTAAAGGAAAATATTTCCTGTTTTTCTAATAAAATGTAAATACAAGCAGCTATAAGTTATTATCATCATTAATTTCAAATTGCATCACAGCTTAATTGTAAGTTGCAATCAGCAGTTACAGAATCAGTCCCTTACATGCTTATCACAGTTCAAATTACAATCCAACAACATTCTCCAATGCAAAGCTGTTGGAGGTATCATATTACAAAGAACAGGAAGCCTTAATCCGCCAAGTGTTAAATTAATAACATCACTAGTTTCCTTCAGTTTTTAATACAGACACAACCTGTATTCAAGTGAAATTGTTACGAAGATTAAAAGACTTCCTTTCGATGGTTAATTACAATTCCAAAACAAAAATAACCTTCTTAGAACAGCTTAAGCTATGTTCTGGAATATAGTGCTAAACAAATCGAAATGCATGTCAAAGTTTAAACTTGTGCAATTCAAGCAATTATACAGTTGTTAAAGAAAGGTTTTTGACTCAATCACAAATGTAAAACAAATGGAATGAAATACTGAGCAATTTTTCCAATTATGATTAATTAGAAAACACTATTAATAAAATTTAATAAAAAAAAAAAATATCATCAAGACAGGCCAATTCAAACCTCATTTTTGTTTCACCTATAATTTTTGCTGTCTGGGTTTATTTTACTCATTAATTATTCTAATTGCATCTGTCATGTTTGCAATTGAAAAAAAGAAAAGACAATATTAACGAAATATTCTATTTATTTCTATTTTAAATGAGGGTCACTTCAAATACTTATGTAAAGAGCTAATATTTTTTTCAAAAAAAAATACTAATACGGGTAAACAGAATTTTTTTTTCACAAAATTCTATTTGATAAATTCTGCTACAATACTACAGGACTGAATATCTGTAAAATCAAAGTGCAACTTTATACATTCAATAGCACATATACTGGATGTTTTTTAAAGGTAATGACAAACATCAGCGACAGGTTTTACAAAGATAAATCAGTAAAATATGTCCAATAAACCAAAGTCAGAAATGCATCATTTTCTGCATATTAATAGTGAACATAGGAATAATTTGACGAGGCAGAAGGTGATATGTACACCACTGCCAAAAAATTTAGTGCACCCAGAAGCAGCAGTCGAAAAGGACACTTGACATAGGTAATGAGAATGATAATGCAAATAACCGATGACAACATCAGAGAAAATGTTTTCGGGCAAAACACTACAAGTCAATAGTCCCTTCAAGTATTGCATTGTATGACCCCTAACATGGATGCATGCATATCGCTTGGTATGGAGTCAGAGAGCTCTTAATATCTTTTGGAAGATTCTCCCACAGCTGCTGCAACTACCTGCTCCAGATCGCTCATACCCATTGATGGTAAAGCTACTGTCTCAGCTGGTCCGACACATGTTCAAAGGACAACAAATCTTCAAACCAGGACGACGAAAGAAGAGTGTCTGACAGTAAGGAGGCAATCCAGGGAAACCCATGCTGTATGTGGGATGGCATTATCGCATTAGAACTGTGCAATCAATATTCTCCTAATCACGACCAGCAGAGACCGAGAATTGTAGAGATGGTTTCCTCACACTGTGATGCCATCAATCCAGACGGTGTGTCATTTAACAATGAACTCCAGATTTGTGTGCTGTCCAGTGCTGCTTCATACTCAAGTATGATGTTATCCGGATTCAGATGAAATCTGGATTTATCACTAAACGTGTTTCATTGCCAGTCCAAAGTAATCCATACAACTCGCTCACTACACCACTGTAAATGAAGCCATCGATAGCGAGATATTAATGGCAGACAGCATAAGGGAAGTCAAGAATACAAGTCTTGTTCTGTAATCATGCATGCAGAGGGTGTATGGTTTCTAGTGATGCAGCTACATGATTCTGGATGGTTGACAGGAACATCCTTTGATCGGTTTGCACCTATCTGAAGATGACATGATTCTCTCTTCAGTCTGACTAGGTCTCGCAGTGCCTTTCCATCAGAATGTGTTTCCTCAGGTCTCCACTGCTTCTAACACTGTCAAGTAGTACAATCAGAACAGTCCAGCTAACTGCCAATTCAGTGGAATGAACAGCTTGCCTCCCATAGTCCAATGAAACTGCATCAAATGCATTGTCGAGCTATGCTAGATAATCTGAGATCTGGACTTCA
>JAFIDM010000001.1:86047612-86086118 GCA_023159025.1 Thereuonema tuberculata
ATCTCTTTCTGGTCCGCCTATATTACGTCATAGCTCGTCCTTGTCGATATCGCATCAATATATAACGTTTCTGGAAATAAGTCAATCAGCGAGCAATGGAAGCAACAATGAAACAATCGCACATTGCCAACACGCGAGCAATCGAAGAATGGCAGTAATCAAAGAAGCAAGCAGTGATGGAAAGTATGGCTGATTTAAGCAGATTCTCGATTGAAGAGAGTTTGGATTCACGAACGACCGCATACTGGACAAACCCCTTCACAAATTAATTTCAATTTTCAGCTGCGATTTCGGAAGGCGCCACCATCCCAGAGAACATTATTATGGTGGCGCATGGGAACGAAAGACTTTTACCTCAAGATCCGTGAAGGATTCACATCGGACGGGAAGGAGCGTCAACACATTTGGAATCATGTGCTGCTGTGGAAGAATCCATAACGCGATCTCCCGTGAAGTCGACTCACAAGCGTGCTGCCGAATTGGATATTCCCTGGTCAACCATGAGAGACCACAAGCGAATGGATTTGAAAGTGAAACCTTTTCGCCTCTTGAATGAGCTATCAGATATGGATTTAACACGACGCGAAGAAGCATGCAACCTGCTTCTCCAACATTTCCCAACAAAAGAAGATCAACAAAAAGTTCTGTTCAGTGATGAATGTACTATCTATCGAAGTTCGCAAGATCAGAAAGTTTATTTTTGCTTAAAGGAAAATCCACATTTCTTTTAAGAACAAAATCCACCGCACGTTATGATTTGGGCGGGGGTAACAGAAAACATCTGCTTGGACCATATTTCTTCAATGGCCCAGTGAATCAGACGACTTATCTGCATATGATTAACGAATGGTTGCTGCCAGAATCCAGTTGAAAGGCATAGCTGACAGTGTGTGGTTTCAACAAGACGGAGCACCTGCTCATTTCGCCATAGTTTGCGCCTTGATGAGCTTTTTCCAAAAAGGTGGATTGCCGGGGATCCGAGAACTTTCCTTCACATTTGCTTTGGTCACCTCGCAGCCCAGATCTCACCACGCCAGACAATTTTCTGTGGATAACCATTAAACAAGAAGTCCGCATACAGCAGTACATTTCCAACACTGAGTTGCAGATTGCTGTCCGCAATGCCTTCACTACTGTGACGCCACTAATGCTGCGGAAAAAGCAGCATACGGACGTGGAGACACATCGCCTGTGCAGAGACCATGTGCAGTGCATTCAGATGTTTTGGATCCATAATAGCCTCATTAATTCATTACAAATCCAGTTTACTGACAGGGGACTTTGTAAGGACTTTCCACCCACTCTGTACAATGTGGCATGGAGTCAAACAATAGTCTAATGTCGTTCTGTGACAGAATCTGCCAAATGTTCTGCAATTATTGGGTTCGATCGGACCGTGATGCTTCAACTGCCTTTCCAGAATATCCCAGACATGATTGATGAGAGATCAGGGGATCTGGCTGGCCATGGAAAGGTACGAACCCCACCGTCTCTCTCGTTGTTGAGGTTTGGCATTATCATGCTGGTAAATATCCTTGGAAGGTGAAACAGCAAAACCAGTCAGAACATCGCTCCTTATGTTCGTCATAGAATATGCGCTTCTCATGAGCTCTGGAAACGCCCTTGCAATCATTGGCGATGAAATTTTAATCATTTGCTTATTTAGCCCAAAGGCATTTGCACATCGAGTTTCGCGGCTATTTATTTTTTAAGATGCACCTTTTTTTTTTATTTTGCAACAGAGTATATTAGAAAATTGAATTACTTTCATTAAAAAAAAAATATTGATTACTATAATCCCGATTATCGAGTATTCGAAAAAGGCTTCCAAATTCTGATTATCCGAGTTTTCAGTAGGTGGATCAGATCTAATTAGAATAAGCATCATTGGAGTTGCCGCTAATGTGTACCCACAGAAACCTGTAATAAAAACAGCAACTTCTCGTTCCAATTTTACCTTTATTTCTCACATATCAAGAGTAAATAAATTATATATTTTTATTCTATAGACGTGTTAGATATTTTAAAAAAAATTTTCCCTTTCTAAAAAAATACTAAACAAAAACTAATTATAACCTTTTGAGAAACCATCGAAATAAATAATTTAGTTTTATTAATAGATTTGATCTTGCTTTGTAATGGCCATTAGATATAAACAACTATTTATTGATTATAGGAAATTCTAATTACAGTAAAACCCCGATTATCCGAGTTTCCGCTTTAACCGAGCTATCAAATATCTCTAGGATTTTTTTTTTTTGGTTCTACATTTTCCATTTTTAATACTACCGAAAAAAATTCTGAACTTGAACTCACAAACACTCAGGAAAACGAAAGAGAATTCGTAGAATATTGGTCGCAATTAATCTTCATTCGTTTAGTCATATGACCCCCTACCTGGAATCGAGGAATGGAAACATTGCTGCAGAAAAACGCCCAAGTAATGTAAAACAAAAAACAATTAAGGACTTTAAGTAAAAGAACTCTTTATATTATTGTAACAATATGAATTGAATGTAGTGTATCTGTATAACTTTTGTATTTGTTAAAATATACATTTAAACTTATACAATTTATTTTATTTACAATTTTCGCTTTAACTGAGTTTTTCGGTTATCCGAGTTAGTCTTGGTCCACATTAACTCGGATAATCGGGACTCTATTGTATTATATAAAGAAAGGAATGGGAAAAAGACATAGAAATAAAAAATACTGGTATCTGAATTTTTTTTATGTCTGTGTCTTTTTCCCATTCTTTTCTATTAAGTTGAGGCACATTAACTCTTTGTCTAATTATTACTATTATTATTTTGTAATCTTATTTCTTTTATTTTTATAATCTGAAAGTCTTTATTTCCTGTAGCTTATCAATATTTTCGATTCTATTTATATTAATAGTTTTTTTTTAAGTAAAAGTTTTTATATTCAAAAAATGTTATTTTTGTACAAAATGTACAAAAAAACCATTAATTTTATTCTAGATAATTTTTATTTTCTTAACAAAATGAGACGAAATTATAATAAAAGTTGGAAATAAGGAAAATTTGAATAATTTTGCACCATATACCACTTCGTGGATAAGCTCTTGGCTTGAATTTGTTTTGTTTTTGTTTTCATTATGTGTAAAATGTTTTCATTATGATGGATAATTCCCCTTTTCTTTAACAAAATTTGAATGTGTTATTTATTACTATCTTAATAAAACAACCAATGTGTTTTTGAGGATTAGATAACAATAACAACAACAATAATAATAATAATAATAATATGCCATATTTGTCTTGAATTTCTGTATACATTTTTATACACTCACTTCCAAAAGTTAAGCACAGAGAGGAAAAACTTAATTTCCGTAAGCCAATCTGAAATAATGAAGCTGAAATTTGCTGCAAAGGTAGAAGGAAATATGCAAATTATATAGGTAACAGCCAATCACGGTTTCGCGTCGAGAAATATGCAAAACAGGCAGTCGTATAAGAAGTCTGCATTGTGAAGGGTTACAGGAGTTGCATGTAGGTGCTGATGAAAGGTGTTTAGAACATTCTTACGATTTGTTTTCAAGCTAGAGGTGTTTCTATAGCTTCCAGAAGACGAATGGAAGATTCTGAGCGCTGGCGGGCTGTCGGACGCATTGAAGCAGGACAGTCTGTAACAGATGTTGCTCGTTTCTTCGGCGTTCATCATTCCGTCATTTCACGATTATAAAACAATTCCAAGCCAGCCAAACAGTTGTCCGAAGACCTGTAGCCGGTCGTCGAAAGGTTACGACCCCCGCAGAAGATCGATATATTGCTGTTGTAGCCAAGGGGAATCGAAGCTCGACCTCCACACATGTGACATCTATGGTTGCAGCGGCCATTGGTAAGACGATATCTGCCACTACTGTTTGTCGAAGGCTACACATGAATGGTCTGTACGCCCGGGTACCGCGAGTTTGTGTTCCTTTATCCGTCCAATCCAGAGAGGCACGATTACAGTGGTGCCGCCAGCATGTGAATTGGACTATGTCTGATTGCGGTAACGTTATGTTCACAGATGAGTCCAGATTTGCCCTACAACCCGATGATAAGCATGTAAGGGTCTGGAGGGAACAAGGCACACGCAATCGACCCCAGAACATCACCGAACATCACCATAGGCGGATCCAGGGGGGGGGGGGCAAGTGGGGGCTATAGCCCCTCCCTTTAGCTGTGAATATAGATTGGAAAAAATGTGGTATCCAAAGGCTGATGCCTAATAAACATTAATATTGCCATGATGACGATTTCAATTGCTAATAAAAAGCTGGCGACTAGCGTGCGTTTCAGACACACAGGTGTAGTCAGCCCTTCACAAAAAAGTTAGCCCCCCCCCCCCTTTGAAAAATCCTGGATCCGCCAGTGAACATCAGGCATTCCGCGGTGGAAACGTCATGGTCTCGGCAGGGATTTCATTGGGATATCGCACAGACCTGCATATCTACAAGCGAGGTTCTGTGACGGCTGTACGGTATCGAGATGAAGTCCTAGACCCCATTGTGAAACTGTACGCTGCAGCAGTTGATCCTTCTTTCGTTTTAATGGACGATAATGCACGTCCCCATAGAGCTGCCATCGTTGACGACTTTCTGGAGAGTGAGGGGATTGCGCGTATGGAGTGGCCGGCTTACTCGCCGGACCTTAAGCCAATTGAAAACTTTGGGATGCCCTCGGCCGTACTGTATGTCGACGTTTCCCACCTCCAGCCACTCTCAGAGCTTTAGAAACTGCCCTACAGGAGGAATGGAGATTACTGGACTCTGCGGTGGCTGATCACCTCGTAACAAGATGATCACACGCTGTAAACTTTGTATGCAGGTGAGGGGTGCTCACATACCCTATTAATGTCAGTTTTTATTATTTGTTTTGAATTTAAACATCATTTTGTTAATGACACAAATAGGACGTCATCTTATAATTTACGAAAATTAAATATTTTGTTTATCTCTGTATGTAATTCTTTGTTTCGTTTCATGAATAAACATAGAGCTACTTACTTGCAGTTGTTTCATGTCAATCAAAGCAGTACTTGTCCATTTTTTCGCATTTTACCGCTCTGTGCTTAACTTTTGGAAGTGAGTGTACGATTTTATAAAAGAAATAAAGGCGACGCTTAATTAAGAAAAATAAATAAACAGAAAAATAGTGTATTTTTTGACTGAGTTACCTCGTACTTCAGATTAACTTGTTTCACTCTGAAAATAAATAATTCCTTTCACTTCCCGCGTTTTGTTATTTTTTTTTCCTTTCCTCTTTATCTGATGTGATTTAATTCAGCAAATGCTTTCTAAGTCTAATTGACATTCTAAGTTATTAATTTTAAATAATTGTTTTCTTAAGAAGACATTATTAAAATATACAAGCATTTCTATAGAATAAAAGTTAGTAGTTTGCTATCTTTGCCGTAGCTTTCTGTTGAATATTAGACGACTCTGGAAACGTCTCTCTCCCTTTGTAAACAAACACTTATCATCCATCTATAAACCTTTTAATTAGTATCATCACAAACCCTGTGACATGATATCATTTCAAACAGCCGGTTGCTTAGGAAATCTACGAGAGCGAAGCTGATATTATACCAACTTTATGGTAATATTTTCCTGAGAAGAAAACATATATTCCATATTTCCTATGAAGACAAACTTAGATAAGACCACTGCGGAACTGTATTGAGCCTTTGCCTCCTCCCTCTCCTACATAATTTTATTTGCTATTTTTTTTAATCGACAAATAGGACGATAGTTAAGACTAGACGCAAGTTTGGAATGAGTATGACTATTTTTTGTGTGATCAGAATGGAGAATTGATTTTTAAAACTTAATTTAGCGACCCCTACCCACTTGTGTTGGAGCCTTTGTGCAGTGCATAACTTGCACTCGTAGGCCTACTTGCAGCGGCCATGCTTAGAAGCCAAAGGAACTACAGTCTATTGTATTTTCCCCGTATTTGTGGGAAGTTAGGGCAGAAATTTCATATGAGAGAGATTGATTACTTGAGTTTTTATTTCGTCCAAAAAGCACTAAATACTTGGAAGGCAAGAAACTGCTCAACAAAAATTTTACCTGATTATTATTTACAATATTTTATTATTAAGCTTAAGTCAAATTATAAACATAACAGAAATCTGAAATTTAATAAATACTAAATAATAAAAGGTGATTCTTTAGTTCTGCCATCGTATCATGTTCTTGATATACAACATTACTATTATTACTATTGATTGAGAAGTGATCTTTTAAAAATATCTGTAGAATATTAAATTACAGGATGTATCAGTTGGATCAGTTCAGTTTTTCACCAGATAACTTTCGTAGCAACTTTTTCGGACTTTTCACCAGCGCTTCAGCAATGAGGTATTGGTTCTCTTCGATAGTGATTGTGGTTTGTGATCCTTTCGCAGCATGTTTTGCTGCAACAAAACCAATGTCTTGAGATTTCTTCTTGATTGCAGTCAAGTGCGGTTGTTTCACGTTTCGGAGAAAAACCATATTCCTCATCAAGTAAATGTCTTGCTGCATAGATGTTGCGCTACGACTCATAAATAAACTTAATGACAGATACATGTTGCTTTAACGTCGACCGGAACGCACCACTTCCCTGCCAACCATTGTAAATTATTGCACGGTCACTAACGCGCATTCAATGTCACGAGATGCTCGTACTCACATTAGGTGCATGCCCACTGTCGTACTCAGGTGAAGCGTTCCGGTGTGTTAAGATATTGTTAGACTTGGGAAAACGTTTAATCTGCTGAAGAAAATGGCTCCCACGAAGAAGTTACCGGGTTGACCGGGCCCAACTGATATAGCCTGTAAAATAACCTGTCTGTGTTATTTTTTTTTCATTATTTCAGCTCTTTAAATCTGAGAAATACAAAATAATAAAAAAAATCATTTCATTTTTTTTTTTTTTTGTGTTAAAAAGATTAGTGGATTACACTGATGCTTTAAAAATTAAAAATTACTTTTATTTTTTTGAACCTTAAAAGAATAAAAAAAAATAGCCAATATTATGTTAGTGAAACTGTGTTATTTATCCCTAATCAAAGCATCAATGCTGTTTTATTTCGTTTGGTTTTTAATTTCATCTTATTCTATCTGACAAATCTTCATCTCTTGTTTATTATCCACTTCCCCGTTAAAAAGGCCTGGTAATAGTGATTTCATCATCTTTAAAGTAATTAGGCCGGCCGTCCACTGGAAGCGACAACGCGATACAAATTTTTTTTTCGTAAACTAAATTTATTAGTTTCTCACTCTCCATTTTTGTCGCGCTACACGGTCAAAAAAAACAAACAAGATTGAATCTTTTGCGATGTAGCACGACAACCCGCTATGTCGCACGACAAATGTTCTTCCACTGGACGAACTCCAATGCTATTACTATACATACGTTTGATTCGTGTATCGCGTTGTAGCCATATGTCGCTAGTTGTAGCGCTACAAATTTGTAGCGCGTTGTCGCTTCCAGTGGACGGCAGGCCTAAATTTTTACAGAAAAATCACGGATGTGCTAGATAGGCTAAGAGAAAAACAATTAGCATCTCCCCTCCCAATTAAGATGTTACAGTGCAACTTGGATAATTCGAAGCTGAAGGGACCACTACAAAACTTCGAATTATCCAAGTTTTCGAATTAAACAAGTTACATCTTTTAACTTTAATTTCAGTTCCACTGAATGCTTAAAAAGATTATTCTGTCAGTAAGTAAATATTTATTCAGAAAGATCATGGTATGAAAGACTTAAACACTATGTATGTAAACAAAATGAGATTTATATTACGTAAGCTACAGTATATACAGTGAAACCTGTCAAGTTGACCACCTGTCTAAGTTGATCTAATTGACCAGGAACGGAATGGCTTAATTACTTTAACATTGAGTGAACCCTTTATAAGTTGACCACCTGTCTTAACTTGTATGTTGACCAGGTAATTAGGTAGAATTTGTCACAAAGCATAGCTCAAAACCTTTGTAAGTTGACCACTTCCAGAATGTTTTCTATGTCTTTCTAACAACTTTTATATTTTTTTTTTCTAATTTTCTAAAGAAAGAATTGTTAAGGCGTGTTTTAACGTCCATGTATTACTGTAATAATAAATTGAGTTTCATAATTAAATTAACTTGTTTCTGTTCAACTTACTACTGATAATATTCAATAATTAATTAATTGATGTATAATTAATGTTTAACCCTAATAAGCAATATTATTCTTATTTTGTATCATTTTCATTTCATATTTTGTATAATTTTGTAGTACTATACTATGTATATGTATAGTAGTAGTACGTAGATGATAAAATATGAAAATCAAAAAGGAAGTATTATACCCTTGGTAAGTGGACCACGAAAATGTGGAACCACTGGGTGGTCAACTTAGCAGGTTTCACTGTATTACATTCAACACAGAAAATTATAGTTTTTCAAAAAATTGTGCAATGTCTGATTGTTTTGTACAATTCCGTCGCTTAAGATTAGCAAAATCATCAAGCATGTTTAGTGAACGGAAATCAGCTTCATTTATGTTGGTTTGTCCTTCAATGTACCGACGAAATTCGGCGCTATCCCATACTCGTAGGCGATTTGGCATTTCTTCTTCACACCCTTTTCCACCTCGCGAATGACGGCGACCTTTTCAGCGAACGTTAAATTCTTGTACATGCGTAATTTACTGCAAGACATGGTGACACTGACAGCAGGAAGCTCGAATGGCGTCTGAAGCGTCACGTGTCGAACGGTGACGGGAAGGGGATTTCAGTTGTCACGTGTCGAATTTCTTAATATTGAAACGCCGAAAAGTCGTTACGGTTCGAAATTTTTTATAAAAAACTTCGAATTAAGGAAGTTGAACTTCGAATTATCCACGATTTTTTAACATTGATTTAATAAGAAATTCAAGGGACCAAGAGAAATCTTCGAATTAACCACGATTTCGAATTAAAGACGTTCGAATTATCCAAGTTGTACTGTATTATACAGCCACATTTTTCTTTCAAAGAATTATTTTCTTATAAACAACATAGGAATAAGGTACATAAATATTTGATTTCAAATATATCCAGCCATCTTCAGTCTAATAAAGACATTCTGTTTGCACGACTTCCTTCATTACATTCATGTCTTAACATTTTCCGTATATCTCTTTCCAAACAATTCTAAATTTTCTTCCATCTTCGCAGACCTATGTTTTTAGATGCTCTTAGAAAAGGACTGTTTTCATTGAATAAATACTGATGAGCACTGTTTTATCACTTTTTTATGACTAATTTATCACTTATTTCATCAGAAAACGAATGGCCATTTCTCCTTTTATTTTCTATTAATTAATTTTTCCGTATACATCTTTCCTTTAAGATGTATCCAAATATCTCTTTTCTAAGCATTAAAAGTTGCTATTCATTGATAATCTTAATAACCATCAAGGGAAAGGGGATCCTAACATGTAACAGAACTGATAACTGTCACCCATTTGCAGGTTAGAAATTTCTGAGGAAATTACAATTCAAGGTAACTTACCCCCTCCTTCAATGTCAATGTATTGGAACTCTCAGCTTCTGAGTCAGATACTGGTTTTTGTATTAACCAGAAGACAGTTCAGAGCCATTAACAATCTATTCCAAATCTCTTCATTCCAGCTTCGATCTCAAATGTGAATCACAATTTCCCTCTAGTTCCTTCTACAAATTTAATGACTTAATCAACATTCATTTTCCTCCAATGAAATAATTTGGCATTTTCAAAGAATTGGCTAGTTCAGAATTACTGTTAAAACTTCAGAAAAAAAAAGGAAAATAACCAGAAATCCGGCAGCACACTTAACAGCAAATCACACTTTGGCACATATGTTTCTCAAATATTATACAACTCTGCTACGTTGCAATAGAATACTATTGCCTTTGACTGAAGTTGCAGATAACAAATCTAGAATTTTTCTTTTTTTTTCTTGCATCACAGAATTTTTTTTTGATCAGTCCTTATCATGATTTTCTGTTCTTTACTATATTATTATTTTGCAGAAGTTGAAAAACAATTCTCCAAAATTTTGTATTTAATATCAGTAAAATGGAAAGTTAAAATTAAAAGAATTATGGCTCTCTGCAAAAAAAGGAAAGAGAATATTTGAAATCCAAATGCCAATAAAAATAAAAACCCAAAACTACGGATCAAACCTAAAACAAAACCTGATAAACATTGCGTGTCAGAATCTTAATTTTATTTTCAATAATCATCTTTCTTCAAGAGCAGCAACAAAAAAAAAAAAAAAAAAAAAAAAATCAAGTATAGTTTATTAATGGGCGATATCAAGGCGTTTACTAAGTGATAGAATTGCTGTTTCATGCTCTTTGGCAATCAACAGCGAAGAGTAGTCACCAGTAAACAGTGAGGTAAACTAACATACTGTTATCTCAGTAGCAATAATTTTAACATTGTAAATTAATTATTTTACAATAATCTTTTAGAGTTTATTTTCTCTTTGTTTCTTTATAATTATGAAGAATACATTATCTTTATGTGTTCATTTACTATTACATGTAAAAAGCTGACTTACTTTTGTTTGCATTTTTTTTTAATTCAATGATTATCACAATTAAGTGAATACACTGACTGCTCAATCAAAAGTGGACACCTGCCGTAGTGGAACAACCCATGCAAATTCGGGCAGTAATAATTTGAATATATTCATTATAAAACAACAGACATGTGTAGTTGGAGTCATTTGGTGTCTAACCACATGCTGAGGTAAAATGCCACCATCAAAGCAGCTGAGCATTTTTCAACGTGGAATAGTCATAGGCTGCCACATAAGTGGCCAGTGTGTGTGAACCATAGAAGCGACAATGAAACTGCCAAAGTCGACCGTGGGTGCTATTATCATGAAGTGGAAACGTGAAGGAGTGGAAATACAACGTCTTGGAGGTGGCCGAGCCCGCATGCTGACCGACAGAGACCGGAGGGCCCTGAAGCAGTTGATACGGCAGAACAGGGCTGTTCCAGCAGAATAACGGCGGCAGGACTACCAGCAGGCAATGGGAACAACTGTCAGTACCATGACGATTTGTCGGGAGCTCCATCCCTTAGGGTAGACTGGTCGAGCTGCTGCCCACAAGCCTAACATCACCCCTGTAAATGCCCAGTGTCGTGTGGCCAGGTGTAAAGAGTCAGGGTCTTTGTCGATGGACTGCTGGAAGGGTATTATGTGGAGCGACGAATCATGCTTAACACTCTACCAATCGGATGGGAGTGGCATTTGCCAGGGGAGCGGCTGCTACCTGAGTGTGTCATCCCAACAGTGAAGTTTGGCGGTGGTGGTGTGATGGTGTTTCTCCTGGTTTAGACATGGTCTGTTGGTTGTGATCGAGGGGAACATGGCATCCACACAGTATCCGGAAGTTCTAGACAATTCCATGCTTCCGATCGAGGGGAACATGGCATCCACATAGTATCCGGGAGTTCTAGACAATTCCAGGCTTCCTATGTTGTGGTCGCAGTTCGGTGAAGAGCCATTTGTATTCCAGCATGACATTGCGTTGTGCCGTAAGGCCCGTGTTGTAAGTGCCTGGTTTCCGGATGTTCAGGAACTTCAGTGGTCCACCCAGTCTGGATCTCAACTCTATTGAACATCTGTGGGATGAATTGGAGTGCCGGATTCGTGCGTGTCCGATACAACCCCAAAAACGCATCCAACTTGTGCAGGTTATGAAGGAGTGGCAAAAATACCGGTTGCTTGCAATCAGAAACTGGCGAGAGCATGCCACGGTCTGAGGATGCTGTGCTTAGAGCTATTAGGCATGCTGTAAATAAAGCGTCTCTTCCATATCACAGGTGTCCACTTTCAATTGAGCAGGCGGTGTATATATGTAAACACATGAGTAGTGCATCAAATCCTTGGATATATTGAACTATAGTAAAGCATTATATTATTATTATTGATATTCAAGAGGGAGTAGAGTTTGATAGGGATAAGTTTAAGAACTACTGCACAGAATTTGACAGAAACTACATGCAAACTACCATGAGGCCTTTGGAAGATGTCTTCCATGTAAAGTCCTGTAGTCGCCATGAATACATCTCAGAAAGATCAAGTTCAATTATTTACTCTCCACTTGTTTTACATTGAACATTAAATTTGTCAACTGCATTAATTATAGATCTACACAAATAAATATGTAGGTCTCAAGTTAAAGCAAGAACATCAAAATGAAGATGATAGAGTTGATCAAAAGGGTTGAATGTTTCAAAGATTGTGAAAGTCAAGTTAAAATTAAATACAGCACGAAAGTTGTAAATGACTTATTTACCATCTTTTTAGTTAGCAATGTAGTGCAAAAGTACAGAGGTAAATTTATTATGGCAAATACTGCAACATTGGCGAAAAATGTTAATGAAAAGGAAATCAGAGTTGAAGTAACAGTTCTAAGAGACAGAGTAGCAGCCTGAGTGCCTACAAACCACATCACCTAGAAGGTCTAAGAGACCAAGCAGTCTAGCATAATAGTTTCAAAGCATCATTAAATTTCTTAAATACTTTGAAACAGAAATATGGAGTAAATGAAAGAGACAAGATACACTACTCAAAACTATTGCCAGATAAGCTACTCAAAACTAAAGAAATTCATTGCAGAAAATAATATTCATGATAGGTGTCCACAATTTATTTGGAATATCGACTAATTCAATGTAATTACTAAAATATCTTTGCAATCAACACTAACATGGAAAGGTACAAAATATACTATAAGAATACTATATGCATTTAATAGCTCAATGCAAAGCTGTACAATTGATGCGGCTATTTTCCCAGATACATTGATGAAGTTGTACATCTTTGAACTTTGGGGTAAATTTAGCCTATATGCTACAAAGTAAATCAAAGTTTATGCTGATGATTATTTTTGTTGATGCAAGTGCAAATAACTCAAATGTCAAACATTTCTTCAAATCTAAATGAAAATGTGCTTTATGACTCTTATTAAATATGTAAATCAGAATACAAATGCAGAGACTGTTCCAGAGAAGACAGTGGAACTAAAGATCTTCTCACTAATGATGATGAAATAAACCCGTACCTCTGAAATACTTCAGGCCATAAGCAGATCCAAGGGAAGAGGCTAGTGGGGGCTATAGCCCCTCCCTTCAGCTGTGTTATAGATTGGATAAATTGGGGTTTACAAAGGCTGCTGCCTGAAAGACATTAAAATTGCCATGATGACGATTTCAATGGCTAATAAAATGCTGGCTACTAGTGTGCGCTTCGGACTCACAGATATAGTCAGCTCTTCTGAAAAGTTAACTCCCCCCCCCCTTGAGAAATCCTGGATCCGCCAGTGCTTCAGGCAATAGCAAAGCTTGCTGAATAAATGAAATTACATAAACTATCACTGAAATTTTGTTATTTGATGATGGCTACTATTTATACACTTTCAGAAACACATTTATTCGTAAATGCAGGGCTTTAGAGCAGACCAAATTTGTAATTGCTCTGCTCCAGCTCCGCTATCAAAATACTTGCTCCATGCTGCACAAATAATTTTTTTAATTCATATTACCAAAGATCAAATATTAAAAAACAAGCATTTTTTTTTAAATAAACTTTATTAATCTTCATAATTAATTCTACAAAAGAGAACGGTGGATAGTAAGTCATCTTTCATCACCTGTCTCGTATGACTTAATGTCAATTTTAAGACAGAAAATAGTAATTCGATAGTGACTTGTGTAGTGGATATACTCGATGCAACTCAACAGGCAGTTTGAATTCGGTATGGCTAACCCTCAATAGCTTCAAACACTAATTGAACTTCTTTTAATCGTTCTTTTGCTTTTATCGTTTACGACGAACTCAGTGAAATCCTATACAGAGGATCTACATAAACTCCAGCAAGGAAATGGGTGCATTGGAAAAGATTTTCTTTTATGTTTTCCCTTGGAGATCAAAATTGTCTTGGAGAAATTTTGCAAGTTTTTGCCGCTATTTCATGTAAACTCCTGGAGTTACATCAGCTGCTGAATTGTAGTAAAATTTGCCAGGATATCTCTTATATTCTTAGCTTCGTCCCATTAGGCTTTAGTTAATATCATTTCTCTAGCTCCATGTTGGCAATATAAGGCTAGGATCCTCAACCCATTGTGCAGGAACATCCATGTTGAGTTCTTGGCCATCATGTTCCTCAGTTTTTTCCTTCAGTGAAATCATTTCGGTTTTGTTTATTTTATCACAATTAGAAACGATCTCACTCTTGCTGAATTCTTTTTACAGCAAACATCATGTTTGCTGCATTGTCAACACAGATACTCAAAATTTGATGTAAATATTTAAAAAAATTAAAATTTTAAATTTATAATAATAAAAAAAATCTGGAGCAGTGGAGCAGTCAAAAACTTGTGTGCTCCGGCTCCTCACCAGCTCCGGGAAAAAATATTGCTCCACTCCAAAGCCCTGCTTAAATGTGCTTGGCAGAATGTTGGTAATGAAACAAACATGATTCATTCACTGTCAGAATGTTAATGATATGTTATTCAAAGCTGATTTTTTTGTAGTATAGATATTTCATGAAGACAGATGAAATGAATTTGCAATTAATGCTGCTCATATGTTCCAAAGCAATTTTCTTCAATCACTTCACTGAAAATTGCTATCTTCATTTAAGTAAAACTTGTTTTGGGAAATACTGTTCTTCTTCTTTTTTTCATCTCTATTTTTGTTGAAACCTGGATTATATCAGTTCTCCCTTTCAGCCTTTTTATATTACCATTTCCTATTTTCTCCAACCATTTCATCCCACAACACAATACCATTGATCTCTGATCCATCTGATCATTTGTATGGAGTTTAAAAGTTTAAACTGTAATTGTCCTTAATTGCATTACTTTTCATAAGTTTATTATCAATCAGTAACGGCAATACCTAAACAAAGTAAATCTTTTCTTTCTTCCTAATTCTTCCATGAATATCTCCTAAACTATTGAGTGTTGTATATATGTATTTGGAACCAAATCGGTCAAGAAGGATTTTAGGAGTATCTGCCGGAATATCAGACATTCCTCATGAAATCACATATAATATATCTACATATATATAAATATCAGGTCTTCCTTGCTGATAAATATGATGAAATGGTCCACATTTTCTACAATATTTAATACTAACTTGTAAGAATAAAATATAAGGAATTTTTCCTCATTTATTTATTTGTTTTGATGAATTCTTTATTATAATAGTAACTTAAACATTAAGTTAATGTTTGTTTTTTTTTGGAGATTTTACAGCATTTCCTTTAAACAATTAAAAAAAAGTTACATTAAATTTATACACAAAGATATTATCTTATATCTTTAGTATAATTATTAAAAAAGTAAATTGAGCATATTTAGCTGCTGTGAAACTATACACTTAGAAGAATTCTAAAATTATCAACATTTTGACAACTCCAGTTAACAGCATCAGACTTACATTGTTGTGCATTTCAGACATGAATTTTTGAAATGCTTATATTTAATTTGATTTAGATGTCCTGAATAGTCAGGATTTAATTCGTAGTTAAGACTTTGGAATTTTTTTTTTTTTTTTCCCTTTATCAAACTAATAGATGGAATCAATTATCTGTCTTTTAATAGTAGCCTACTATCACCAGGATTTCTGGAATCAAGTGAACTATAATGACTTGCTCTGATCTCAAAAATGAAATGTAAAAAGGGTTTGGCAAGTCTTTAAATTATTAATTATGATTTTTTTTATTCTTTTTAATCATCTTTCAATGCACTATTAAAAATAACATGCTGTTATCTGGAGCAGTCAACTTCAAAGGAATAATTAAAAAGTACAGGAAGGTTTCACCTGTCATAATCCTGTCAGATCAAGAGTACATTTCCATCAAGTATACAGTCTAATTGCACTGCCTTTAAGTAGAATTTATTGTAACTTGTAAGTCATATTGTAAGGAAGCAGTTTCCATAAATTTATCATCTGTACAAAAAACATATCAAAAGTTTTAACAGTACAATCTTAAAACACAAGAAGGGAATAAGATCTTAGTTGATAAAGCTATACGAGACATCACACCTAAATTTATGGGATTGTAGAGTAAAATACTAATTTCAGTTTAACTGGAGAAGTTGTGGACTGTATAAACAAAGTACATTGTATTTCAATGATAGTTATTGTCTTCTTTAAAACTTTAATTATGTTTATAACAAAAAAAAAAAAAAAATTTGAACATAATGTAAAATGCAATTCATGAAAATAATGGCATTATAAATTCAAGGTGTTTATTAAACAGGAGTCACCTTTATATCTAGAAAATCAAAATATTTAATGTTTATTATAAAATGACTTTTCTGACCAATATTTTTTTGACAGGGTTCAGTCACTAACATTACTTGTTCTTTTCCTGTTATGCAGCAATTTCAACAGATATCAATTGTCAGACATCTATAAAAGTCAAAGTATTCAAAATGAAATCAAATAGAAATGAAGAACCAGGAGCTGATCAATGAACAGTCTCCAATTTTCTTGTGATGTAATGATCTAACATAAGGTTTCTCAAATATAACATTTTTAGAATCTGATGATTAATGCAGACTTGTGAACATTTTCTTGGCACTAGATCACAACAAAATCATCTTCTTCTTAAGAAGTTTCATAAATAACAGTGGATGTCAGTTTGAAGATAGAGAAGAATATATTGCAATATACGGCACATGATGAAAACAAAACAATCATGACATGAATAAAAGGGATGGGAGGAAGGCAGGACGTCCACTAAAACTTTAAAACCAAAACTATCCTTTCTTAAACAACTTTGGGAAGTTAAAATCAGTTACACATTTTCACAGTAAAATAGAAATAAAAAGCAAATGAATTTTTTGTTTGTTTTAAGTTTATAATTAAATGTAGCTGTCAGTATTTATAAAATCTATTGGTTTCTACTTGTAATAATAATAACTGTATAATAACTATATACAAAAATTATTTGCTACACAATATATATAAATAAATATTTATACTATCTAAACCATGTATATAATTACATCAATTTTTTTTGGCTCAAAATTAATTAAAATATTGTAAGTAGATATTAGAATAATATATAGAAGAATTTCTATAGCATTGTAATCAATTCAAAACAAAATAATAATTACTTACAAATACTTATAAGGGATATTTTATTCCCCTCTTCCCTCTCTTTGGATTTCAGTATCTTGTACTCGTGGTTAACCAAAACACACAGTAATACATTCTCAATAAATTGTGAATAATTTGTCAGATTCTAATATTAATAGTTGTTAAAATAAACATCATTAAAATTTGGATGGAAAGACTTTTTAGATTTGGAATACCATTAAATAGCATTATGTGGTTGTTAAAAATTTATATTTCTTCATGAAGATTCTAAATTGAAACTATGTGATATTAGGGAGAGGTAGGGAAAACCAAGATAGTAGTTATAAAAAAAAAATATGCATATAGAAATTGGATAGAGTGCTTGAAAATAAACTCATTTGTAAAACAAAATACTTCTTAATTAAAAAAAATATGGTAATTCTTTTTTAATAAGCAGCCGATATAACACTCAAAATGAATGCTAAACCTCGTTCTTGCAAATAATAAAAAATGTCTTAGTCATTTATATAATTTCCTTATTTGCAACAAAAATGATATTAAATGTTAACTTCAGATGTCACAAACAAACATATAGTGCATGAAATTGTATATATAATGGTTTTTATTAATGTTATAGTGCATTGTAATATAACTATGATTACTTGCCAACTTCCAGCTAAAAAAATATATCACTATATTCTGTAGGTTGGATATGAATTAATCAAATAAGTTGAGCACTGAGTATTCAAAGAATACTAGGTAAATGATTTGCTAAAATGAGGTTATGTCAATGAGGTAGACAAAAATGAACCACCTACTAGCAAAAACTATTTCACATAAATGGATTTAATTTCAGTTCATAGAAATTAATAAGAATTGTTCTATTTTTTTTTTTTAAATAAATATGCTATTGAGCTAAAAGCAAAGTGGACCATTTAATATTTATTGTTAAAACAGTCATTGTTGTTATCATTTATTAAATAATGAAGTGCTGGCTTGTTATTAACATCAAGTTCTATTAATTGAATTCAGAACTTATTCCTTATACATCTTAGGATAAGATCAAAGGATATCAACATGCCTTTTTCAACATATTGCATCATCAAGAAATATTCTACTCCCAGCCAGCAAACTGTGATAATTATCATAAAATATGCCGGATTTTATTTTAAACATTTCATAGTTGGTTTAAGTTGCTTCCTAATTTCCATTTTTATTATTTTTTTTTTTCCATTAAAAACATTACGATTGCTTTTTCTCAACAAAATTTCAAACTTTGTCTGTCTTTACTATTCACAATGATCATTATAAAAAAATTTATAACTACTAAAATTTATAAGGCTTTCCATTACTTTTTAGATGTGGATATAAGGGAAAGGAGGAGAGGATAAAAATGGTTATCAATATATAAAAGAAACAAAAGGTAAAATTTACTGATAATTATTGAATTTTCTTATTTGCTATGTACAATATGTTTAACCATTTTTTTTTTTACTCTGTCAATCTCAAATGAATAAATTTATATTAAAAATCAAAAACAAAAATGTGGTCAAATTTCAAATTCATTTTCACTGCCTGCTATTATTCTAAAGCAACAAATATGTTTTATCTAGCATTTGTACTGTATTAAAGATCCCCATACCTCTCCAGTGAGTTTTAATAATTAAAGATGAAAGCAAATTTCTGAATCATTATAGATTTTTTTTTTTGAAGCAAGCATATGTACATATGTGTATCAAAAATCAGGCTTGTAATTAAATAGAAATTTGTACAAAAATGGTCACAAAATGTCATTAGGTATTATTAGTATCTTCTCTACAGTATAGTATATAAAATTAATATAAAAATGGCAGTAACAAGATGTTTGAACATCGTTATTTAAAAATAAGATGTATATCCGAGACACCATTCTAAAATTAGAATGTTTACATGAACTGTACAAATCAAGAGGTAGTCTTCTGAAGGTGCGACTTAAATTTGATGTTATGGTTGCTGTTTTTCTGGAAAGGGAGGGGGATAAAAATAGAGCATGTCTGGACAATGTTATATTTTCAGAGACGATAAGAAACTAATCCAAAAAAAAAAAAAGGGAATAAGATGTTTACAGCGTAGACTGATCTGACTAGAGTGCAATGCAGTGAATGATATATATATAATAAAATGAAATGTAGTAATACTGAAGATAGCTATGTGAATATGTTTTGAAAAGTATTTCACAGAACACCTAGACAGCTCACTCCCTGTAAACTGTTATTTGGTTAATGGAAAATTTAATCTTCCAAGAAATCAATGCAATTTCTTTGATAGCGTAACTAAATCCCTCTCTCTCCCAATGCTACTTGCTTGTTAGAAGAAAATATCGTATTCCTGATAAATTATGATTTGTTTTTCATTCAAATTATATAAAAGATTTTAAAAAGAAATCGTGGGATGTATTGTTATTTTAGCAAATTTTGAATTTAAAACTGAGGTTATGAATGACATTTTCTTTTCCAATTTGGTAGCTGTCTAGTTTAAAAACTTATTGCAATTAATTAAAGCTTAATATAATTAGGGAGGGTTTAGAGGAGAGAAAAGATCCCATATAAATATTACAGCCACTGAAATTTAAATAGATAATCAGTTAGCATTTCTTAGGAACTTTTTTTTTTCTTCTTAAGTTTCTTCTCATATCATAATCTATACAATATCATCACAGAATTTCAGCTAATATCATATTTCTCTTTTTTGTTTCCCTTCACATTCCTTACATTCTATACATTTAATCAATGTCGTTTTTATACACTGATAACTAAGTACAACTAACATAAAAATTATAACTAATAACTTTCACTTACATACATGGTGAATATTCACAAAATTCAACTGATTCACTGAAGAAGCACTATAAACATCAGTATTACTTGACAATGAAACAGAACATCAGACTCTTTTAAAGATTATGGTTGGCACTATCAGTACCAATAAAAATTCTGATATATAAAAGTAAGGATGAAATTCTACTTAATATCAAATACCAATTAATTGAAAATAAATTAAAAACATAAATCTGTCTTTAATAAGGGTAGTGGAAGATGAATTTTAAATATAATATATAATGAATACAATGCTACCATATTTACAATTTATATCATGAAAGTTCAGGACTGATTTAAAATAATGAGAAATATTAATGTAATTTTTTATTAGAAATGCAATGAATTAGACTTCACTTAGACGCATTGTGCCCGAGATAAACAAGACCATCCACTCTTTCAGTTTAGTCAACTAAAGTTCAATTGATGCTTGAAGTTGAATGAATGTACCACAAAGACAGGAGTGATTTGGCTTTATTTGTTTTTGAAACCTACTGTCATTTTTAGAATGGAAGGTAAATTCAAACATGATTTCATATTGTACATGCTGGAAAATATATTGATTGGGTTGCAACATTTAAGATAAAACCATTGAATCACAGTTCCCTGCAAACAATGTTAATGCAGACATGCAGTTATCACTAGATTCATTGCATTCCAACTTTTCAGATAAAACAAGTGTCTTGTCTCCTATACTAATTTAACTTGATTTGTCAATGCTATTTTTTTCTCCCATTTAATCCACAAAAAACCATTGTTCTGTGTCTACATGTTCAAAATTGGCGGCAAGAGAGCTGAAGAAGAACATTTCCAAAAATACTTCCAAATGTAGCATCTTCACTTTTCAAAGACAGCAAGTTGATTTCTTGGAGAGAAGGATTAAAGGCCAAAGTGATTATTTATATCTTCATTTTTTACATTGAATCAGAGCGGGAACTTTTTTGACCTAAATTGTAATTTATGAATTTTTAAATAATGCAAACATATGGTATTAGGCAAGGTAGTGTTAAACTATATTCATTGTAATATGTTAAACTGAAATCTCAAAGGAAATAAGTGGTAATTTTACAAAAGTAAAGAAATAATTTTTATTAGATCATTCTTTTAATGAAGTTAAATGCAAAATAATACTTTTTTCAAAGTTTTCAATTCCTAGTAAATTATTCTTGGAAATTTAAGTTATCAAGAGAACTTATGAATTATAAAAACCATCTAAGACATTCAGTAGGAATAGCTTTTCTGCTATTATTTTTAGGTTTTTTTCCCCCCCACAAACTTAGGAAGGAAAAGCATTTAAACTGAATGGGGAAAAAAAAAAAAATAATGAGTCAATCCCCATCTGAAGAGAGGAAAAAGGTCTTAAAGTAAAGATAAGGTGATAACATTTTCATTTCTGAATGTTGAAAAGTTCAAAGTTAAGGTGCTATTTTAAATTGATGTCTCAAATATTAACCTTTGTTATACAGCTCATTAACATATTAATAACAGACTTTATTTAAAAACACTATGTTTAATTGCTAAAACAAATTTTTCTTTTAGAAAAAATACTATGAAGTATTTGCTTTAATGCACTTCAAACATTATCTCATTGTTCTGAAGAATTAATGGATGAATTGTGTTAACATCACTGATATCTGAATAGGTTTCATCTCAACAGGTGGTCTTACCATTCAATCGAATTGAGCTGACTATTTCTTCTCTTCTGGCTTAATAACTTACCATGAGATATAAGGTGGATCAAAAAATAATAAGATAGGTGTTCTGTAAAGGAAATTTCGCTTGTTGATTAAAACTAATATTCCTCTTTAAAATAAATGATTTGCCTAAATTCTGTACTGTTATAAGAAAATAAAGATCATTTCGAGTAAGAGTGATGCCAACAACAAAGAGATGTTTCACTATATCATTATTTACACCAAACTGACATTTTGCACTTTGTTACAATGTATTATAATTACAATGAAAAAAAAAAAAATGAAAAAAAAAAAAAAGAGAAGAAAAAAGACTAATCCATAAGAAAAAATCTGCCTGTTTATCAATACTAGTTTCCATAAGTATTTCTAGAATCCTAAAAAGCTGAGTCTGATATACCTAATATGCTCCAATAAACTCTTATTGGCTCTTTTTGTCGCCGATCTCTAATAAGCACCGGGCTGCAGAGGGGACATGGCCAAATAGGAGTGGTCTCTAATAGTAGCCGGTTGTAGCCAGGTCTTTGATATTTGCCTACCGGTACCAGTGTAAGCATCCATATCTTTATAGTCGTGCTTAATACCTTATGGTACATTGCCTTACAAAATGCCGCCGAAACAGTCATTTGACATTGCCTTTAAGAATCGCGCGGTGGAATACGCGAAAGAAACTTCCGGTGAGGCAGCCGCCCGTCATTGCAGATTCGGACGACGAATAGCAGCGAAAGGTACAGGAAGACATTGCCATTTATCTTCAAGCCTTATGTAGCCTGTGAAATTCAAATAAGTAGCTGTCTGTAATATTAGCCGGTATTTATGTGTAAAAATTTTGATTTTCTGAATGTTTTTGTTAATAATGCCTGGCCTCTAATAGCAGCCGGTCTCTATTAAGTGCTGGGAGCCAAGGCTAGTTTTGCAAATAAACGCCGGGGGCCTCTATTGGAGCATATACGGTAGATATTTATGATACCGAGAGCTGGACTGCCTTACAACAGATTGTTTGATATCATTTTTAATGATGACTATACAATGCAAATGACAATAAGAATGGAAATCGTAAGAGTTTTCTGGGTCAGTCTAAGAAATAGCATTCTTTTGAAATGCCTCCAATTCTGCAAGAAATACAATTAACTTGAGATCTTATACTAGAGTGATTAAACCAAGAGGGCTCTCTTCGTTAAAAAACAACCAACCATAATGCTTGGACAGTTTATCTTAAATTGTTGCATCACAAAGTGAAAAGGCCATCTTGACCTTTTAGAAATTTTTACTATAGATTTTTAGTATATTAAAGGCTTTTTAACAGTTCCCATTACTGACACTAATGAAATGAAATATGAATTATCTTGAAAATTTCCGAAGTGGGTGTAATAACCTTTACATATTGTAAGGATATATCTACCAAAAATATCTGCAAAACAGTAATTTGACAAGAACCAGGATGACTAGAAAATTGTGATAATAAATCTTCATTTTCTGCAATTGACAGCTAATATATCCAAAGAATTAGTTATTGTTATTCAGAGGATAGACACATTGCTGTCTATCCTGAAAAGCTAGCCTGATACCACTGAGAAATCCATGACTGGGAAAAAAAAAAAATCAACTGATCATAAAATTGTGGTTTGGAGATCATAATTGATTTGATGGCCAAATGATAATAAGTGTAACAATATTAGCAATCCTTTCAAACTCCCAAACATAATGCAGATCAAGAGAAAATCATTCTAGCCATGCTTAATTAGTTAAGACTAAGATTTTAGTATAAATACTATTGGTGAAAGTTTTACAGTCTGAGTAAAAAGCCTGCACAAAATGAAAAAAAAAAAAAAAAAATACCAATTCATTTAATCAGTTCTTGTGAAAAAATAAGATTGATTGTTGAGCTTTGAAGATAACTTTGTTATTCAGGTGGAATTGTGCAACTGTATTCTGCAGATCATAACAGAAAACCAAATTGATAAGCAAAATAGAGGACATATGATCATCAAACACAAATATCAAAGTGGAGCTGCTGTCATCCTGCAGAGAGTAGTTGATGGATATCCTTGCCATAGAAGTAGATTAAACTGATGGAGGGAAAAAGAGTAGCTTATTGAGTGAATATGAAATTTTCTTGAGAAGTGATTAATATAAGGAATCGATTAAGAAATGAATTTGAGCTGCATGGCTACATTCTAAATTAAAGATGGCATCAGCAATTGTAATATAGCTACTAAAATAAATGCCTTCTTCAGATGAATAATAATGCTGAATGAACTAGTTCAGCATCAAGGTTATACCTTTGATTCAAATAAAAAAAAATTGGTTAACAGAAAATTTGCAACTGCTCTTCAATACGGAAGATACTCTTATATCTATATGTTTTATCATCCGAAACATCAATGTATATAAGATACTTGTCAGCCAAAGAGCTTTTTGTAGAAATGGTGAGTCCAGACAAGATATCACAAAAGTTCAACAGTAGGAACAATATTATACAGTGTTTCTATAATTCACAAAGATGTCCAGAGAGTTTGCAGTAAGAAATACAGTAATAGCATCAATATCAATTATAATTAGATGCTTTTTTGTTCTGTTTTTGGAATGTATTATCATCTGGTTTACTATAAAAACTGTAATGCTGAAAGGAGTTAAGTCCAAAATGATCAAGAGATGTGCAGACAAGGATTATCAACACTGAAAACATTTCAGTTAGGAAATGATGCTTTTTCCACTTGCACAGACACTTGAAAGACTGCAAATTTTTATAGACTGTCAGTTTTTTATTTGTTTCTAGAAATAGATAGAAGAGTTTCTACAATGCATCAACCGATGGTATCAAGTCAACTGGACTGCATTGCCTAATCATGTTACACTTGATATAATGATCAATGGATGGTAAGAAGCCATAGAGATACTGAATGATACCATTTAAGTCAACCGTACTGGAAAAGTTAAAAAAAAAAATCAAACTAATGTGAATTCATGTAACTCAATTTTAAGGAATTCCACTGAATAATCAACTGTGAAGCAATAGCCAGTTGAATACATATTCAGAAGGAAAAAGAAAACCTTTTCAAAAACATTATGCAGAAATTTATCTACACTGTAATAAACTGAAATAGCAAAATCTGATTAAGAGAAAATAATATGAGAAGGCGAATGAGGCAGATTCAACCGTGAAATTTTGAGGGATGAGCTAATACATCTGAACTTACTGGACAGTAGATGTATAAAATTCTCCAGTTCAAAAACTTCAAGAATTACTACAGAAGCAAATGAATGACAAATACTAAACAAATGTGATAAAAGCATTAAGTATGTTAAATTTTATTTTTGATTTTTACCCCTATTCTCCAGCAATTGGAAGGGAGGAATGATAAACAAATGTGAATAAAAATTAAATTGTCTTAAGATGTTTTAACTTAAGGTGCAAATATCTCTGCTTGATTAGAATTCTGTTTCATTATGATAAATTTGATTTCAGTAATAATAATAAAAACAGCAAAAACATATAAGTTAAAATTATTGACATCTCAATATCTCTTAATGATCATGTGACTTTCCCAAAAAACTAAAAAAAGATAAAAGATCAGTCACTTGCAGAACAGAAAAAAATGCACTGATTGCAAAGATTAAGCATAATCCCAGTTGTTATATCCACCAATGAGCTAATCACCAAAGACTGGATGTCACTCAAAAATGTCATCACAGAATAATAGAGAAAGCTGCTATTCTAGGGATGGCCAATATCTTCTGGAGATTCCAGAAACTTAAAGTGACTTCAGGATTTGTCTCATTTCAAGGTATCATTATCTTGATTCTAAATGAAACCAGTGATTATGTTCTCTAAATAAAATGAAGAAATAATAAATGAATGATATAATGATTCTCAGTGATTCTAAAGCCACAATCCATTAAAATTTAGTAATGTTACAAAATAGGTGTCTGAAAGTTCTTTTTTGTAGGCTTTAAAGCTGTTGTAAGCTTTTTAAGTAGTAGTAGTAATTATATGTTTTTAAAAATGTTGACATCAGGAATAAAAACCAGAAAATCATATTGAAATAGTGAAATGAATCAAAATATAAAAATAAAATTATATTCTGCAAAAAGTAAACTTTTTTAAAAATTTGATTTAAATTTTTTTTACAATTTGATTCTTTTCTTTTCTTTTTTTTTTTTTTTTGGAATTACATAGTTTTATGTATTTTTCAAAGCAAAATTAAAAAAATCAGCAAAGCCTTCATTTTAATGAGAATAACAAAAACACCAATGAATCAGTTTTATTTATCAGTTGTTGCGAGTTAATAAATAATTTTGTTTTAATTACTATAACAGTTTTTTTTAATTAATTTTTTGTTATTTTAAACTTACAAATTTTAGCAGTAACAAAATTATAGCAAATAGAAAAAAAAAATATACTCTCTATTTTTAACAAAGAAATTACCACAAATTGAAAAGGACTTGTTTTAACAATACTTTAAAAATGAAATGATGTTAATATTGTATAATTTTCTGTTAATAGTTCCTTTTCATGTTGATAATAAATTTAAATTTTTGTTCGTAATTGATTTACTTTTAATCTGACACAAAATTACTGAGCAGCATTTCGAAACAAATTTGTATTTTTTTCCCACTGAATATCTGAGATGTTTATCTGCTTCTAAATTCAGAAACTATTGTAAAGAAAATGAATGGATCTAATTGCCTAAAATGTATTAGTAAAAGGAGTAGAATAATGGGGGGGGGGGGGATCCTGTAAAATATTTTCTATTTTTTTCTTTGCTATATTAGTTACTATAAAGATATTTTTCTTATGTCTTCTCTGATTTATGTATAATTATTGATAGTTGTATAATGAAGACAGATCAATGAACAATCTTCAATTAATGGATAATATGTGTAATTAGATGCTGAGTAGGCAGTGACTATTTATAACTTTTAAAGTGCCACAGTGCTTCCATGTATTCTTTCATTGATTTATTGTTTTCAAAATGATTAACAAAATATTCTTGAGGTATTATATAGAATTAGGGAACAATTACATTTTATTTATACATATTTACATACAAACTGTCTCTTTTTTAAGTCCAATCTAGTTATCTACTTACAGAAAGTGCACATAAATTTTAGCTTCAAAACTTATGAGACTAGTGGGATTCTTTAATTTGGTAACTCAACATTGTTCAGGATTTGTTTTCGAATCTGCAAAGATTAATCCAATGCTCTGAAATAAGGGACTTATAAAACATCAATGGTAAACTAACCAGAATTGAATTTTTCAGCAATGCTAACAATATTTAATGTGTAAATTTGTACTTTTCAGTGTGCAATGGATTAGAATTAATGATGAAAGCATTGTGTCAGCATAACATTATCTACTATGGGAAATTGAAAGTCTTCACCAATAAAATTAAATTACCACTAATAATAGTAAATGACTGAAACATATTTTGCTTGAGAATGGTATTGTTGGTGAAACATGGAAAAAGAGGTACCAGTTACAATTTGATGACAATGAGTTAAGGCAGTGAATGACCATTACGACAGACTCCAGCACTTTCCTTATATGGTCCTGAATGCATCCTTGTAATGATCCTTCACTGGATTATTTATCAAGGAAACAACAAGTATAATAACTCCGGAAACATGTATGTTTTTTTTTTGCTTTTTTTTTCTTAGTTGTTCTCTGTATTTAAGGGTAGAAAAGGAAGCCTACATTTAGCAGAAATCAACTTTACTATAATCTATTATCTGGCACTGCTTTCCCCCTCTTCCCTATAAAATGCTGATTGTATAACTTAATAACAGTAGTTAAAAAAAAAAAAAAAAAAAAAAAACTGGAAAAATTAATTGAAATGCTAAAAAAGTAAATAGGGTAGAATCACATTTTTTTTTTTTTTTTTTAGAAATAGGCACTAAAATAAATATATATAGATAATTAAATAATCATTTTAATGTAAAAAGTAAATTCTAGGCTTTTGATCCCTTGTATTAATAACCGGCAACAGGGATAACAAGGAAAGCCATTAGGTAGAATATCACATAATGTATGTGAATTTTTTACCAAAATTTTCTTAAAAAAAATATCATTAATGCATTTCCTAATGCATTTTTCAAAGCACAATATATCTTTTTTTTATCTTCTTTTTATCCTTATGAATTTCAAGGATATTAAAATATAATTTTAGCTGTCATGATTTCATTTGTTAATCCAATAGCAGCTGTAAAAATTGTATTTTCTTTTCATACTTAAGCAATGAAAGGATAAATAACTCTTAAAGAAAGGATATTTTGTAAAAGCCATTAAATCTCCTATCATAACTCATTGTACTTAAAAATAACATTAAAATTGGTTAAATAAAAAAAAAAGAAAATAAAAATAAAAAAAGAAAGCAAACTTCATGCTTATACTAAAAGCTTAATCGCTACAATTGTTTAGAAGCTGCAAGTGCATCAAAATGATGTGAATAACTTGAAAGCCCATAATGAAAACAGTGTGTACATCTCTGTATAGTTAATTCACAGCTGTACAGCAAGCCAGTGCTTGATAAATATAAAAATCTAAAAAGTAATGGTAGAAACAGCAAAATAAATAAATAAAAAAAAATATGCACTTAAAGTTTTTCAAACAAACTTAAGTTGGTTCCCCACCCCCCTCATCTGAAAATTTAATTTACAATAACAGCTGCAGACAAAGACACTTTTTGGGGGAAGGGATAGGAGGGGGGGGGGAGTAATTACATATTTTTGTATAAACACAACTCTTATATTAATTAATTATAAAGCATAAAGGATAATAAAGCTTACAGCTATATTTACAAGAACAGATTATTTTGATAAAGTTCATACAAACACCTGTAAGAAATTTACGCAGTGAATTAGATGAATCAAACAAAAAATGGGATGCATCTACTTGATTCAAAGTTGTGTTAGGTTTTCTTTTTCTTGTCATTTTATCACTCCTGAAAGAACTGTTCTCACATTGTGCTCACTTAAATGTGGTTTCTTCTTCTTTAGAACTTAGTAATTATAACAATTATTTTAATATATATATATTTATATATAATATGGAATCAACAACAGTAATTCAGGCACTCGAGGCCCAGGAAATGGCAAGTTCTAAAAAGACGTCACCTTCCACACCATCTCTTACCATGTGATAATACTAAAACTTTTCAGTCAACAATCACTAATAAACTTCCTTTTTTTTTTGCCTGGTAACAGACAACAGATTATTTGACTTTTCCCAATTACAGTAACCCTTAGAAAAGACACTGGAACACTGAAATACAGAGTGTCAATCAGTATTAATTCCCCAAGGCCCATTGTTAGTCAATGAAAGATCTGGGGAATTGAATGAAAACAACTAATGACCGGTATCACTTTCTTTTTACACAATGTTAACTGTATAACAGCTTAAAACTTGAGATCTTCTGATGCACCTAAATTAGCTATAGTTTTCTTGATGCGAAGTGCAGTTAATCGTGCAGCAGCATTATGATACCAGCATTCCTTCATTACTTTCGACATCACCCGTAATGCCTGTGAACAAATAAAAACAACTCTAATCAGATAATTTTTGAATGATGGAATGTTTAATTTTAATAAACAAAATATTTTTCTCATATTAAGATGAATTTGAAATAGCAGTCATGATTTTAAAGGGGAAACTCTGAAAGCTAATAATGTACTAGATTAAAGCAAGTTAATGTACTAGTTTAAAATAACATGATCCGTAGTACAAATTAAAATTATATTACAAGCAATTTTTAAATAATTTTTCCCATTTATCAAAACTTAAATAAAAAACTGACTGGAAAACCAAAATTTTACTTTCTAGATAAAACTATGATGCTTAAATGAGATTTTGAATTTATATTTTATTCTAAAGAAAAATGAGAAATGAGGGACAATATAATTATAAATTATGATGACAAAGAAAAAAATAGACAAACAAAGCTATTCCAAAGCAAACATAATCCTGAGAACACTAATTGAAATATATGTTTGACAAAATCAATCAAAGAAGTGCTAGATTTCAAAATAAAATGAATAAAATGCTGAGAGATAAAAAGACTTATTTATGAAATGATGGAAGAAGAAATAGTCATTAAGAAAGCTATGCATAATAGAACAGTATGAAGATTTATATAAATACAGTTACATTACGATTGAAGTATTTATTATCCATTCTGCGCGTATAACATTAATACAAAGGACCAAACACACAACAACAATAGAGATATAAATAAATAATTTAATAATAAATAATTTCATTACATGTTGCAAAGGTACTATTCCTTCACAGTCAGATGATCTTAAATAAACACATGAAAAGGAAAACAAGGCTCGGAATTAAAATTTAAATCTAACAATAATTTTGGATAACAATAACTTGCAAATGTAACAACAAATAATCTATCATAAATTATACTGTAGCGCATTCTTAATTGATACTTCAGTATTGTAACAGTGTTTAGATTTAATTAACAATGATTCGTGAAATTTACAAGTAACAATCCTTCTCAATCCAATAGATGACGGGATTGTTTACCATTATATTGTAGCCGGAATTTTTGTGATGTAATGCTGTTAAATTTTGCAGGTTACTCTTCTCTATAGCTGTTTCGTGTTCTTTCATTCGTTTTTTTACTTTACGTCCAGTCTCTCCAAAATACATGCAATTAATACTGCCACCTTCACATTTGATACCATAGATAACTCCCATTTTGTCTTTATTATTAATTTATTAATATTCTTATTAAAGATGTGTTTTAAAGTATTATTAGCTTTGTGTGCTAATTTTATATTTGCTTGATGTAAAATAGGATCAAGCATATGTTTAAGGTTAGCATCATACGGAATAGAAACACATTTCTTATTTTCTTTTGTACTAGGTTTAGAGAACTTAAATTTACAATTTCTTTGCAAAGTTCTGCTAATTGTTTTATCAATAAAATCTATAGGAAAATCATTCTTTAAGAAGATACTTCTGATTGAATTTAATTCATTGGATAATAATAACTGATTTGAGCAAATTTTAATAGCTCTGTTAACCGCCAAAGAAATTACGTTTGTTTTATAAATCACCGGTCCTGCTGAATTGTAATTCATAGTAACATTTGCACTAACTTTCTTCCTGTATACTGTACACGAATCATTGTTAATTAAATCTAAACACTGTTACAATACTGAAGTATCAATTAAGAACGCGCTACAGTATAATTTACATAGATTATTTGTTGTTACATTTGCAAGTTATTGTTATCCAAAATTATTCTTACATTTAAATTTTAATTCCGAGCCTTGTTTTCCTTTTCATGTGTTTATTTAAAATCATCTGACGACGAAGGATAGTACCTTTGCAACATGTAATGAAATTATTTATTATTAAATTATTTATTTATATCTCTATTGTTTTTGTGTGTTTGGTCCTTTGTATTAATTATGATTGAAGCTTTTACATGCAGCTGTAAATTCAATATAAATGATCAGACTTCACTCAGATTAAAAGAATATTATAAATTCTTTAAATTCTATAAATTTATTATTTATTTAGATTTAAATTTAACTTCTGTAAATCTGAGTGCAGTCTGGTCGTTTATATTAACTGTTACATTACTGTTGATTATAATTACTGTGAATTACCATTTAAAAATAAGATTTAGAAGCCTAAGATAAAGGCTTTTTATGTGATTTGTCGTGATTCTTATTTCCATGATTTGTTATAACCAGAGGGTTTAGATACTTTTTATTTTTTTAATCAGCTTAAGGATTCCTTAATTTCTAATACAAAATACTATGCTTTGAAGTCAGATGTACAAAGATCCAGGTGCCAATATCTGGTTTGCCATAGAGAATTAATATACAGCTGTCCCCTGCTTATTCAACAGGTTAAGAACCAGAGTTCTGTTGAAAACCGGAAATCATCGAAATTTTGGAAACTAGTCTTTATTTAGCTCACAAATGCATTTTGGCCAAATGCAAATGTAAAAAATATATTGTATATCAATTCAGAATATGTACAATAGCTAAGTAACACACACCGTACATATTCAGAAGTATAGTTTTATTCTTCGTTTTCCATTGATCGCCTTTCAACCCTTTTCAATTATACACAGAACTCATATTCACAAACGTCTTCCCAAATTATCTGAAAATATATAGTAATATGGTTATGTATGCCAACGACACAGTACTTCTTACAGCAAACAAGAATGTGGAGCAATTGGAGATAGACACGTATATTGCTGTAAATTTGCCCAAGAATATTGTATAAAGAATGACTTAAGTCTTTAATGAAAAGAAAAAGCAAATGTCTTTTGGAAGTTGGAAGGCCACCGTATCAGAGTGCCAAACCTTCACGTAGTTGATAAAATTAAACACCTCAGCATCATTCTTTAAGAGAATATATTGCGGAACTGCCATGTAGAGAGCCTTTGTCTCAAATAAAGTACTGCTCTAATATGCCATAAAAAGAATAAAAGCAATCAGTATACCAGTACTGCATACTTTGCTCTATTTGAAAGCCAACTGTGGTATGGAATTATAGTTTGGGGGAGGCTCCTCAGATGGCAATTTACAATTTTGTTCTGAAACTACAGAAAAAAGGTTGTAAGAATAATGGCAGGTCTTGAACAAGGGGCAGTTGTAGACACTTTTAAGAACTGTAAAATTCTCACGGTTACTTCTATTTACACTCTGGAGATACTGCTCCAATGTGTCACAAAAGGTTTACAAAGAAATAGAGACTTGCATAATACTAGAGACTAATGTCCATTCAAGTCTCTATTTACCCTTCAATAGAACCACCGCAATATGAAAAGAAACCATATGCCAGGGTGAAGATATTTAATGCTCTGACTGAGGAAATTATGAATGACAACCCAACAACATTGAAGAGGTTATGAGGAACTAGTTGCAAAACAGAGCCTTCCACACTCTGAAAGAGTTCTTCTCCGGAAGAGATCATTAAGTTTTATGAACTAATCTCTGCATTCAATTGTGTTACTTGTATATAAATGTATTGCAAGTTATACAATGTAAACTTGTGTGTATATATATACTCATGTCCATAAATTAAGGATAAAAGGAATTGGAAGGGGGGGGGGGACTTGCTTGACAGTCATGTGTCCTGCTTGAGTCCAGGTTCTCTTTGCTCAGCGACTCATGGCATGAGTATGTCTGGCAGATATGTGGAAGTTGATTTAACCAAGAGAACATCATTGAAGGAGATCATTTCGGAGGTGCAGGTATCCTGGTGTGGGCTGGAATCATGATGGGCTCTAGTACACCTCTACATGTCTTTGATAGAGATACAAAGCCAGGTATATGGGGATGTGATATTCAACAATACGTCTATCTCTTCAGGGGTGCAATGGGATCCGATTTCTTGTTTATAGATGATAATGCACGTCCCCACAGAGCAAACCTTGTCAATGAGTCCCTGGAAAACAGAGGCTATCCAGAACATAGACTGGTCAGCGAAGTCCACCGATCAAAACCCTATTGACCATGCTTGGGAGACAATTGCAGGTCGGAATCCTCCTCCTCATTTCCTTCAAGAGCTACATACAGCAGAGTTGCAGGAGTAGAACTTTATTCCTCAGGAACAGTTTGATAATCTCATTCCCAGTATGCCATATTGCTGTATGGCATGCAGAGAATTAGAATTTGCTTTTGTGCCAAGACATGCCAATATCTGAGAGACTCTAAATTTTCTTTTTTAACAATTTATTTCAGCCACGATTGTTGGTTTTATTATCATTTTCAGTTGTATTACACATATGTAAACCAAATTAGTTCACATTAAATAACTGTATGTGTCTGAATTGCCACGATCCTTAATTTATGGACATGTGTGTGTGTGTATATTTAATTTTTATATGACACAGTTCATATCTTAATGAATTTGAATAAAGAATAAAGCATGGTATTCAAATAAATCTTCATACTATATTATTATGTACATCTTTCTTAGTCACTATTTTGTTTCTTCCATCATTTCACAAAGGAGTCTTTTTATAGTTTAGTGTCTCTTTATCTCTCAGCATTTCATTCCATTTATTTTGAAATCTAAAACTGATTTTGATTAATCAGTTAGTTCTATATATAGACTGAATGAAAAGATGACCCAGAAACAACTGAGAGAAAAAGCAGTGTGGGTCACAGAAGTATGTGGAAGATTATGGAAACATCATGAAAAAGCGGACCCACACTTCGAATATATGGATTCTGATTATAATTGAAAAGGGTCAAAAGAAAGGATCATTGAAAAGCAGAAGATGTCTCTATCACAATAGAAAATTCATAATCTAGTCTGTCATAAAAGGCATCCTGTAGAACTGTGATAATATCTGAGGCACCAGGCTTATTCTGCATTCCATTCTCCTAAATTGCATACTTGCTATATGGACTTTATAGAAAACAGCATCACTATGCTTGATATGCAAAAATTATTTCTATAGATTTTCTGAAGTGCATGCAGCACAGAGTAATCTCAAATGTCAATATGCCACAATGATAGAATGTTTGGCAATGAGGCCAAAAGTCCCAATCCAAACTGTGAGAAACTGGACAAAACCATACAGCTAAATGAAGAATTGTTTCTAAGCTTCTTACTTCCCTAGATTAAATGTGACTATTTCACAATTTATTATTGGTCATTCATCATCTTTAAAGTATTAATCGCAAAACATTATTATTTAAACTGATGTGAAGTTCACTTAATAGGCATGAAACAATTGAACCAGGATATCAACTATATGCTATTTTTTGTTTCTGCTTTCTTTTAAACTGCTATATTCCTTATAGAAGACAGATGAACATTTATTTAGCCTAGGATCAATCACTCTTCACTACCATTAATCATCTTATTGCATTTTGTTTAATAATGGAGTTTGAATTTTGCTTAATAACTATACAATTCTTAATACTTCCTTCACTACAAAATTCAGATGTACAGCCACAAAAGACAATGCTAAGTTATTTTACATATAACTCTTTTCTATACTTGTATTCACTTAACATTGTAACATTGCTGAAATTGAGGGATTGTACTACAATTTCTCATTTCTAGAAAATAATCATTAAATAAACATTTATTTTAAATAGGAAGAGCAGTGGAACCTCCATGACTATAAACTAAAAATATAAAAACACATTAAAAATAAAGAAAAGAAAATCCATGTGCTGGGCTCTGCCAGCCTCAAATGAATTTCTTACGGCATCAAAATAAATAAAAAATGCCTAAAAGATATGTAAACACATTAAAATTTGAGACCAAATTTGATGCCGTAAGAAATTCATTTGAGGCTGGCAGAGCCCAGCACATGGATTTTCTTTTTCTTCATTTTTAATGTGTTTTTATATTTTTAGTTTATAGTCATGGAGGTTCCACTGCTCTTCCTATTTAACTTCTAAGTCACCTCCGTTATGAGATCTGCAAAAGTTCATTCTGACTACCCTCAACTGATGATCGCCTAATAAGCGTGAAACAGGCTTGTCTTGAGGTGTCAGATGAACATTGGTCTCAAATTTTAATAAACATTTATTTTCAATAAAATAATATATTAACTTAATATTGTAAACTGAATATCTTTTTATCTATAGTATTATCTTATATTTGAATGATTATCAGCTATCACTTTAGAAAATACATTACTTTTAAGATTAAGATACATGTTTTTATTTAAATGTAAAATGCTACCTTTTATAATGAAATAATAAAACTAATTAATATTCATTATTCTTTCTGGGTAATTTTCTATATTTACTTAATAGTTAGTTACTAATAAAAATGATGCGATTAAAAAAAAAAGAATAAAAAAAAACCCCTTGAATATTTAGTTATGTACTCTTAAACTCTGAAGTTGATACATCCAATGAATTTAATTTGAATATAAAGTTTATCTTATATATTTATAATGTTATGATAAACAAAGTTATTTCTTAACTTTGAAATACTTCAAAATTGTGTTATTCAAATAATGTTCATGTTCATAACAAATGCTATGAAGAATGATTAGGTTCCTATATTTTGGGAGTTTTAAAAAAAGCAGGACTGCTCGCACAACATCTATATTTGATCAGATATGTTAGTCATAAAATGGTGACGAAAATGGCTATGATTTGCCATAGTCATTTGAACTTAACACAATAAATATTTCAACTTACATGATAAACAGATAAGCCAAAGTAGATATCCTTATTTCAAATATAAAAAAAAAAAAAATAATAAAAAAAAAATAATAGAAAAGAAGATCTGAGAGAATCATTTGGTTCATATTATAAAGTTTTAAGCCTTGACATCTCTCCATACTTTATATGCTATCAATTTTACTATGAATGTCATTGTAGCTGCATTTTATGTTTAACTGCATCCTAGCACCATAAGCAGCAAATTTCTCACTTAGCTTGGCACTGCAAACAGTGCTTCACTTCCTGTTTATAAATGGGTATTCAGACAAACTTCTGAACCCACGAAGTTCCTAAGAATATGTTTCTTTGTGTACAGTATGTTTTAATAAAAATGAGTTTATTATTTAAATATTGGTAAAGACATTTAAAAATGCAGACAGGGTTATAATATTGTTTAGCAACGAATATTCTTAATGCTGTGGCATATAATCTTTGGTTAATTTAAAAGATAGACAGAATTTAAAGAGCAAAGTTGTATGTTAAAAGTTATATAAAAATAACTGAATTCTATGTTACTGAAAATGCTGTCATGATCGAAACATCCTAATGATGTGGTTTCAAACTTGACCCCGTGGTACCATTACAAGGATATATGACATCGGAAGCACATTACAGAAGAGATAATCTGGACATCAATAAATGAAGGCAGCTTTCAGTGTGTATAGTATTAAAGAGTTATCAACAACTATAAGTTGAAGATGTGAGATTAAAAGAGTTGGAAGGATATATTAATTCCATAAAAACTAAACTATGAAATGTTGATCTTTGTTTCACCTAAGAAATTTAGTAATTTTAAATTACATAACAATATCTTCTTATGTAATGTATATGCGAAAACATAACTGTAGCATCATATATGAGGTATGGACAGGATAATGAAAACAAGAAAAACTCAAGTTTACAGGCTTACTGAAGTACAAGTAGTTCTGCAACTGAAGTATTTTTGACATTTTTCAGGGAGCTGAAAGATTATTTCTTAACACTACAATTAAGCCTTGAAGAATTTTATTTTATGAATGTATTTACAAAAGAATTCCAACGGAATAACTAAAACAAAGATTATTGAAGAAAAAAAAAATGCTTTAAATTCAGCCTGGGGTGTTATAACATTTTCTTTTTTACCTTGGTAATTTCAAGACAAATGCATAACAATTTCAGGAATTATATCAAATTTAAAAAAAAAAAAAAAAAGAGTAATTTTAATTTAATGAAACATGCTAATTTAAAAAAAAATGCAAAAACAAAATCTGTTAATCTACGTACAAAAAGCACAAATAAAATGCTGTGTATCTTTTTTAAAAAGCTGGAATAATTCAGATAGAACATGGGCCAGGAACCAATTCTGGATGACAAAATTTGTCTAAAAAGAAAAAGAAAAAGAAAAACTAATATATTCTTCTAAAACAGTAGATTTACATCTGAAGGAAAGTAGTAACCTTTATTAGACAACTTTTGTGACTAAAGGCTGGATCTATTATCATTCTAGTCCCAAAACTAAATAAATTATATTGCAGTTTCCACATTTTTGTGTTTTTGTATACAGGAACAATATTGGAATTGCTGCTAAATCTGGATTCTATTTGAATTATTCCAGTTTCCTCAAATGAAACAGTTGGAAATTAAAAGATAGAACACATTCTAGAATTTACTGAAATTTCAATACAGAAATAATGAAAAACATTACTTGTCAAATGACTCTTAGATAAAAATTATAACAACAATTTATCATATATTTAATCTTTGTAATATAACTAACCTCACAAGACTGCCATCTATTAGGGATAGAAGGTCTTTGTCTATCAACACAAACAACTTTGCGCATTTCTTCAATACTTGGATCTGAAGGCACCAAATCATAATAGGGAAGCTGATAATCTTCATAAATGCCTACTTAAAAGCAATAAAATGCCAATTAATATAAAAATTCATTAAATCTTTTTAAAATCTTTATTTTTAACTACAGGATAGATTAAAATAAAATCTTAAAATTGTTAACATAATGATTTAAGATTTGAAATTTTTGGGGATATGCATTATATAACTTTAAAATATGCATTAAATAAGAAAACTATAGTTGGCATGTAAACTTTCAAATATATTAGAAGAATTTACATAAAATGGGGGATTTCTAACTGTAGGTTCCAAACTATCATTTCAGTTTTATTCATCAGTAAATTTTGGGTAAAATATGGACAAGTAGCTTCTAATTTTCATAATTACAAATGGACATGAAAATGACAAACTTATGATCAGGACTGTAAAAATTTTTCGACTCCAACCAAAAAAACAGCTGCCAATATCACAACTCCAATTCCACAGCCCATGTAATGTTAAATAGTCTAAAAAAAATTTTACAACCCTGAATCTGACTCCTATAATGTAGTAAAATTTAGTATATGTGACTAACTCCGACTCCTACTTATAATATTCGTTGGATGATGTACTCTAGTATGAGAGTAATAAACTAAACATCTGAGAACTTTCAAATGATTTCAGAAATTAAATTTCAAACTGAAAGACTTGAAAAATAAAATAAAATTTTGTATATGTAACAAATAGTATAAGGCAAATGAAATACAACATTCTACCTTAACCAAATTTCCATTTAAATTATTATTTAGAATTTAGACTGCTATTACTATTCTGAAGTTATTTACAG
>JAFIDM010000001.1:86093700-86106889 GCA_023159025.1 Thereuonema tuberculata
GCCTCTGCTTTCAAGTCCACCAAAACAACCCTTCACAAACCAAACACTGACCATAAAACCTTGTTTACTAGACCCTATGCTGCAGCCAATGTCCTCTGGCAGAAATCAGCAAAAACCAGCAGACACTTCTCTATATGTCTCACAGAACATAAAAATGGATTTGAATTCAAGTCACTGATTTACATAGAAATTGGACATCCACCCCCCCCCCCTCCAAAATTTCCCAGTTACCTATTCCCTGCCACAATAGACTAATCCACTGCAGAATTGGGCAAAACACATGCGTAACTGTAAGATTTCCCTCCCAAGCCCTTGTGATCTGTGTTATCCTCCATATAAGCACCATTCCCACCAGAAGATGGAAAGCACATAGCCTTCTGAAAATGTAGAAGTATCATCTCAGCATGTATTTTTATTGTAAATATATGCATTATTTCTTACAAACAAAATTAAAACTGTGATAGATTACATCTTTGAATTGTGTTTCATGGCAAGAACAATGTTTTATTATAGCTGACAGCACTGAGTCAAGTAAAAGCTGTTTTCTTTATTAGCAAATATCGAATTAAACAAAAAAAAATTCATTATCAAACTTACCTCCTACATTACACCTACGAGCTATTTCCCACAAAACCAAACCTAAAGCATATACATCAGCTCGTTTGAAAGAATCAAAATGATTCATATTGATGGTTTCATCTAAAACCTCTGGTGCCATGTAGCGTTTTGTTCCTACACGATTATTTGGAGGTATATCAACTGTATCTGTAATAGCATCATGGCGCACTGCTAAGCCTAAATCAGCAATGGCACAAGTATTATTCGATTTAACAAGAACGTTTTTTGATTTGAGGTCACGATGGGCAATGGCGGGTTTACCTGAAATCCATTAAAAAAAATCTTCATTAGTAAACATTTTTTTTTTAAATCACAAAATAAAACAAAATCACACAAAATAAAGATTAAATGAGGTTTAAAGATACTGTTACAATTTCTTTCAGATATTTATTTGAATATCAGCATAGATATTAAATATGTTTGAAAAATTATATAACTCAAGTTATCTTTTGACCACAGTACAATCAAATCTGATTACATTGACTTGTAAGGACAGACTGATATTAAAGCATATATAAGAATTAAAATGCACTATAGATATTCACAATTCTCAAAAACTTGTTATCCAAATGAATACCTACTTCTTTGTTATTATTTTTTTCATTGATCACTGTTTCTGAAATAATTTGCTTAAAAAATTCCAAGAAAATAAAATAGTAATGGAGGGGAAAAAAACCTTCCCATTAAATTTTCACTTTTACAAATGACAGTAAGTTTAAATGCATTACATTTTTTTAAAATGAAATGCATATTTGGAAATCAAAATATCAATGGACAGAAAAAAGCCAGTAAAATTGTAATTCAACAAATTCTATCCTTTTTTTTCTTTTTTCTTTAGTAAGAACTAATCAATGATAGCTTATCAACCAGCTTGCAATTAGGAGTTGCACTGCAAGTTCAAACTGCATGAGTGTTTCTTTCCCAATTTCTTTCTCTATTCAAAGACTGGAAGTATGTTTTCTCCAGTTTTCCCTTCACTAATGATTATATTTACAGAAATCATCGTGGAAAGTTTATAGGAAATTACAATGTCCTCTCCTATAAAGCCATGCGCACTCAACCAATCTCTTTATTTATATATATATATATATATATATATATATATATATAAAAGAAGAAGAAGTCTTACCATTTGAAAGATTTTGTAATTTTCTGGTATAACTAAAGAAAGCAAAAAATGGTGAATCAAATTTTTGGAAATATAGGGTGATTATAATTAAAGTTCAACTTTCAACATGCTGTAAAAAAAAGAATCACTGCTCAGAATGACCTGAAATTTGAACTGAATATCCTCTTAGAAAGCAAGCTGAAAACTGAACTTTAATTATAATCATCCTGCATGTTGTTTCACCAATGGATCTGTTGAGGGCTATTTTAATAAGGATTATGTTACTGAACAATAATCCATCAAGAATGAAACCTTTTATCAAAGATGATAAAGAGAGGATGGCATGAACATTGACAGATATGTCTTAAAGAGATATCTCTTTTTGATTTAGAAGAACCTGACAGTCTTAGAAAAATTCATGCTAACTACGATTAACAAGAAGAAGTTGCAAGAATCAACATGGCTAGACTGTTTGAAAATTTTCTTGTTAAACTTATAGACAAAATAAGAAGATGAATGTTTTGGCTTTCTTCTCCGTAGGTTCTAGTTTCGAAAAAAATTGACCAAAAAAAAAACAACTTTATATTTTAATTATCGTAAATAAATCATTACATATATTTTTTAATTATCATAAATAATCATTAAAATAATAACCTATAATGTTACATCCCAACTTTGTACTAAAATCCAAAACACTTTAGGCAATGAGTTTAATATGATATATACATATCAATTTTTATTATTATTGTTACTATTATTATCAAAAATGGATTTATATATTTATTCATTGTTTTGTTGTATATGCTGGAATTATTCAAAAAAAAAAAAGGAAGCATTTATTCCGATCTACCCAAAACTAATTTTCCACAATGCATGCATACAACCAACGTACTTCCATAAATAATCAATAGATATATATAAAATATTTATTTATTAGAAATAATATATATTCATTATATATGAAACTTTTACTACTTTTGATCATATAATGCTCATCATAAAATCAAAGTTGAAATCAATTTCAGATACACCAATCAATCATTTAAAATCTGCCTTTGATTTTATATACCTGGTAAAAAGAGATAGTTTCTTTATTTGTTTACTTACCTGTTCACTTTCATAATTTTGATTTTAGAAACAATATGTTATTTTCCAGAAAACTTCTATACACCAATAAGATGTAGGATACAATTAAATTAATCATTAAACTTTTAAGTAACAAAATTTAGAATTTAGAAGAATTCAATCAAATACAACAAAATAAATAAATAAATAAACCATCTACAATAATAATAATAATAATAATATAATAATAATAAAGAAACATTGAATTTGCAGTAGATTGCATCTTATTACTGAAAGCACTACAGCTTTCATGACATCACTTAAAAGCACTTTATTACGGGGTTATAGGTTACGGAAGAGCTTTTCTAATAATAAAAAATCTTCTTGATCAATTTTTTAAAATCTAAGACCTATGGAACAGAGAGCCAAAATATGTCTTCTTATTTTATTATAGATTTACCAAAAAATTTCTGATCAATTTGGCAACATCAGTATGGATACTTTTCCTGTCAATGTAAAATGAGTACTAATATTAATGTAGATTTTTTCTCCCCTGAGAAGAATGAAAAATCACAGAATAATGCTATGCTTTTAATTCTATGAAAAAAATATAAATCTTTAGTCAAAGAATAAAGTAAACAAAAGTAAGATCTATTTTACTATATATTTATAAAATTCAAACTACAGGAATTAATATAAATTAATAAGAGTACCTTGTGTGCCCACAATCTCCATGTGCAAATGTGAAAGCCCATTAGCAATTGACAGGGCCATCTTACACATTCCAGCTGTATCAATGGTAGTACGGTTCAAATAATCGAATAGGGATCCATTTTCATGGTAGTCAGTAATTAACCATAGTTGAGTCCATGTTCCATTATCTGGAATTATATTAAATACAATGCATATTATTTATCAAATGATATTTATCTATATACTTTTTAAACTTAAAGTTAAGTGATATGTTGAACGGTTTCATTATGAAAACTAATTTATATGCCTTTTACCTTTATTATCAGCTGCAATAAAACCTAAAATATTCTCATGACGAAGCATAATTGTTTGATAAATCTCAGCTTCTCGAAACCACGACCTTTCTTCACGAGATGAGAAGATTTTCACAGCAACATGTTCTCCTCGCCAACGTCCTCGCCACACCTCTCCAAACCGGCCTTTTCCTATTATTTCAACAAGCTGAATTTGTCTTGCAATACTTCTTTGAACTAAAAGAGGGAGCCCTATATTGTGTATGGGAGTAAGAAAAATAGCATATTATAACTTAGAAATGATGATTAGTGATAAAAATTTCAAATTTAATTGTCTTTTCTTCAATCTTTTCTGGAATTACTTCCAGAATAAAAATGCCATAAACTTTAAGGAGACTAAATTATTAATTATTCCACAATTCCTAACATACTAATCTCTCTGAAAAATTGCTTATTTTACTATAGCCAAAACACAAAAACAACATAATCAACATAAGAATATAAGAAACTTCACTTAATCAATTGTGGATTCAAAAAATTGTGAAATGCTTTTTACAGTTTCATTTTTTCTACCTTAACATTCATTCATAGAATATTATTTTTAGTCAATGTGAATGAAGCTTTACTTCCTCCCAAGCCATTTGCTTTAACCAATAGAACCATTTTTCATAATTTGTATTAAAAAAAAAAAGTATTCAAACTTTTATTTTTATTTAACATAAATAAGTTTTCGTCGGAATCATTGTGGAGGCTCCAAAGCTTAAAGAAATAGTATAAAACTCATTAAAAAAATGTAGTTGCGAAAATTCATATGTTGGCTTTCCACTGGCTTCAATGAATTGACTAAAAAAGCGTATATAAATACAGTCAGACCCCGATTTAACGAATTCATCGGGACCGAAAATTTTATTCATTAAATCGGGGGTTATTCGTAATATCGGGGTCCAAAATAAAAAATTTCTGCACTTATGGAACAGCCCTAAAAAGCAACTATACAAAAATATTCGTAATTAGAAATTGTACACTTTTTATTCAGCAGCTAATAATACAGCGAATAATTACGCACTAGTTAATTTGAAATTTTAAAGTATGCACTGACTAATGTTTGACAATTTCCTTGATTCCTGACTCGAAAAAGTTCTTTTTCACCTTTATGGAGAGAAGAAAATACAGCTTTATTTATATCCTGCTGCAATAGGTATGTTTAACCAAACTAACAAAAAAATTTTTTTTTTCCGGCTGATGAAATAATTCCTTAATTCGGGGTTTCTTATTCGTTAAATAGGGGTTTTTGCCTTCATTTTAATCAGGGAAAAAGAAAAATTCGTTAAATCGCGAAATTCGGTAAATAGGGTTCTTTAAATCGGGGTCCGACTGCAGTAATAAATTATATATACAGTGTGGCCGGGAAGTTCTTGCACTCCTTCACTGTAGTCATATTTTAAGAAAATATTGACACATTAAGTGACCAATGCATCTGTGTGTTCAACCTCATGCTGTACACAAGTTCATATGCCGCCATGTCCTACTTGACATTTTTGGAGCATGGCCGGTGTGATGGTTCGAAATGCGTTTTCAACTACATTGCTCAATTCTTCATTTGTAGCATAACGATGTTCAGACACAGGCCTTGATGATTCCCCACAATTAGCTGTCAGGCATCATGAGCTCAGGACTTTGTGGTGGCCATTTCAATGGAGCTGGTGATGCTGGAGTACTGCAACTAATGCAGCATCCTGGAAAATGTGTATGAAGAAACTCGCGCACAGTAAGAGCGAAGTGAGCAGGTGCCCAGTCCTGCTGTAGCCATACCCATTCTATGATACCTGCATCTTCAAGCTGTGGGATTATCCATGTTTGTAACTTGTGTAAATAAGTTTTGCCATTAACATGACCATCAAAAAAATATGGTCCAAACAAATAATATGATGTCATCACAGCCCATATCATGAGGTGAATTCTTCTCCAACTCCAATGTGAAAAGAGGGATCCTTTCGCCCAAAAGACAATATTTCCAACACGAAGACCTACATTCTAGTGTCAACAATTGAAATAAAATTCAATACTAAATATTTACATTTATTACTACACAATAGGGGTATAGGAACTTCCTGGCCATTCTGTACACACACACACACATATATATATATATATATATTAATAAAGCACATATAAGTATTAGTAAACACTTGGTCTCACCCATTAATGTTTATTAATATTTATATGCACTGTTTTATTCTTTGTATGCGCTAAAAAAATTCATTGAGGCCAGCGGAAAGCCAGTACATGAATTTTCTCACATTTGTGAGAATTTTTTTAGAGAGTTTTTTACTGTTTCTTCAAGAATTGGAGGCTCCACATTGATTCCGACAATTATTCGTACTAGCCTCTACATCAAGACCTTGCTGTTTACTGGTGACTACTCCTAGCTGATGATCGCCAAAGAGCGGGAAACAACTGTTCTAGGATGTCACTTAGTAAACATTTGGTCTCACCCATTGATGCTTAAAATACATTTTTGTTAAAAAAAAGTTAATTGAAATTATTTAAATGAATGAAAGATAAGAGAATGAATCCATGTAAGTTTTCTTAAGCATTTCCAAATCAAAAATGTTTATTTAGTATAGTCTTAATTATCCAGCTCACTTTGAGCATTAGTTGTAGTGTTACATTGAATATCTTGTAACCAAGAGGTGCCAAAAAAAAAAGAACAGTTAAAAATGAATAAGTGAATAATTTAGATGAGTGAAGCAAGTCTCTCCATTTCCAACTAGATCACATTTTATTCAAACTGTTTTATTCAAAATCTACTGTAGCTAGAAATATGAATTTTGCATGCCCACATAGAAATTCACGTAGAAGTGCACAATCATATTTTCAACACTTTAAAACTGTAAATTTTTTAAGAATGATTTGTTCTTAAAAACTTGGAAAAAGCCATAATAAAATCACCATTAGTTCTGAAACTGAAACAAAAATTTGTAATTCCTAATAATCCTACAGCGTTATAGTATTAGTCACTGTAAAATGCCTTGTCATACACTAGCTGGAGAAATGGCTGTTCGCGTACCCATATAGAAATCCATGTAAGTACACAATCATATTTTGAACACTTAAAACTATTAATTTTATAATAATTATTTGTTTTTAACACTTTCAGGTCGCACCCTTTGCTCCCCTACTTTTCGCACAGATCGGGCTGTTTTCGCAAAAATCACGAAAATACAAGTATAAATGGAAATTGACTTTGGATCAGTGATAAAGAACTAATCTTTGTCTTCAAAATGGTTATAATATTTTATTGTAAGTATTACAATAAGCAAGAAATTTCTTATCTATTTCTTATCTTTATCCTAGAACTGTTTCTAAACAATCACTGACTTTTCTTAGAACAATAATTTTCAAGCTGTGGAACCCAAACCCAATTTTCGATGGGTCGCGAAAAGTTTTTGAAATGTAAAATTGTTTTTTAATTATTTGAAAATAGAATAAAAAATGAGAAAGTGAAAAAATAAAAAAAAAAGGGGGGGGGGAGAATAAGGAACATTACAGTACTATGGATATGTCAAACTTGGTGGGTCAAGCAAATTTGTTGTTCTATAAATTAGGTCATGGTTCTAAAAAGTTTAGGAACAACTTAGAGGTCTTAGACAATAGATGACGAGATAATGTTTTATTCTGCTTTTATTTGCATATTTTATTTATTATTTTCAACAAAAACATTAAAGCCTTACCAAATATACCCAACGGTAATATACACTGTGCAAGCAAATATTAAAGGTTTACAAATGGCAAGGAAAGGCATTTTTTCCATTCGTGTATTGAAATTCAATGGATAACACAGAAATGAATATTAACAGCTAGATATATAACAGCAGATGGAAAGCTGCTCCCCTCCCCTCTCTCTTTCTCCCTCCTACCACTAGTCAATCAAATTGCATTTATTAAATTATACAGTGAAATGCCAGTATAACAAACTTCGACAGATACAGAAAAGTTTTCATAAAACTGAAAATAGCGTGCTATTAAAAATATAAATTTTTGTAAAAAAAAAATTAATAATTTCGTACTAACGACAAATGCTGTGCAGTCTGAATGGATATAAATATATACCGTATTTACACGCATAATTTCCCCCATCGCGTATTTTCCCCACCCCAGTTTTTGTGGATTACAAAATTCAATTTTTATTTTTATCGCATAATTTCCCCACCTCTACTTCAACTGACTGGCGGTCAACTCACGACGACGCGACAATGTACCGTTACTTCCGCATTTCTCTATCCCATGCTACTTTAGAGGAAGATTCCACCCCCACCCCGGTCAGTACAAGAGCAAACTCCTTCTGAATCAGTACAACAATTTCGAGTGTTTTGTGAAAACGTGAAGTTCGCGAATAAAGTTAAAGATTAGTGACACATATTAACAACATGGGTAAAAATAGGAATTATACCGCAGAGTTTAAGTTGCGTGTAGTTTTCTCTGCTGAAAAGAATGGTGTGAGAGCAGCAGGCAGAGCAGCAGGCCGTGCATGCCTATTGCTTAACTGTACTTTGAAGAAAAAACAAATGTTGAGATGTGATTTCTTATATTTTAAATGTTGCGTGAAAATAAAATTGTTGTTAATTACATTTCTTGCTTTAAAATCAATATTTAACATGGTTTCCTTACACTTTCACCATATTTTTTTTCCTCAAATTGAAAACATCGCGTAATTCCCCCCCCCCCCTTTTTTGTCAAAATATTGATGAAAAAAAAGGGGAAATTATGCGAGTAAATATGGTATTTTTTTAATATCTTTAAAACTTGAGGTAAAAAATGCACTACAAGTTGTTGGATAGTCAAAATGGGGTTAAAAACATTTAAAAACAAAATACTTAAAAGGGGGGGGGGGGGGGGGAACCAACATTTCAAGTATCCTCAAATACCCATTATTAAGGGTGTGGAAGGAGAAAAAGGAAAACTCTTTTTAACGATTTTATGTTATTTTAAACGTTTCTAACTCCTTTTTAACTACCCAACAACTTGTGGTGCAATTTTTATCTCACTTCGTATGACCTTCTCACGATTGCACGTTAAAATATTTTTTATCTTTAAAACTAGCGAGAAAACAAATGCAAGACGACCGTTCAAAACTATTTGATCACAAATATATAATTCATCTTTACCAATTGGATGGTGTTATGCATCACTTGACCAAGTGCCAAAATAGATTTTTTTGGGATTACTGTTCCATCTACTAGTGAAAGGTGTAAACTCTTTATAAAAAATTGTTCCTGCTTGCTATCTCAACATAATTCTGCAGAAAAATAATTGTGAATAAAAGCCAACTGACTAATCTTAAAGAATAAGATTTGCATCATGTGACTAGCGACCTATGAAGGGTATTATTAATTTTGATAATGATCAGAATTGTCCTGTGAAAGTATCTTCATTTTGATATATAACACTCTTCATTCCATAAAAAATATGAAGTAATACATAAGCTTTTGCATTATGCGAAATCGAATTTTGGCGCTTGGTCAAATGATGCATAACACCATCCAATTTATTACAATCACACAGGTGTTGGTACGATCTTCCAATCATTAATATACCACTTATATGCTTATAAATGCAGAAATACATCTATTAAAAAAAGTGAGGTTCTCTTACGGTATGGTGAGATTAGAATATCTTGATGAGGTGATAGGAGGGATTCAAGAAGCAAAAGTATATTTGATTTATCACTAAGATACTATAGTGAGACATATTTTCCAAACACATCAGAATGCTTCAACGAAAGGAGAACTTCTAGTGGTTTAATGGAAATCTGCTATTAGATTGAATATGCCTTTAAATAAAGTGCTGGATGATCAATATTACATCTTAATTTTAGTAAGTTTTGTAATACCCAGCATGCATAAAACTTATAAATTAAAAAAATTAAAATTTAAAATTTTAGTATCCAACCTGATCCAGATCCTGAGGTAGTGATCTCTATCATATCCTTGAGAGTATGTCCTGCAGAAAGCATTGGATGATCAGCTCCATCAGCTGTGTGGTCCATTTCACGGCAATATCGATTCAACCGTTCTTTCTGTTGCCATACCTTTAAAATAAAAATAAAATATCTGATATTAGTAACAAATAATTTATATTTCAAAATTACGATGAAATTATAATTACTATTCTGATGCTATTTACAATAAAAATAGACTTATATCTGTCATTTTAAAATTAATTTTAATATCAATTAATGCATAAGCATTTGATAAGTTTTTGAACAAAGCAATACATTAAAATCCTATTGCAAGCTAATATACAGGCCTGTATGTTTTAAATTTGATGTAATTAAAGAATAAGCAATAAATAAGTAAAGAGAAAATATAATAAAGGAAAGAATCAAGCATCAACAGTTACAGAGTAGCAAAAAAGGATGTGAACTATTTTGTTCACAGGAACAAATTTAAAGTAAACCAACTAATACTGTAGTGCATTACATAGTCTTTAGTATAAATATCTACAGTACTGACCCAATGCAACAGTATTATAAAGTCCACCATGTAAGTCCTATATACAATCAAAGTCAAGGAAGAAGATCGCTTAACATTTCCAGCTGAGGTCATCACTTTGATTTTCTTAGATATTGCTATCCACAGACTTCATTACTCTCAGGATAAAAAATATTAGTGACCAAACTGTCAATCATTTTTAAAAACTCTTAGATCTTCAGATAAGATGCTTAACAGACAAATTAGAATCCAAACACCATCTTCTCTCATTGGGTTTTATTTGGAACAAAATGAAGACAGCCAAAGCTTAAAAAATATTAAATGCTGAAATCATGGATATCGAGCAGATCCTTGAATTACATATTAGAGGGAAAGTAGCAGAAGATGGAGCTGAGGTTAGAGTATCAAGAAATCAGAGATCAATGGAAATGATCAATCAAATCAAATTTGGAGGAAAAAACCCACAAGTTAATTTACAACTAGAATTTCTGGTCCTCGGACCTGGAAGAATCCTAAAAAAAGTATTGATTTTAAGTGTTGATTTTAAAGCAGCAGATGTAAGAATGTAGGCCTGGCACTATAATGATTGAGATAATGGAAAATAGGCGTGTCTCACTACAATGATACTGACACAAAGTTGAGAAGTCCTCTCGATTGGTCAGTTAATGACCTGTGATTGGCCCAATCGGGGGACCAATCAGCGGCATGTCTTGTCCTCTCACCAAGTGCCGGACCGAACAGAGAGCTTCAGAGAGATTCTCGGAATCCAGTCCGATATGTATATATATATATATCTGTAAATAATTGTAAATAAGGTGTGCGCGCTTTAGACTAAACCACGACCTTAGTCTCTGTCATTTCGACTGCACATCAATATGCAGCATCAAGAGGATTGGTCAGATGCAGGCAAGTTCATTATACCTAACAACATAATACCTGTTAGATTTTATGGTATGTAAATAGCAAGGCACAGGCAAATAATCAGGCTCTGAATCCAAAAGAGGAGCAAGAAATTGCATGATCACAGGGAGCATTTGATATCAGTCATAGAAAGGTATTGTTGCATTGAGTAGTAAATAGAAAAATCTGTTTCGGTTTCTACTTAATGTCCGAGTAAGCTGAAGCAAACTAGTGGCCACACTTATCTCCCACGAAGCAGGTGGCAATGCTATTATGGAAGATGTCCAGGAGGAAGACAAAGCAGAGCATGTTTTTTAATATTTGAAGAACTTATTGACAGAGTGAATTTGAATGGAGGTTTGATAAGTAGTGGCACTTACTCCAAACAAAATTTCTTCTATGTATTTGATGTCAAATGTAAGCAAGATAATAGATAAAATAAAATTAAGGAATAAATGAAAACATCATTTATTTATCTCGTAGAACTGAATGTGTAAATTTATTATTAAATAAATAAATCATTTCAGCAGCAAGAATAATACTTTTTAAGGAGTTTGTAAGAACAATATAAGGTTCAAGGACTGGGAATAGTATTGAAAGCACCTTTTCAATGTAATATTATCTTTATGAAATCATATTTAAAACTTTTCATTAAATTAAAAATAAATATTAAAAGAAAGTAATTATCCAGAATTTCATGGAATACATGTAGATAATTAATATTTAAGTAAGAATGCTGCTTACCGATATAACAATCATGAAAACAATACACAGGAAGCAGATAGGGCCTGCTATCACTACTGCCAACTCCAAGGTGTTCAACTGGAATCCAGTCTGATGGCCTGGAACTGTAACTTTAAATTCAATTACATTTATATTAATTAATTCACATTAAACATAAAAAAAGAAAATTACGGAGGATGCTAGTTAAGAAATCCAAGCAATCATTATTAATTTCAATATATTAAAAAATTAGGGAAAAAAAAACATGCAAAGAATTATTCCTGTGGTTATTTCTTCAATATTAAACAAAACTGTAGTGAAGCCTACTGTGTATAAAGCTAATTACAATAAGAAATAATTCCTTGTTTAAAAAAAGAAAAGGAACTACCCTCACTATCATTATAATACTTTTCATAAAACTTGTGTGTCCTGGCTTTTTTTTTTTGTTACTTTTTAAATTTGTGCAATATTTGTTATTTGATTTTCAATAAAACTTACGCCTTATTAAGCTGTATATAGCTATTCTCAATTGACATGAAATGTCACTCTTAACAGCTCAAGGTCAAATTATTTTAATTTCCTACTGTATAAAATTAAAAATTTGATAACTTGCTATCAACAAAATACAACAATGGAAAAGCAAATATATCTGTGTCACTGCTAATCTTTGAAAGCTAGTAATGTAAATAATAATATTTATTTAAAATGATTCAACTGCAATGCTACAACTTCATCTAAACAAGCAATTTAATTAGCTAAATAGTTAATTCAGAGAATAATGATGACATCTTATTAATCGAAGTATACTGTACATTAATTTCAATTAGGAAAACCCAATGTTATGTAGTTAAAATTCAAACTGTTCGTGTAAGTAATCTGATTGTAGATGAATTATGCATTATAATAATTCTGAAATTTATTAAGGAAGGTAAGACTGACTTAGTAAAATGGAGCTTATTAAGATTAGCAAGTATCATATCTATATATATAAAAATGAATGTATCTTTCTTTCTTTGTTTCTTTGTCCTTTATACACTCCTAGGCCCTTTGACCTATCTGGACCAAATTTTGCAGAATTACTCTTTAGGACACTGCGGAAAAGATAGGCTACCTTAGAACTGGGACCCACCCCCCAAAAGGGGTTGAAAAGGGGTAAAAGCCCTGAAAAACCCAATATCCACCTGGTGGTGAAAATAAGAACTACACAAATATTGTGTAAAGTGAAAAATTCGCTCTCCTATGGGGGGCAGGGACACCACACTTGGGTGGGAGGAAGCCAACACAAAGGCTGAAGT
>JAFIDM010000001.1:86106899-86146277 GCA_023159025.1 Thereuonema tuberculata
AAAAAAGGGAAAAATTCGCTCTCCTATTTGGGGCAGGGACACCACACTTACACTGGGACCTTATATTTACGGCCCCTTTTCACGAGCCCTTTTTTTCTTAGAGTGGCATTGCAACGCATGCCGGGTACAGCTAGTTTAAAATATCATACAAGAACAATACTGCATGAATGTATTTCATACATGAAAAGGCTACTATACAACTAATTAAGGTATACTTCCAATGACGTAAAGATAAAGGCAAAGGTTATTTGTGTAAAATTAGTTTTTTAATTTGGATCTTTAAAAATAGCTACAATGTAATAAAGTTCAAGATATTTCTGAGCAATCTTCTAATTTTTCTTAGTTTTGTCAAGAGATTGCAAATGATTTAATGATTTACAGCTACAAAAGATACCTATACTAATATTTTTCACATTAAAAGTCCTTAAACCTAAGATAATCTTGATCATCCCTTACAGAAAGCTGATTGGCTGATCCAAACAAACTAGCAAACACACAAGAAACCACTGAAACATATTCTAAATAATTATATGCTGTTATTTTATAGCTCCATGCGTTATAAACTTTCAATAGTTAAAAAGAGTAGGAATTCCACAGAAATAACTCAATCAGAATTTCATATCTTTGTCCCTTTCAGTCTCCACTGAAAGGTAGATTCTGTATCCTGAGGGAAAAAGAAAATGCTTTTTTAACATTGCAATTATTAAACAAAATTATTCATCATTTTGAAGGTAGGAACAAAAATATTTTGCATTATATTCCATTTTATTTGCATCGAGAGTTATATTATACCAAACTATCATTGAATATTTATACTCTAAATTTTTAAAATTCTAAAATTATTAATTTTACACAGTTAATATAAAAATTCATAACATTTTAATCAGAAAGAAATCTTAATTTTGAAGTTAGATATGATCTCAGAAATATTTTTTTTAATTAATATTATTACTAACAATAAACATGCTTAAAATTATGAGAATTTCAAAAGAACTGAATTAAATGATCTTTGCATTTTACTTGCAATTAAATTTAACAATGAACATGAACATGCAACACACTGTTCTTAATTTACATGAGTAATCAACATATATGAATCAATTTTTAAACAAATATAAACACACACAATTATGTATATTACATAAAAATAAAGCTTGGTTATATTTCCATTTAGTACTTGTTAATGAGTTAAAATGACAACCATAAAACTTGAACAATAAAGGCTGCAACATATTTCGTTCAGAGCATTCAAAACTATTGGCTACACATAACATAAAAAGCACATTCAATACACTGTTAAGATATTACTTTTAATGGTTTAGGCTTTTTTCATCTTTAATTGTAAAAAAAAAAAATCTAACATTCCACTAAAATAATTAAAATGTAAATCTACTAAAAAAAAAATACAAATATAAAATAGTTAATCCAAATAAATGAACAGATAAAAAGAAAAAAAATAATGTAAACAAATGTTCTTTCAGACAAAAATTGAAAGAGCTTATTTACTTTTCTTTTTGAATTACATTGCCAGAGCAAAGTTGTTTTTGTAAGTTCAAAATAAAATATTCATATTTATTATTATCATTTTGTTATAAGTTTTTGAGAAAAACTGAAATATAAACTGATATGGAAAGCTAATAAAGCTAAATAAATCTACAATACACAAAAGCTTTCATCTAGAAAAAAAAAAAAAACAAGTTAAAAAAATAATTTAGCCAAATGTTATTTCTCTATCTACCAAACAGTGAAAACTTGATGGCTTAAATTAAACTGGGGTTCTTTTTTGTTAAAAAAAAACATAAATCAAAGAAAACTTCAATAGTAAATACAATTTACAATGAAACAATTATTTTTTATTTTTAAGGTTCAGTTCATGATTTAGAGTCAAAATTATAAGTAGGGCTTTAATAATTAAACAACTTTCCTTATATATTTTGATCATATATTAATCTTAAGAAGATTAAGTTGTTTTAATTCTTTCTTATCAGAAACTTCACAGAGGTCAGAGTTTTTCTTTCTTAAAAAATACTAAAAAAGTATGGTTTCAAACCATAATAGATTTAAAAACGAAATGTGGTTAATACTAAGTTAGTATGCTATTTAAAATCCCATGAAAATAGTTTATGAATTCATTCCGTGTTTTCTAGAAAATACAACTATCCCTAACAAAAAGTTATTAATTCTCTCATAACTTATTCTGAAAGTTATCCTAATATTCAACGACGATTTTAAAACTATAATTTTATAATATTTGGAAACATTTTTTTAAGTGAAAGAGAACCGAACTGAATTTGCCAGATTATTTTTTGCATTGCAACTATTCTTTAGGAGGAAAAAACAAACCAGACTGATAAAATAAATAAACTGAATCTCAAACTGACTGTTAAGTAAATAAATAAATAATATTTGAAAGAATAGCAAAAAAAAAAAAAAAAAAATCAACATTAGGTCTATTCAAACATTTAATCTTTACAATATTATTATTATTCTAAATTTTTCAGGTTTTCATTGATACTGAATTCTACTACTCTTTTTATTCAGCTACTGTAGCTCACATATAATCTATCTCACCAAATTATGTTTTATCACCAAACTATTACTACTCTTAATATTCTAAAATTAATACTTGATTCTTTAAAAGCAATTTTTGCAAATATAACTATAGTAATAAAGCAATCACAAGTAATCAATTCATCTGGTTGTTGGATTAATACGTATTGCAATTTAGGAGAGATTAAGGCCACAGCTAAGGCGGACAAACTCTCTGCTACTCAGTAGCTCAAATATAAAATTATCTGCTTTACCACAGATCCCAATTGGAATTTTTTCAGTAAGTCCCAACTGTGATTCAATGAAGATGAAGAAGGGAAAAATATTCAAATACTCCTGTATCATAAATCTTCAAATTACACAAGAAATAATACTTTACTTCAAAAACTCACCCGATATTTCGTCCTAATTTAACATTACGGACTTACTCATGGTTTTAAATACAAATTTAGAATCATTTTCTTCTTTTCATTTGTATTTAAAACCATGAGTAAGTCCGTAATGTTAAATTAGGACGAAATATCGTATATGAGTTTTTGAAGTAAAGTATTATTTCTTGTGTAATTTGAGGTAAAAATATACTTAATCACCAAAGAAAACTTGTATTTTAAAAAAATAATACATATAAATATATAGGGAAAATTTAAAGATTTGTCTAAATTTGAACTGAACCTCTAACATTTAATCTAGAATAATCAGAATTTATAAATAAATTTATCACATTACAAGGATATATTACATAAAAGATAATCTGAGAGAGTTTCAAGCAAAAATCATTTTGGAAAACAAAATTCTATTACTTACTTATGACTCGTTCAACAACAGTATCATCTGTTCAGTCTTATAATATTAAACAATTACAAATGGAATTGTATGCCCTTTTGCTGTATATTAGGAACTGATTTTGTTTAATCACTTCATTTCAGACTAAAATGTGAATATGAGAACTGAAACTGCAGAATTTGTAGGTTGAAAATCAAGAGTGCTGTTGTAATAGGTGAAATAAACATGCATATCAAAATGCTTAGGATATTCAGTTGCTATTTTGTCTCCAACTATATCAGTTATATAAGGATCTCAAATAGAGAAATCTGAAGAGTAGAATTTTGATAGGTTCTTAATCTTTGGAAACTAAACGATAATAAATCCAATGCGTTATGGAAGCACTGAATCAAGAAATTGGTACGTTATAGTTTAATTAAATTAATGAATGTAGAATTTTTTGTTAATTCACTGAGAAATAAGATCTGATCAAATTTCTTCATGAATCCTTCGGAATTCTGAGACATTGGCATACTGAGGGAGGTGTTGGTAGTGGTTGTAATAGTAATACCCCCACCCCATTTTGCATCTGAAGATTTTTTGTTTGGAAACTTTTAGCTTTATTTGGTAATACCTCCATTGGGAAAAAGGAAATACTGCTTTTTTTTTACTTGAATGACCATCATAACCTCTCTCATTCCAAAATCATGCATACGTCTATGCTAAGAGTATATTAATAATATATTCATTGCAATGTTGACTTCAGGAAGCTCATTCCAAATGATCAGGTCTTTATTGTATGAAAATCCTTACATTTTACCAGTGGTTAAAGTCATTGACATAACACATTATTGGCTGAATCAACCATCACAAAGATAAATAATTCTTTGTACAATGAAGTCAAACTGATTTTTTTTTTCCCTTTTGGCTAAAAGATATTAGAAAAAAGTAGGTGTAACAGCATAGTAGACAATTCTTTTCAACAATCTTGTAGAAATTACTATGAATGATAAGGCACTCAATTTCCTTTAAACTTAGTAGGGAAACCAAATTATATATTTGATTAATTCCACATATTACAAATCTTTATCCACTTGCAGAGGCATATACTGTATTACGAAGATATCTCATATACTCAAGTAAAACAAACAATAAAAAAGATGAATTCCTAGCAAGTAACAAAAATATGGTAAATAAAATGGATTTTAACTATAACTGCAAAACAACATTGACTGAACAGATGTAGCTGTCACTGAGAATCAGCAGGTAGTAATAGAAAAAAAAAAAAAAATCAGTAGAAAATCAAAGGTCTCTCAAACTTACTTGCACTTCAGGTTACATAAAAAAAGGAAAACCTATTGAAAAATAAGGAGAATTTTTCATTATCACAAGTGCTAAGACAGCAATTATGAAAAGATAGTTTGGGCCTTCATTTTCAGTGTCAATTTATGTTGTCTAAAGATTTTATCATTCAACCCTCCCTTTTCTTTCCTTCACATAACTATGCCAATAAAGATTTAATTCTCTTGTTTTAAGTCTTTCAATCAACAAGCAAATTTCACACTAGCTTTGAAAATTATATTTGTCCCATTTGTATTCTTGTTTTTAATTTTAAATTGATTCAAATTAAATTATTCGAAAAAGTCTACATAATTCTTTAGAAAGTTTTTTTTTGTCTTTTCCTTCTATATTCTCGCAATTTCAAATTGTAGTTGAAGTAACTGTATTAGGCAAATGTTCCCCAATATCCCCTATGAAATGCATTCACCTTTCATAAATTTCCTATTTCATTATTCTAATAGAAAGAAACTCAATTAATTTACATTAACTTAACTACTTTTCAAATCTAACCTGTCAACAAATTAATATTGAAAGCAATTTGGTTTCTGAAGAAACTCAATTAGTAGCAACTTATTGAAAGCATTTTGATTTTATAGCAAATTAAGCAAAATAATATTGGAATCATTTTACGACTTATATAAATTATAATAATTATATAATTGTCTATTTTAAGTATCCGCTTTCAGATACTGATAGTGGAAAATAAATATAACTTTCTTTCCTAACCCTAGAAGTTTTACATCTAATATTAGTTGCATCATATAAAGCTGCAGATTCTTTCTTTCTTTCTTTTTTGCATACATTACATAGATAAAGTAACACACAAGTTCTCTTGGCATTTTAGAGACTTCTTTTCATTACAGATTTCTGTTTTCTATGAAATAGAATAATTTAAGTATAGTGCAATGTCAATTTTAATTTTTAGGTAACAGACAAGAAGAGATTTTTCTTTCTTTATTATTTTTGAAATATTTACTTAGACTAAAGTATGTTACAGATCGCTACTGCTTTTCGAATTAATATGTAAACTGTCTTCAGAGAATAGAGCTCAAGTTTAAGCACAAAACTGACACTAGACAAGCATATATATATATATATATATATATGTGTGTGTGTGTGTGTGTGTGTGTGTATGTGTCCAGTGTTAGTTATATAAAAACACTTTGCTTTAGAATAAGGAAGTCATTAAAATACCAAGATAATCTTGCCTTTTTTTCTTTTAATATTAAATCAAAACAATTTAGACATACGGAGCATTAACATTAACTTAACACTGACAGACTGGAATGTCAATAACAATTAGAGCACAGGTCACATTGCGAAGTGACCCACCTGTTGTGGTGAAGGGAGGCATAGTTGGCTGCAAATGACGATTACAGAAGTCGGAATCATTGCAGCATGAGATTATGAAATTAGGTTGATAGTCCTGAGTTGGTTTACACCATAAGGGATTTTCAGGAGGAAGATGATTCGCCTTAGGATAACACCTGAGAACAGAATAATAATTACATTGATTAAAATGTTCTACAACTACTGATATTCACATAGAACAGTTGGCTTACCTGCCGGGGTAGTAGGGGTTGCTAAGGTAGGATTTAAATGCCTATTGCAAAAATCACGATCTTTGCAGCATTGTATAACAAATCTTGAATTGGACATATTTGTATTGAGGCACCATAATGGATTTTCAGGAGGAAATAACTTGTTTTTAGGAAAGCACCTAAGAAAAAAAAAAGGTAAGCAACTGAATTTTATAAAAAACAAAACATTATTTCCAACCACGTAAATGACTAAATTAATACCATGAAGGCCAAACGAAAAATACATGTTGAATACATATATAATGGCAGGAAATAAAGTATACAAAAAGGTGGTGGCACTGTACATTGTTTTTATTGCCAGAAGGGCAGAGTGACATAGCTGCAGTGTGACCATGGTTTGTGTTAGGGAATGGTTGTTTTGCACGATGCTATATAATGGTCCTAAGCATTCATGAAAAGGCTTCTATTGTGGAGCACTATTTTTTGCTCCTATGGAATGGCCGTTACGGTAGACCCAGTGTAAATTATTTTTTTCAACTTTTCGAAGAAGTGTTCCACAAAACATACTAATGATGCGAACAGTATTGCTGTTGATGGAAAAATTTAGGCAGACAGGATCTGTTCTGTGTCATCTATTTCCATTCACCAAAGAAGTCAGAGGCATATTGCTAATGAACCAGGTATGAAGAGAATGTCTGTGCAGACACTTGTTCAAGAATTGGGAACATTTTCATACCATATGCAAGTATGCCATAAGTTATGCAACCCTGATAAGTTACAGAGGCATTTATTCTGTGCTCGCACTTTGGTAAATGTGTATTTTCTGTCCTATATTAAGTTTTCTGATGAATGTCACAACATCTTGGATGGTTATGTGAACAAACAAATGACCAGATTTCTTGGGTTTGAACAGCCGACAGAGGTTGTTGAAAGTCTTCTATACTCTGAAAAGATGAAATGGCTACTGTCTGATGAGCCATTTCTGGTCATGGCATCATTGGACCTTATATTTTGGAAGATGTAAATGGTAGATGTGCTACTATCAATCAGAAAAGGTTCAGAGAAAAGGTTGTCTCATCCTTTGTGGAAGATTTGAGAAGATTTTTTGCCGCTACCTTTCGGTATATTTACTTCCAGCTATACTGTAGTTCCTACAAATATCGAAGATGTCTGCAGCAAAGTATTGTAACCATTACAATACTTAAAGTATTACTTGTACAATTTTAATACTTTATTTTATAAAATAATGCATAATTATTTAGTACAACATAATGTAATTGTAGTTAAGGCCATTTATCAAATCCAGAACTCTGCAAAAATATATCTGAAACTGACTATATACTGAAAAAATTGAAACCACTGACTTAAAATTCTATTTGCTGACTGCACAATAGACGTTTTACAATATTTTTGCAAGTATTTTTTTATGAATAGCAGAAGGAATTTGTTTCATTTTCATTATTCAGTACATCAATACTAAACCTGCATTCAGAAATACAAATATATATAAATTAATATGAACTCAAAAGTTAGAAATTTCAAAAATATATATAATTATAGTTGCATTATTTTGCATCAGACTTGCAGGAAGAATGGCTTCATATTTTTCATCACAATGAAAAAGAAACATTTTTTTTTTATATAAAAATTATTAAATAAGGTGATATGAACAGACATACCAGAGCTTATAACGGGAAAGAAAAAGCTTTTCTTTTTTAACGAAATCACACATACACAAAATCAGCTTTGTGTCATAATGTTAAATGAAATGCTATGATAGATTAAGAAAAAGATATACTGTATAAGCAGCAGGAAATTCTGTGAAAAAGTGTAATTTACAGTTCATGCAATCCATTATGAAAATTAAACTTTTAGCAATAATATATAACATGTGGTAATGCTTTCATTAAATTTTATTACATGGTTCTTTTTATCTCCTATTTTTATAATTAATTTTCATCTTAACCTTCTAACAAAAGTTTCTATTAAAAATTAAGCAGAATAGGTTATTTTTTATAGATGAAAAATATAAGCCTGAGATTTATCAACCTTTTGCTTGTCTCCTTAATCTCATATCAAGATCATCTCTTCATCATTGTTTCCACCTGTAGATACGGAAGTAATGTAGGAAATGTTTGATACCATAATGTAAAATACTCATCATACTTAGTTTTTCACATTTCAAATTGCATTTATTGGTTGAGAGAGAAATTTCTATCTTTTATGTCATTTCTATCTGAAGTCAAATCAGTTGTAGACTGCCAATCTTTCGTCACTATTATTTTCAGACTGGGTGGCTAATGTTGTGACAAAGACACTAAATCATCAATTCAGTGTTTCTATTTGAAAGCTAAATTCATGTATCATAGAACTGGATATGCAAATATTTAACTGTTATGCCCTACAACTTATTTTTTTTTCAAATATTTTCCAGATAGTAACATATTATTTACATTTATTTTGAAATGTAAATTTATTACCCTATTAAATAAGCTCAATTTTTTATCAGTTCATTTCTTACATTATTTCTAAAAATGGCTTTTGATATCACTTTTAGAAACAAAATAAAAAGAGTAATTTCTTCCAGAACTAAAGCAAATACTTTCTAACGTACAACTACAGCCAATTCTTTAAAATTAGGATCCTTATCAGAACTATAATCTATTACAGGGTGTCTACAAAATCTGAATAAAAAAATTCCCTGATTTTTCCCTGATTTCATGAACAATTTCTTTTAAAATTCCCTGATCTGTTCAACCCCCCCCAAAAAAAAAACCCAATCTGTTCAACCAAAAAAAAAAAAAAAACCGATCTGTTCAACCAAAATTTTAAGTAATAATTGCAAAATTCCCTGATAATTCCCTGATTTTTTCCAGAATAACAAAATTCCCTGATAATTCCCTGATTCTGTATTAGTTTTCTTCAGAGCCCCTTGCATTCATAAAAACAAAAATGATGGATACAGCAAGGCATATCTAATCAGAACAACTCTTACTGTTACTGATTTTCCTTTAACCCTTCTTACATAGAATTATTCATGATTGAATCTTAACTTCAACACCATACTTTTTGTGATTATCCTAGCTAGAAAGATATATTTAATTAGATAAAAAACACTAGCTAAGGAGTAGAAGAAGTGGTGAACAATAAAATGAGAACTTTTTTATTCTAGCCAATACAATACAAGACGGAAAATATCTACACATTTAATACTGTAGATATCATGTCAGTTGCAGTAAATTCTATAATCCTGAATTATATCCTAACAAAATTGGATGAACAGACATTGTGATTATCTGAATGCATAATTAACAAACATTAGAAAGTAACAGTAAGACAAGAAATATTAATAAAAAACAAATATTAAAATAAATAAAAATATCATTAAAATATTGATGATAGGTTAATGTCATATCTCTCTTAAAATATTTGTTATGTATTTCCTTATCCAAAAAAGGATGGATGGTAAAAACATGTTTTGTGCAAAACTACTATCAACCTCCTTTCCATTGATGATAGTAAAGCAAAATGCTTTGAAAATGCATGAATATTTATATCAGTATGCTATCATCATATCCTTATGTATTTTTTTCCCCATTCATATATGCTAAAAGATAATGTTTCATTAAAAGAATATTTCTAAAAATAAATGAATTACTTTGTAATTCATGAATTTCACAAATTCATGTCTCAAAGTTTTGATTAAACAGGTTATTCTGACTGTATTGATCTTTGATTTCATCAATGTGTTTGGAAAAAGACAAAAGTTTATCAATAAAAATATCTTTATTGATAAAGACTGATAATGTGCTACCTGATTTAAGGCAATCATCTGCATTATAACTAAATGCTTAATTCATCACTGGACAATGAATTTTTCACGTGTTAATTTGCATATTATGCAAAAAAAAATTTTTTTTTATACAACTATCAGTGGAAAGGGTTTTTATCTCCAGTGTGATATCCCCAGTTTAAATATACGAAGAAGTAAAACCATTTCTCAGTGAAAGTAGTTTATTTAAAACAGATGATAATAAAAAGCTCTTTTTGATAGCAATGTTCATAGAAGCATCACTACTGAGCATTTATACTAAAATATAAGGATTACTTCATTTAAAAGCCTTAATGCTAGAATTTCCATTTTCTGAGGGAAAAAAAGGGATGTATTATTTTCATATTACTCCCCATACCTTAATAATGTAAGATATGTTTCAAAAATTATTGAAAATGAATCAAATGAGAAAGATGTAGTAAGAAAATCAAAGAAAGAAATAAACCCATTAAATAATGTGGAATTTAATTCTTCATTGTTAAACACATTCAAAATCAACATTAGAAACAGCCAATTCTATTATTAAATGAATCACCAGATATAACTAATCTTCACAAAAACCTTTTTATTTTTTTTAGAAACTGTAATATTGCGAGATGAAGTAACGCTGTTAGATTAGTCTCTTTAAAGACACTACTTTAAATTTTAGCATTTTAATTTGTACTACAAATGGGGAACCACTATTAAATGAAATATTACTAATATTAATGAAATATAAATATTTAGTAATATTTATTTCTATTAATAAACTGGCATTATTCTCATAATCTGACACTAAAAAGATTTAAAGTAGCAACTGCTGCATATTCTATATCTCTTCAGTCCAACATTTGATGAATGGTCCGAGTAATATGCTAGCATTAGCACCTTGACAATTTATTTTTGTATTGTAAGGCATTAAATACAATGACTTAAGAAAAAGAAAATAAATTTTCTACACTGCACAAAACAAAATAGTAAACTTCTACTGTCAATACAAAACGGTAAACTAGATGTAGGTAGATAAACTAACTGAACTGGTGAAAGTTATCCAGCTAATTAAGAAGTCCCCATGAATACTAATGGAAATATATTCCAGTGTAAATATACAAAATCATTGTTTTTCAATTGGTAGACTCGTTTGTATAGATATTTGATAAGGAAAGCACTTTTTTTGCAAGACGATTGGATTCTGTGATTTGTTACTAAAAACTGTGCTAGTTGATCTGATAAAGTGTTAAACCAAGCCAGCTCTAAAATGGGAAGCATTATCTACGAGTTACTGTACAATTAGCTACCTGTAGATCTACATGCTTATTTTATGAATTTTACCATTTATATTGTAATGCAAGTAAAATAAATCTGAAATCTTATCATTATGGTACTTATAATTACAGCACAAATTCAGGAGTATGTTGACAGCAAGATGCTGCAGTTATTTCCATAAAGTGACAAATCATCAGGTAAAGTTGTACCACATTTTAGTAATAAATACTTAATTGCAAAAAGCCAATTATTACTGAAAATAAAAATTTCTTAACATCCTTAAATTAGGATTAACATGCTCATTATTAATGAACAACAGTCTTAATAGAAAGAGAACCAAACAAAACATTTCGGCTTTTGAGATTTGTGTGAACCAACATTGAATCCCAATCATTAAAAAATAATGTCTGAGATGTTTGCTCTAAATATTAAAACAAGATTTATGAATATAATGGATTCACCATGCAAGACAGGATGTTCATCCTATTTTTGTGATATATGCGAAATCAATGATAATCATACAATATGTTTTTACATATTTGTTCGTTTTTTAATATTTTATATTTTTGAATCATTACAGATTACAATTTATCCACAAAACAATATTTATCGATTATTAGCAAGTTCTGAAGGATATCATATCATTTGCATTTATTCACTTGAAAGCAATTATGAATTCACCATGATTATTTGTATTGGTGTGTGCTTGTTAACTTGAAGCTTTTCAAACTGGCTTTTCAATTTCCTTTCAATAATAAGTTTTCTGATTTATCCTCTCCCTTAACATCATTTTCTTCTTCTGCTCCACATCAAATTTCTCACTGACAGCAATCCTCTTATCTCATTCTATGGCATCAGAATTCAAGCAGTTGAATACCTAATAACTGTCTCTTACCTTTCACCACAATACTGCCTTCTAGAGTATTTATTATTTTAAATGAATAAAATGAAGATAAATGGTGCACTTATATGATACATCAAGGGATGGTGATGTCTCAATAGCTTCAGGATTTGCTTAGAATCCCAAACCCGTCAGATCATCATCATCCCTCATATGTATCGTGTAAGTCACCATTTAATTTTATTCATTTAGTTTCACCAGTACACAGTAAGCCTTTTTGTTACTTTACATAAAAGACTTTTTTTAAATTTTATTATTTTACTGTTTTAATTGAGACAGACCTATGAAATCAGAAGTTATGCATTTTATAAAAGATAAAAAGGTCATCTAATAAAAATTGATAAAAATGAAATACAAGATCCCAACAGATTCAAGGTTCAAAAAGGGCACAATATCATTTCGGATGGGAGACTATATGTTCACTAACAATATTAAAACAGCAGTAATATTATCTATATTCCTATATATTTAATCATTTACACAACATTTTTATTTTTATTCTTATTTCTTACCTACTGATAATGATTTTCACTTAAAGAATCTCACAACCATGGAATTTTGCTTTGCATATTTAAGATTTTTTTTTTTTTTTTTTTTTTAAATGAGAGCAAAAGATTCAAACAAGCACCTTGAATTTGTTGGGTTCTTGTATTTCATTTTTATACTTTTTTTTTTTGGAACTATTAAGGACTTCGAGCTTTATCTTTAATAAAAGCCTTATAATATATGAAAATATATAAAGAGAGAAAAAAAAGCACATTTTTTTGTAACCAAAGCATGAGTTGTTTTCAATAGGAATCAGGAATAAATGTTTCTTCCTTATTAGAACTCATTGATCACTTTAAACCACTTGATGAATACTTCAGAGACAGTATGAGTGCTTGCAGATCACACACTTGCTCTGTCAATGGGACTCAAAAACAAACAATAGGAAAATTTACTACAACAGTATTAGCCTACAGATTTAAAACCTTGTCTAGCTACCTTCAAACCCTTTTTTAATTTTCATTGGTAGCATTAATTCTTTTTTTTAATCCCAATTTCAGAAGTGAGAACGAGATCCACAATTTGTTACGTCCTCAGGAGTAAATCTGGGTGATAAATCCTAAACTGATTTATCGACTCTACGACAAGGCCATAAAAATATCCATTTTTCTCTTTATTCATTATACTGAAATATATTTTTTGCATCTATTATTGTTTCATTAATTTCAAATAAAGTGTACAGTTAGAAAATGAACAAAAAACAGCAAATCTTACCTGTATGAATGTCTTACACCTGAATCTGTCAGGCTTATTGAAGTAAAACACAGGCCATCTGTGTCACATGTGTGGTTTTGATCTGTACATATATCACAGTGGCACAGAAGAGCTAAATAAAAAAAGAGAAAATAATAAAAATTAAGTCTTTTTAATCATCAGAAAAGAAGTCTTTAAGTTTTCAATTATCCAATAACAATAAAATATTGTGCTTTTAAAAATACTTTGTGTAACAACTTTAAAATGTCTATACATTTTTTTTTCTCACTTAGTAGGGTTTATTATTATTATTGTTATTATTCCAGTTTATTTATTTAGTGACTCAATTTATAACCAAAATCTCTGACTCATACTGAATAGGCTAATTCTGTTGTTCCAGCCTTGTGCAACTTAAACTGGGTATAGTCGAGGCCAAATACTTAAAAGTAAATTGGATTGATCAAAATTTTGAAATGTTACAATCAAACAGATGTATCCTAGAAGATGATTCAGGGATACACATCATTTTTGTTTGTTTTCATCAAAATGTCAAACTTATCATATAAAGGCCTTTTTTTTTTTTTTGCATATCTATTTGTGATTTGGAAAATTACAGTTTGGTTCTGAAGGAGGAATGGGACATGATAGATCCTTGTGTGAGGGATTTTCCCACTCCAAGGTGAGATTTGCTCATCTCAGAGCAAATCTCACCCCGGAGTGGGAAAATCCCTCAAACAAGAATCTATACAGAACCACAGATAAATATAAAATATAAATTTGTAAATGATTATTTATTGGAGTTATTTGCAAAATTTGCCTATTTGAGAATAGACTTCATCAAATTATATGAATGACTACATGGAAGAAACATGTAAAAATAAGGACTACATGGAAGAAACATGTAAAAATAACAAAATAAAAGCTAATAATAATAATAATAATAACAACATATATATGATTTAATTCAAATAATACAATTAAATGTAAATAGTAATAAAATAAATGCTTTTAAATCTGTACCATTATTTTTGTTAGCGATTCTTAATAGTTTCAGAAAAAAATAATAATAAAACTTTTAAGTATCTTTTTGATAGTAGCTTTTAAAATTTTGTATCCCATTTATATTCCTTTACTTCTGTTAAAACAGAAATGATTTAATATATACTGATTCTACAATTTATCTTTTCAAATCCAAAGAATCCTATAACTCCAATCTGTGATTGCTATATCTATTACTTATATTAATGGAAGGCTAAAGTCAAAGGCTTTAATATTTCCTATTTATTTTGAAGTCTTTCCACAGTAGGATTCTTCTAGTTTCTCCGATGAAGAAGTCATGGATGATAAACTGCTTTCTTGACAACTAAATTCATTCTACTTTCAATTTGTTCCTATATACGAATCAATAATTTTCACATATAATCATCACATTTCTTATGCTACTGATTTTAATGCAGAGTTTTACATTTTCTGAGACGTTAACTCTAGTTCTTTCATACAATTCCTCTGTCAATAATTGTTATTTATATTGTTATAGCATGATTTTAATTCTTGATTTATGATATATGATAAATCCATAGACGCCTACTCCTCAAACAGATGTAAGTTACAAATAAAAACGCTATCAATGAAGTTTATATTTCTGAAATTACAACTAAACTAGGCAGCTATTGTCACTTTGCTCCAGAAGTCTTGAATATGTAAAAATATGTTTTATTTATTCAAAAACCAAATTACATCAAGTAAATTAAAAACTGAAACTAAATTAAAGTTTAAATTCTAAAACGTATATGCATTACAACATAGAAATCCATTTATAACAGTCAGAAATTTGAACAATTGAGTTGATCATGGGGTTCTGGTGAAGAGCAAAGGAATCGATGTATTCTAGGGTCGTAAAAGGTTGTTGTAAGAAAGGTGCCCCCTCCCCTCCCATTTACAGAGCTTATGACATGAACATGGAAATTTGTCGAATTTATATCTTATCGATTTTGATAAAGAACACTCATGTTAAATTTCGTATTTCCAACTCAAGTGAAATGAGACTTAGATCTAAGGCAAATGTAAGAATGCATTACAATTTTATTAAGAAAAGTTAACCTTGAGACTTTTTCTCTTATCAAAATTTGTGTCTATAAATGCCTTTTTTAAACAAAAGCTAAAATACAACTTTTATATTCAGAAGCAACAAAGGAAAATATACTACAAAAAAAAAAGTTGTGTTTTGGAATGAAGAGGTTTTTTTTTTTCTTTAGGGCCCCTAGGAGGAGGGGGTCCACATTGGTCCTCAGCACCACGGACCAAGCGAAAAAAAATGTATGAATCAGCCTATCCCATCTAGGCTTTTTCTTTTTTTGTAATTAAGTCTACATTTTATATAAACTACTATTCTGCTGTTACTATTATTAATGTCTGCATAGAGCTATTCTGCATTACAATGTTTGCATAGAGCGAAGTTTTTCTAAACTTCATTTCTCAACTTCTGCATAGAGCTGGGAATTGTAGATGTGGTTGTTAATTTAATTTACTCTAATAATAATGCTAATAACTGTGTATGGCATGTTTAAAAGAAATATTTTAAATCTTTGGCGATGTTTTTGGCTAAGAATCTATGATTTTAACAAAAACATAGAGGTGGGGGCACATTACTGCATTTGCTACCTGGGCCCTAAATTTGATGTGGGGGCCCTGGCTACATTATAAAAAAGGAACAGCGGTATGTTAATTTCAGTAAAGTTCATATCCTGTATATCATGGAATTTAATGCCCTTTTGTAAGATGAAAGCACATATGGAGTACTTCAAATATATATACATGGATTTTCAAGTATTAGATCATTAAATTTCAGTTGTTCAATTTCAAAGGAAATGTTGATGTAGTGTAATGCTTAAGCAGCAATTAAGGATTCAGGGTTCAATTCTGCTGTGGGTCAAATTTTAATTATACAAGGTTATTCTAAAAGATGGACCCAATTTAATTAATTTGTATTTAATGAAATATAAATTGGACATGAACAATCTACATACTAATAAAAAGATGAACTTTCAAAGTTTTTTCACACGGGTTATAAATGTTCAATGTGTCCCCCCTCTCTGCTGCACGGCAAACATTGTAGCGGTAGCCAAACTTGTCCCACGCGCAAATAAGCATGTCTTGTGTTACTGAATTCACTGCAGCAGTGACACGGTTCTTCAGGTCGGCCAGAGTTGTAGGTAGAGGTGGGACGTAAACAGCCTCCTTAACATAGTCCCACAAGAAAAAGTCACATGGCGTGAGATCAGGAGATCTCGGTGGCCAGAAATGTAGAGCAAGGTCCTGATTTCCCGTGCAACCAATCCATCGCTGGGGAAGGGATTGATTTAAAAATCCTCAGACATCACAAAGTGCCAATGGGGCAGAGCTCCATCCTGTTGGAAAATGAAGTCTTGTGAATCTTCAGTAAGTTAAAGAAAAAGCCATTGTTCCAACATGTCCAAGTACGTTATTCCACTTACAGTGCTTTCCTCAAAAAACACGTTTAGCTTCGCCGAGTCTCTCTCATGTTGCAATGTTGTACGGGGATCTTGCAGACCCCATATGCAAACATTGTCTATTCACTTTCCCATTAAGATGGAACGTTGCTTCATCGCTAAAAATTAAGCCCGTCATCCTCCATCATTTCTAGCATATTAATACAAAATTCAATACGCTTTACTTTGTCATTCTTAAGGAAAGCCTGCACAAGTTGTAAGCAGTAGGGCTTGTACAGCAAACGCCGTCTCAAAACTCACCATACAGTTGGTTGGGGTATTCCTAGTTCCCTACTAGCTCTTTTGGTCGACTTTCTTGGACTATGAAAACTGTCTTCTATTCGTCTGATGTCATCATCTGACACACGCGGTCGGCCCGGGCTTTTTCCTTTGCAGAGACATCTAGTTTCTTGAAATTTCTTAAACTAACGGCTTATGCTTTTCCTAGTTGGTGGTTCAATGCCGAATTGGAGACGAAACGCCCGCTGCACTGTAACTGCCGACTCACTTCTTACAAACTCAAGAATGCAGAAAACCTTATGCTGCATAGTAGCCATCTTACTCACAACGATAGTGATACGAAATGCCTGCCTATTGGCACGAGTATCCTAGCAGCCGTTTACACATTTATCACCACCCAGCGGTGGGAAAACAAAACTTTGAAACTTCCTCTTTTTATTAGTATGTAGATTGTTCATGTCCAATTTATACTAATACAAATTATTTAAAATGGGTCCATCTTTTAGAATAACCCTGTATTTCTATTTTCCTTCTTTCTTTAAGGTAATGTAGTTTGTTTTTGTTAGTTGTTTCCAATTATCTTATGAATATTAGGCAGAAAAGTGATATATGATTAGAAAGACAGAAAGAAAGAAATAACATTCTTCTTAACTTTTTTTTTTTTTAATCAGAAGTACTTTCATTTAGAAAAATAAATAGACACATATATAAATACATAACTTATTTAAATGTTAATCTTATCTTCTTTTTTTCCTATACTAATACCCTTTTCTCTTGGTGTTTGTTAATATTATCTGAACCATTAAAATTTATGGCTAGAATTCTATTATTATTCATTAATAATATATTACATATACAGTATTCCTCCCTTTTATGTGATGAATATGTTCCTAAGACCCCTTGCATAAACTGAAAATGGAGTGTAATAGCACATTCCATATATACACATATATTTCCTATATGTTAATACTTATTACACTTTTTTTTTCTATAAATAAGACACTTCAGTGTAAACTTTTTTTCTTTTCACACTAAATCTAAAATTTCGATCTTTTTCTCTATAGTAGGCACTTTATGACTTTTCTTAGGCTTTTCAGAGCTATCAGCATCACTGCTCTTGTGCTTTGTGGCCATTATTACTCAGAAAATAGCATTAATAATAAAACAAAGGAAAAATGCTTTCAGAAAAACTCGAGCGAGAAATACCGTGATGCTAGGAGATGGTGCAAGAGTTTAACAGCGCTTTGGAAATGAAGCAGATAAGCATTCAATTTAAATGTATATTTTCCGTATTTTTCAACCTTTTTTATTTCTTCGATCGCCAAACACAGATACTTGATACCGCATAATTTGAGTCCTCGTAAAATGTGGTCCTACTGTATACATAAATGAATATTTTGTTTCCGATAAGCAATTTTTGTACATTCCAATGATTATTTCATCCTAATAATTTTTTAAAGGTCATGTCTCTCTCACTTTTTAATTAAATTTATTAGTTAGAATGTAATTTAGGAATAATTAAATATTTACAATTTACTTAATTGAATTTTATTTTAAGGATTTTTATTACACAGTTCAACAGCTTAACAATTAGAAGGTAAATGTGTTGACAGGAAAAATCTCAGAAAAGCTTCCTAATGTACATCAGGAAGAGGCGGCTTTTCTGAAATTTCCCCTCAAGTTCAACATTTTCCCTCTCAATCACAAATTTAAAAAAAAAAAAAATCACTTCCAGAAAAATAATGCTCAAAAAATCTAATAAGAAATCATGAGATGCTTAGAATTTAAATCAATTTTGTAATTCTTATCTGCAAATTTTAATGGTTTGAATATTAATAATAATATTCAAAAGCCAAGAGAAATACATATTAGCATAAGAAAGAAACAAGAATTAAAAAAAGTTCAGTTAAATTACATATTTATAAATGTTTTACTTTATTTTTCTAAATTTAAGTATTTCTAATTGAAAAAAAATACATTATTTTAAAGAAGGAGAAAGAAAAAAAAAAGAAAAAAAATCCCTACAGTAGAACTGAACCCTGAATTCTTAGATCTAGGAACTGTGGCTTAATGCACATCAACATCAAGCAACAGGAAATTAATAAGCTAATACTTGAAAATCAATGAAAACAAAGTCAGATATCTCAAAATCAATGTCGTAAATTTGGTCCGCAAATCTATGTATATTTTTGAAGTACTACTCCATGCGTACTTTCATCTCACAAAAGGGCATTAAATTTTGTGATATATAGAGGTATGTCATCTCCTTGTAGGACTTAAATTCAAGTTCATTAACAACACATGAAGTTGTAAATTAAAATGTAATATCATATAATATATTATAATATTTGTATTTCTGATATTTTAAGTTTACATGTTTTAGCTAAAATATTTAATGATATTGGTGAATTTTATTAAAGCTGAAAAACTTCTTTCCATATTTTTCTGTAAGGGAAAATTGCAAAAATCTAGCTATCAATGATTTAATCTTCCATATAATTTTATAAGTTTTTAAAGAGTAAAAGATTTAAATATTTTTTCATGCTAAATATTTGTCATTATATTAATAATCATCTATAATATGTCTGAAATGTTTAATATATTAGTAGTTTTATTCCAACAGATCTAAACCTTAAGAGATCTATTAATCCTTACTATTAAAAAATAAGACATGCAAACAACTCTAATCTATATTATTTAGAAAAGCATAATGCCCCGTCTAAAACAAGTGGAAATCCAAGACAAGATCAAAATCGAATAATAATACTCTTCCAATATTTATAAAAACTTTTATTGATGCCCACAGATATATCAAAAAAAAATTCACATTAAAAATTGATTTCTTTCATTTTGGATACCTGTTCTTCATTATCAATTATGTTATGAAGTATAAGAGACAAATGCAATTATAGCCAAATAAAAAGTAGTAAGAGATATATCAGGGAACATCTAATAGAATAATTCAAAGTTCCAATTCAACATTAGGACTTTGTACAACTAATATACTTCAGAAGAAATCAATCAATTTCAAAGGTAAATTTGAACTCGCCAACATCTGTACAAGAAAGTAACATACCAAAGATAACTTATAGAGAGATGTACAAAACTAACCAGAATAGAAGCAAACATTTTTATTTCTCCACAAATAAAAAACGAAACTAATGAAAAAAATTAAGTTAGTTTACTTTTAAAAACTATTAAAAACTATATAGTAAAACTCAATGAAAAACAAAAATCACTTATTATAGGGAATATGATTTTTAAAATTTCCAAACAAGAATCTGATAGAAATAATCAAATGTAAACATTTACTGGAAATTACCATGGTACCAAGGGTTCAAGGGACCAATGCAGGTTGGGCTTTTTTTTTTTTTTTAAATTCAATTCTTAAGTTAAAATGCCATTCTGAATGTACGTACACTCATTGAGAAAATTTTGACGTACCACGAAAAAATAATCTGATAGTAATGAAACTTCACATGCAAAAACCTTTCGGCCGAATATGCAAAGGTCAAAAATTCCAACCAATGAATGAACAGCCGGAGCTACAGCCCATTGGAAATGAGCATTGTGATTGTGTATAAAAAGAGAGAATCTCGCTTTCAGGAACAAAACTTCCAGTGGATTTTGATTGTGTTTTCCTATTTCAACTGTAACAATGCCTTGCCGGCAAATTTGCAGCCACTACGACCAAATGAAGGGGTTTGAAAGAGGACATACTACTGGACTACATGACACTGGAAGGACAAACCAACGAATCGCTTGGCATTTAGGTTGGAGCGATGCAGGCAGAAATAAGTCCTGAACGGCAGATGTCAGTGACGAGGGCAGTGGATGGCCTAGGGCAATGACAGAAAGGAAAGATAGAGCGATGTCAGAGCAGCTGTTTCAGCACCAGATTCGAAGCAATCAACCATCCAACGTGTGACCACCCAAACTATTAGTAGAAGACTACAGGAGTAGAATCTATGCTTGCAACGGCACCTATTATGCTGCCTACGACTGACCAATATGCAATGTCAAGAGCGACTGCAGTGATGCCAGACATAATTAATGTGGAATTATGCTGATTGCGGACAAACTGTCTTCAGTGATGAATCCCATTTTGAAATGAGCCCTGACAACCAGTGCAGACTCTTTCAAGATGTCCCAGATATCATCAGGATTCAGCTCTTAACTGTCGTATGCCACACTACTCGACAACAAGAGTTTAAAGGGCTGGGTTGCCATTTTCGTTTGATAGCCGTACCCCCCCATTGGTAGTCCTCAATGGCACCCTCACAGCACAGCAGTATGTTGATGAAATTCTTTGACCTGTTATATTGCCGTTCCTTTCGTAGCACCACAGGCTTATCAGCAACATAACGCCCAGCCACAAATGGCACGCCTCTCCAAAGATTGTCTTGTTGGTTGCAACACACTTCCTTGGCCAGCCAGATCACCAGATCTCTCTCCTATTGAGCACATTTGGGATATGATGGGGCGTCGCCTGCGACTATCCCAAAATGTTGATGAATTAGCCTGCCGATTAGAGTCCGTTTGGCAAAAAATACCATAGAGCACCATCCGCCAACTGTATCAATCAATGCCCTGTCAGGTAACAGCTTGCTTGTATCCAGCTGTATGCCAGCTATGTACGCCATACTGACCTGTTCACTTTATGTAGCTCTTTATGTCCAATAAATCATCCAATTGTTCTGAAATCCTAATCATTTTGTTTCTGTACAAGTGCATTAAATGTACCAAATTTTATCTTAGTTGGATAATTCCTTCTTGGTGCACTGATTTTTTCAAAGAATGTATATTAGAGCTTCTCATCTAGAGTTCCACTGATATTGGTTTGCTCTGAGAGTGCTCTTGATATATTGCAAGAAAATTATAAGAGGGCATTTGTAATAAGATTCACCTTCACACACTGCCAAGTGCAGTAATGTAGACTAAAAAACTTTAGATATCAAATAATCTAGGTAGCCCAAATTGAAATTACATTCATTTTCATTCTAATAATGAATATAAACAGTGTTAATTCACATTCAAATCAGCTTTAAAAAATAGTTCAGATATTTTAAATTACCTGTAAATCATGCGGAGAATTCTATTCAAAACCAATGACTAAATGAAAAAAATTGGTGTTTCATGGGATTATAGTATTTACATATGTGGCAAAGAACTAGGGCCCTTCTAGAGAGGTCCTAATCATGATACTGCAAAAGTTACCTACTAGGGGTTGGAGATGGGGGGGGGGGGGGGGTCAAAGTTGCTATCAGGACCTTCAGTAGTTTGGAAAGATTTTCTGAACACTACAAAGTTTACTGCTTCATTATTATATCGTATATTTAAATAACTGTTGTGATGTTGTTTAAACTCTAAAAGTCTGATCCAATATTCAAATGATACAGACACCTAATTAGGAAAATTTAATCGAAACACTTTTGTCATTAATTCCTTTGTTTAATTTAAAAAAAAAAAAAAAAAACTTAATTTTTTTGAAAAAGCATTCTGACAAATGACTTTTTTGGGAGACAGTCTAATAATTTTTTTGGATAATAATTTCGATATATTGGGGGTGTTTGAACGCAAATAAAATTATTTTTAATAATAATAAAAGGAAAAATGTAACTCTTACAAGTTTGACGATTTTATATAAAAAGTTGGGATTTTTATGAGCAGTAGTTTAAAAGATATGGGGAGGTGAAAACCACCAGTACTTTCCAATACTTTATGAATCATCCGGTATATTTAAGAGCAGTTTGGAAGAAGCAAGAAACGGCATGCCACTTGTTAAAGATGACATTAAATAAGCACTTAAGTAAATAAATAAATATATATAGAGAGAAAAATACTAAATTATGTAAGAGTTATGTTCGACTCAACGGTCATCTTTATATGTTTATTTACTTATTAGAAAAAAACAAAGTATGCATTGCACACACTGAAACTAATCAAACGAAATGCAGAACATTTATAAACTTTGGATAGTTAACTTATTAAATCTTCAGAAAAATAATTTAATCATTACAAAATTACCAATAATTGTACTTTCTCTTAAGGCTTAAGAGGTTCAAAATTGAATGCAAAGAAAACCTGCTGTGGTAAGCATTTGCAGCAATTATGAGTTCATACGCCTTTTCTTCTTTTGCCAGATGAACAATTTAGCAATTCAATTACTGTATTTTTTTTTTAATTATTTACAAACAAAAAAAAAAAAAGGAGTTCATAAGAGAAAACTGAGAAGCTTCCAAGTCTTATAAAATTTAATATTTAGAGATTAGTAATCTTCTTTATTCAAAAATTCAACAGCAGCTAAAGCGATAAGAGATAAATAGATAATTCCTGAACTTAGCAATCTAATACAAATGATTTCATTGTTTATTTATTTATTTATTTATTTATTTATTTATTTATTTATTTATTTATTTATTTATTTATTTATTTGTTTTCATTTTCAAAGGTAAACAGAAACATGTCAATGTCAATTTGTTAAGTGTTGTATAAAAGCATTTCAGTAAGTGGAAGAAATATTTTAAATAAATTTAAGAAAACTGGCGTTAAAAAAGATCTAATCAGTAAATTGTAATAAGGTAATTGACAAATTGAAAATAATAAAACTTTTCTAATTTTTTATTATTATTATTTAATTAGATATACATGCAATATCAAACCATTTACAGAAGGATTTAAATGTCTTTTCTGTCCTGCCTATTCTACTGCTCTACATAATGTAAGGCCTAATTAGGGGTAGGAAGCTTTTAGCATAGCAATTTGAAATTGGTAGTGATTTGGGAAGATATTAATATTTTGAATAAATGAAATTGCAGCAAAGGAAATTTTTGTTTTGACTCCTTCCAGGAGTTAGAACTGAGAAAGTGGATTTGTTCTTTTGGAGTTTCCATGGTAAATTTAGTTTTGGAAAGAAAAAAAAAATTGAATTTTTTTCCCTTAAAATTTTGGTTTTATTTTATTTTATTTGTTTTTTTTTTTTTTTTTTGAAGGTGCTCAAAAAATATGATAATTTCCAAATTTAACCCCTAACCCAAATGTGACCACCTGTAGATAAAAAAAAATGTTTAGCAAAGAAAATGTTTTAAAAGATTTCTAAGATGCTGAATAGGAATATGATAATTTAAAAAATCTTATTTCTAATTATGTCTCTCAGCCAGGAGTAATTATCCTTATTTTTAAAATAACTGTCTGTAGTGTTCCATGAGCTCCTTTTCAATTTGTTATTGAAGCAATTTGGAAAATCTGATATTGATAATTCTTTTAACTGAAATTTGCTTCAATAAAGGTAATCGTACCAGGTGGAAAGAGATTGAAAGACCAGCAATGGTAAATGTTTATGACAATCAGATGAAAGTGAGGGTGTGACTGATGGATTCGCCAAGAAAATCTTTGAAGCAGCTTAAGAGCTTGATGGACTTTGTTTAATTTTGCAGTATCTTGAAGAAAGTTGAAACGAAAGCTTACAAAATCTGCAAAATCAATAGTTGAAGTAGATTAAGATGAAAATTCATTTCTGCAACTGGCTTATTCAAAAATTAAAAAAAAAAAAAAGGAAATCCCATATTCCATATTGTTGTTTACCAATAAAATTTGCTTCAATAAAAGTAATCTTATTGAATAAAGCAATGTTTTCTTGAATAAATGTACTTCATCATCTATATGTTTTACTGGTATGACTTCAGCCCTAATGTATGATAAAAACAATTGTTGGGTCAATTAGGTAATCGTGTTTTACACTGCAACTACTGCAAACATTATTGCATCACAATTTGCAGCCTGAAGAATTGTGGTTCATCTTGTGATAAAGCAAAAAGTAACACTTAGGACAGTGACAATGGTTTTGTGATGGACTGACAATATTACAGCCCAGGCATAGGATTCTGCAATTTTTTCCTATGGGATTTCCATAAACAACTTTAGCACCAGATGATCAAAACCATTACTAGTTAAAAAGAAATTATAAGTGTATAGGTCTCTTTTAAAATACTGAAGAAGCTATATTTCACTATAGCTCCAATGAGAGTCAAATTCTACCTGCCCAAAAATTGGTGGTCACTGAGTGAATTTAGTTACCAGAACTGCCCTTTTAATATATAAGATGTTTTAACTGAAATTTTTATAAGTTAACATTCTTATTCACATTTTTGTCAGATTCAGAGTGAAATGAATGTATTGGCTTGGCCAAACGAGTTCGTTTGATTTTTTTACGTATGTTGGCTCTAGTAGCGCTTAGGTGTCTTTAACATCATTTGATACCATTTTGTTAGATTGTAATGTGACAGCTGTCATATCAGCATGCATTTAAAACAAAAACTGTTCAAAAAATTTTATGTCGCCAATTTAATATTGAAGATGGAAGACAAAAGCATGTAAGACCGTATTTTTCTTTGATGACCAGGCAAAAACTGTTATGGCTTGGCTGGGAAGTTCTGATTCATCCGCTGTATTCACCAGACATTGCACCATCGGATTTCCATTTATTTCGATCTTTACAAAATATTCTTAATGGAAAAAACTCTAAATTCCCTGGAAGACTCTATAGGCATCTGGAACATTTTTTTGCTCAAAAAAGATAAAAAAGTTTTGGGAAGATGGAATTATGAAGTTGCCTGAAAGATGGCAGAAGATAATGAAACAAACCGTTGAAGATGTTATTCAATAAAATTATTGGTGACAATGAAAAACATGTCTTTTATTTTTACTTAAAAACCAAAAGAACTCAATAAATAATTTTTGAAGATATGCAAATAGTATTTTCTTACTGTAAAAAATATCTACAGTTTTAGAATATTACTATTTTTGTCTCTATAAATTAAAGATTGAAAATTTTACTTATATTCTCAGTCAGCATCGTTGAAAACCTTTAAAAATGGATTTTTTTTTCATTGCAAAATACCTTTTTTTTTTCATTTAAAATTGATCACTCATGGGTTCTTACCCTACATTATTTGAAGGAATTATTCTGATAAGTCTGGTTTTTCTAAAAATAGAATTCAAAATATAAAATTGTGTTGTATATCCAACTGCTTATTCGTTACATACTACAGTTACTTTCAGATAGAAAACCAATTACAAATAGTAAAATTCATCAGAAAATGTAAGTAATTACATTCGTATTGGAATGCGAAGTTTTAACATCAGCTATTTTCAAATGCAAGATTTCTTTAAGAGTTGGAAGGATGAAACTGTTACTGGCAATGGCTACATAGAGACTAATTTCAATTAGGATATCATCACATAAAGAGGAGGAGGATTTAAACTTAGAACAACTTTGTTAGAATACAGTTTGCAGACCAATCATTTTTATAAATTAAACTAAAATAATAGAAAGGATAAAGTACATATTATATGGTTATTTATATTATAAGATTATTTAAAAAGAAGCTTAAATACCTCCGCTAAATTTAATGCAAAACCTGAATAGAAGAAAAAAAATTGCAGTTACATCTATTCTTTTAGTTTGTTTTAAACAACAGTAAATTATTCTGTACTCCCTTAGCAGGCAAAAATAAGGAAGCTTAATGAAAGTTATCTGCCACAAGCATGAATGCAGCATTAATAATAAAAATATAAGGCAAATTCAGGCAAAACTGTTCCTTCATAACCTATGTTAAAAACAGTTAAAATTCAGCTAATTCCTATAATAAAGTTACAATGTAACTTTTCAAACCCTTTACCTTAAATATTTTGAATTATCAATTAGCAAACGATTTCTCTTTTTAATCCGCTTAGCTTATTTCAGGAGATCTCAATGTGTAATGTAAAAATTTAGACGATTATTGAAATTATTTTTAACGAATTTATGTAATGGTTTAAAATATTAATACGTTAAGTATTTTCAAAATGTTAAGAATAAAAATGATATCCACTAATAAATTGCCATGTTGGAATGGAAAAAAAAAAAGGTAAAATTACAAATAAATAAATAATAAATTACTTTATTAAGTTGTATTTATTAATTAAAAAAAAAAGTTAAGGCACAGATAAAAAATAAAAATGTATTAAAAAAAAATGTGCAAAATGAACCCAATTCTTTTATGCATTAAAGAATTGTTTGTATTCATTGTGTCCACTACGTATTTGTATCGCGTCTTTAAGCAGAGCGATCAAGTGTGGCAAAACATTCATCTGGTTGTTGTTCAACTTCACCTCTGCCACATGTGAATTGATACAGAGATCCATAACTTCGGTAGCATTGCTTAAATGCTAATCAGTTTAAATTTCCAGTCACCAAAGAGCTTCAAAAATACTGTTCATCAGAGTGTGAAACATACATATTTTTTTTTTTACTTGAAAAACTAATTTTCAAAATTTTAAATTTTTAACTTGAAACTCATTAACAGGAACTGAATTTATTAAACTCATTAACATTAATCAAAGAGAATTTGATTTAACAATCAAATACAAAAAGAAGTTAATTTAAGATTTTAGTAAGTAATCTTTTTAAATTATTATATTTCTAATAGTTTGAAAAAAAATAATAGGAAGGGATTTTATTTATTGCTATTATTCTGTCATTATTTGACTCATAAATTCACTTATTGCTAAAAGATTTTGATTAGGACTAGTAAAATTGTTACTAGGGCTGATTTATGTTAATTATTTAAAGTGACCGAAAAGATAAGATTACATCATATCCGTCAAAATACTTAATTTAATCCAACAATTTTCGTAAACTGATTATTAAATTAGGAAAATATTAAGGTTACTTAATAACAAAATATCGACAGAAATGAAGGATCAAATAAATCAACTTTGAATTAAAATCTAAAACCTTTCGAAGCCGATCTTATGATTTCAGTGCGCATTTAATAGGTTCCAAATCTATATCCATTGCCGTTTTCTTTTTATAATAATTGCTTAAAAGATTTAATGGAGAAATTAAAATTTGTAGCTTTATATTATTATTTTGTGTTATCTAAGGAATCTTAGATACGGTAAATAAATTTTATACGAAAATTTTATGATTAAATTAGTATCTTAAGGTAATTTGGGGTGTGTCATGACAACGCTTCTATTAAAATTGCTTAAATCTACTTAAGTTTAAAATAACTTTAATTTATTAAATTTACATTATAAATTTCAAAAGTTTAACTAAAATTCTAAGATATGGATTGTTGGAAAGGAGGGGCAGCTTCCCCCACCCCACCGCACTATCTTTTTTTTTCTTTTTTTTCCCAGGGGTGTCAAGGAGGAAGGGTTATAACAAAACTCCAGACTATCTAGCACACCCTGCTTTTATTTGTTAGTAAAGGGTAAAAAAAGGCTGGCAGACAGACAGGAAGGGACATAAAGGCTTTTTTTTTCTACCCTTTCCTTCTTTTTTTGTTGTTGAGTAGGGGAAAAAAAAAAATCAGGGTGTAAAGAAAGTGAAAGAAGGGTAAATCACTTATAACAAGTCCATCTGCTAACTCCGTCATCAGAGGACCCAAAGGATTTTTTTCCCCCTTCTATTCTACTGTAGGGAGGAAAGAGTAAAGATCATCCATTCTTATTTTTACCCCTGCTCTTAACCCTACCCCATTTTCGAAACAGGTTTGATGGGGCAAATGAAGACACTTGGTATTCATTTCTAGTATCAAGCAGAAATGTAAACTTGAATTATTAATTATTATTTTTTTTGTAATAAACTTTAAAATCATAACAGAAGTAAATTTTACAAACACAATAAGAAGTTTCTGAAACAACGTGGAACCTTCTTTTCTTATAATGTTTGTACAGCGCATTGTTATCCATCGATGCAAATGCTTTAGCTGTTGTCACATTTCTAATAGTAGGGAGAGTTTCGTCTCCATCACGCTCAAATTTCTCCACTCGAAGACATTTCAAATACAAAAGAGAAATCGTCCCTTGGCCGCAAATATACAAGCAATTTTCAAGAAGACCTACTCTTTAGTAGCGGGAGGAAGAGTCACATAGAGGCATTTATATTTTGTGGTCATCATTCGAAGTCTTGGAATTTGAAGGGAGCAAAAGTAAATATAATGAATTTTGGTGTTTTAAATGATTATTAAAAATAACATTAAAATAAATAAATATCTATTTACCGTTTTATTTTAATGGATGAAAAATAGATGTTGTTCAGCATTTTTTTTTTGCAGTCATTTATGAAAGCAAAAGTTTTCTTAGTTAATTCATAATCTTTCTAATGAAGTAAAAGTGTTTATTCTGTATTATGAGAAGTTATTTTTAAGCTATCATGCAGTAATTTCTAAAATATATTCCAACATAACAAACTGACCAAGGATATGCTTTCCCCCCCCCCCTTTTTTTTTTTAAGGGGATGGAGGTGTCACATAGGATTTCATATCAGACTAAAACCAACCAGTCTAAAAGCAGCAACATCAAAGGGTTCACTTCTCTTTCTTTTTTTAACCCCAAACACCCCTACACTTTTTTTTTTTTTTTTTTAAGAGGGGAGAGATACTTCATAATGTACAGCAAGAAAAGGGGTGACAAAAGAAAGGGGTAGGAATCTCTTGATGTCACCCTTTCCTAGGGTAGGGAGCAGCAATACCCACCCAGCAACATCCAGAAATGTAAGTAGCAGCAGACATCTGGGAAAACCCTTTCACACATTTTCCTATCAACCCTTCGGGTAATAAATCGGAAGACTATCAATACCTTTCAGATGCGGTAGGTAACAAAAGAAACTAAAATAACATTATAACAAATCGTTGTAGACCAAAGTTCAATCCTTTTAGAGACTTTATTTTTTCCCAAATTTTATAGTTCTTAATATTATAAATATTAATATTTTATAAATAAAATTATAATATTAAGAACTCTAAATTTTTTCAAAAAATAATTTATTTTAATAAATGTGATTACAAATGCTAAATAACTGTTTCGATATAAGTAAAATATTCAGGAAAAGATAAAAAAAAATAACCTTGGAAACTTAATTTTTTTTTATTTATTTGGAATATTTCTTTTTTCTCCAAAACTCTTAAAATAAATATATTTTACTAAAATTTAGCAAAATAATTTTATTCTAAATTCTTTAATGACCAATTAAAAGTTTACATTGAAGATAAATCTCAAGATTTTAAGTAAGATATTTATATTTTTATTATGAATACAAATAATTATTTGACATTCATAAAAAAAAAATCCTCTACAGTCTGCATTATTTTCATTATTAATATTGTCAGCAATTTTATATATTTTCGAAAGTAAATTCCTTCTTTCTTTTTTTAGGTAAAAAATCTTGATAAAAATCTGCATTAAAATAAACAAAATAATACAAGATATCTATTATTGACAGATTAACCTATTATTAATTATATCTCGAGTGTTTTACTTGAATGTTGACTGCAATGTTTCGATTGCAAATGTATGTGTAATTTCAAGTGTTGTTTGCTTGCTTATTCCTTGAATCATTTCGAAGATCAAAAAACTATATTCTGTCTACCTTCCATATTTTATAAGGATCAATTTACTGGATGAGTTGCTAATTTCAACTAAAATGATTAAAACTAAAATTCCTAATAATGTGTTAAAGGGACATTACTCAAGATTGGTAACATTTCTTATTTTACATAAAAAAAAAAAAAAAAAAAAAAAAAAAACGGTCAGAATAAATAGCTTTAAATGAACTAGAAATATTTATGTATTCCACTAAGGTAATTTAAAACATTTATTCTAGGAAGCTGAAAATTCCAATAGAAGACGTACATACGAAAAAAGATTTTGGTACACACTAGATGAAAGTAGTTAAGAAAACAAAAATATATGATCGTCAAACCCCAATCATTACAACATCCTCATAAAAATCACTGATCTCACAAAGCTGAAAATTTAATGGTAGATAAATGTTTCTTTTCGACTGATTCTCAAATAAACTGAGTAAATAGACTAAATCCTAATCACCAATGCATGAACTTCATTGCTGTCATCAAAATAAACCAACATCATTTAGCTACAAGAGCTGAGAGGTTTCTGGAAAGTTTAGGCTATCTTTTTATTATTATCTCTGGATCTTATCTTACGGCTATTGGTAAATTGGTACGCCCACTATAGCTTGTTTCACATAATTATAATCTCTCATTCTTCCAAACATTGTTTCATTAACTTATATTTATTATTCATTGTATTATTATTTATTATATTAATTATTCTTACTTTTTTCGAAAAATTAAGTCCTAATTTTTTTTCAACTATGAAGTAGTTATAATACACAATATCTTAAAAGCGGTTACATAATATTTAGCCACGATTCATACTTTGTGCGCAAGATTTTGTAATAACTATTCAGAAGTCCTTGAATTAAAAAAAAAAGAGCTTATTTGATTTTATTAATATTACTATATTAACTTTATTACTCTTCTTTAACTCTGCCATTACCAAGAGGGTAATACTCGATATTTCCTTCTTCTGGTTTTTGCTAAAAACATTACTTAAATTTAAGCTGTCTGATTAATCCTTCGGACTTAACATAACCGGATTCACATATTTCTGCACACTTTCAGATAAAAGTTTGTTTTCTTAGCTCAAAATTTTATTTAATATTTTAAGTTACTTTATAATTACATGATCTCACATAACTTAATGTTGAATTAAATTTAATCACGTAAATAAATTTAATATTTCTATAAAACGACGATGCATAAATACATTGGTTTCCAATTTACGAGTGTTATAAAATCTCTAATAAAAAGTAATGTCAATATCATTTGTGAATAAATGATTAAATAAAAAATAAAATAAAAATAAATAAATTGCCTGCATTTATCTATTTTTAATCCTAAAAGTAGGAAAATTTCTAACTTGTTACAGAACACTTAAAAACTCCATTAATAATAATAATAATAATAATAATGAAATATGGTTTGCTTACACAGATTTTTTTTTTTTTTAAACAACATCTTAGTGAAAATTGCAAAATCTTTTTTGTTCAATACTAAGTTAATATATTGAACAGCTTGAAGAATTTTTCCATATGGAAATAGTAGATAATTTATAATAGCAATAAAAAAAATTAAAAAAGTATATCTTTTGTCACGCTTCAAAATTATTTTGTAGTATTGAAGTCTATTGAAAAAAACAAAGAATTCTCATCCAAAATTTGTAGAATTCAAAGGACTTACTACAAAGATTTCAAATAATTGAAAATTTTTACTTTTTAATGTCGTGACGAAAACAATTGTGAATTGCTAACAGAAGCATCCTATGTTTTGGTATTTTTTTTTTCCCCATTAAAAAAAAAAAAAAAGAGAAACACACTTAAGAATGCGTATCCAAGATTATGAAGTTAGGTCGACTCATTTCATGTTATCGTAAGTGAGAAATCCTATCTTCGACCTGCTACCAGGGACTTGGTCCCTTAATAGTTATCCAACAGTTCAAATTACAATCCAAACAGTTCCCCGATGCAAAGCAGCTGAATGTATCTCATCGTATTACAAGAAAATCTGCAACTTAATCCTGCCAGGAGTCAAATGCAATCCCATAAAATAAACACGTAGCCTTCATTCAAAGCTATTTCTAAATTTGACGGAGGGCAATGATTCCATATGAGCTTCATCACAAGAAAAAAAAAACAAATAAAAAACCTTGACGATCGTGTTGCAAACAATATTTATTTCAAGCATTGGCTTTGCTTGCAGTCGCCAAGATTTCCCTTTCAATTACCAAGATTTACTACTATTTACCCGTAATCAATTTATCGAATTCAATCAGAAAAAGGAACAGTAAAACAAACAAACAAAAGAAAGATGTAGCTGAAATATTTAGGTGCAGTATTTTTTTTTCTTAAAATTTTGACGCGCAACAGAAGTCCAATCAAGTGAAAACACTGAAATTAATTAAATTCTGATTGAAAAGTAAGAAATAAGAAATAATGGAAAATTAAAGAATAATTCGGCCTAAATTAAGTAATCACTTAACATCAGATGAAAATTCAGTTAATTTTATTCTAATTGGATGATTAATTTACAATAGGTTATTTATTAATTTTGATTCGAGTTTCTCTAAAAAAATTGTTAATTATGTTCTGCACAGCATCAACTGAAATAAATACAGTATTCAGTTGAAATAGTTTTCAATTCATCGCGAAAACTATCAAAAGTAGCTAAATTCAGATCAATGTTGCAGATTCAACAAAAAAAGACAAAATATAGAAGGACAAGTTGTATAAATACGACTGGTATTCATGAATGCCGAGTTTTTTATTCAATGACTAAAAGAAAATAATGTAAACCAAATTATCCGACATTAAGAGTAACGATGGTAGAAAGGTCGAAACTCCTACAGTTCCAATTCTCGATCGTGAAATCAACTGCAGAGTCGATTGGAAAAACTGTTTGTCAGGGACACTCCCAGAATGCGTGAACTGAATCCGTCGCTCTCCAACCCCTTTCCCTTCGTCGGACGGGGGAGATGGGTGGGTGGGTTGAAGATGAAATTTATCTTGGATTACATCAATAGAATCAAAATACAACTAATAATGCAAATATGAGCCGCACAATATTTGGTTCAAACCCACACAACTGAACCCCGCCCCCGCTGAAGTAGAGGCAAAACGCAAGAACCCAAGTTTGCTCATATTTCAGCTTCGCCGCTAACGTTTAAGAAAAAAAAAAAAAAATGTATTGACGCCTGACAGCTTTGACTCCTAGTTCTGCAGATTGAAAATCATTAATTATTATTCAGAATTTTTTTTTTCTTTTTCTTAGGCTTAAAAGAGCGATTAGATGCTGGTGGTGACGAGGGCCCGCAAGGAAGGGGTGGGATAGGGGTAGGGTAGGTAGGAGTGAAATTCAAACGCCTATTTTTTTTTTTTTTAAATCCTTTTTTTCTTCAATGACATTGTCATTTTTTTTTTTATTAGTCATTGCTTCAGAAAAAAAAAAAAAAAAAAATTGTAACTGGCTAATACTATGCTGAGGCCGAGTGAAGGGGTTACTGACCACTTATAATCCACAGCCGATGTACAAACAGTAAGATTTTGGTCGTGCCATATCAAATATTGCTTCTTTTTTTTTTTAATTGTTTCAAAAAAAAAAAAGAAAAAGAAAAAAAAAAAGGGTTATCCTGTTTTGTAAACATAGGGGGATGCAAGAAGGAGTACAGCAAAGAAATAATATATCTATTAAGAAGCTTTTAAAAGATATTTCTTATTTATTTTTTTTTAATATCTAGGAACAGAACATACAACTAAAGTATATTCTTTAATGCTACTTAAAAATAACAACATCAACCACCTACTGGCAATATTTCGTTATTGTTATTTTTAAGTAGTATTAAAGAATATATGAAGATTTATGGCATCTTAAGAAGTTTTAAATTATACAATAAAGTATTTAAAACTTGCATAAAAATAAATAAATAAATAAATAAATAAATAAATAAATAAATAAATAAATAAATAAATAAAGAGGTCGAAAAGGGACAGGAGATTAAAATGCAACTTGACGGTTTTTTGATTGTGGTAAGTAAACATCCACTTTGTAAATCGTTGACGTAAACTGATTCAAAAATATCTTAAATTCTGCTCAGTCAAACCAAGACCATCGTGACAGATATTCTTCGGTGAAATTTAGCCAGTTCCAATCCTGGATTTTTTTAAAATTATTATTACTATTCACATTCGTACATTTACAGTCCTGCTAGGTTTGCAAAACAAAACAAAACAAAAAAAAAAAACCTGATCGTTTTAAAGTGGTGGTAGGGCCACGCCACCAGAATTTAAATGCCAATATTCCCTCCCCCACTTGACAACTTCATCATAGAAAAATTTCCCTCAATCCTATTAGCTATACACGAAAAATAATTCATAATTCATGAAATATTCTTCTCAATTTATTTCAATGTTATTCAATGATAGACTGATATTTTTTTTTTTTTTAAGAATAATTAAATTTACAGTTATTTGTTGAATATTGAATGCTGAAATTTCTAATAATAAAGAAAAAAAATGGCTAATCTTGTTAAAAAACTAAAAAAGTCGCAGACAAAAATTCATAAAAATATCTCAATTATGACAGTATTAAAAAAAAAAAAAAACAACTTACATGTTATTGAGTTCGGTAATTGAACTGTTCATTATTAAAAACTGTAATATTCGTTAAACATTTTGTAATTGAAGATTAACTAAATTAAGTAACTTGCATGAAAATAAATTAGCAACAATTTCTTGAAGAAAATAAATATATGTATAAAAAATTAAAAAAATGTCATAACTTGGAATAGCAACTTTTTTTTATACAAGATAAAAAAATGTCCTTTAATTAATCATCACTTATTATATTAGCTACTAATAAGTAAATCTCAATTAATTAAAAAAAAACAAACCAGATTTAACATTTTATTGCCAATCAACAACTTCTATAATAATATAAAAATGAGCTAATTGTAATTTTTTCGTGTTGTATTTAATTAACCATTTGTTGTTTAGTATTCTTACATTTTATTCTAAATTATAATTTACTTAGGAAAATTTTAAAATATATGGAAATAAAAAAAATAAAAGCTTCTAAATATGTAAACTGGCTGAACTTATAAATGTATTCCAAAACATTTACATTATTGAGATATATAATCCAATTTCTAATTAGTTATCTCTTTTTAATTTTATGTAATATGTACCATTATAAAGGTATTTAATAATAATTATACTAGAGAACTTTGATTCTGTCCCATTCGAATCTGCCATTTCAATATCAGCTGTAGATCCAGACAACAAAAGCAGTAGCAGACAACCAAAGGCAGACCAGACAGTCCCAGACAAACCCAAGTTATCCAGAATCAATTCAAAGAGATATTGGTTATAGACACCCCCACATACACTAACAGTATTCTTGAATATTAATAATGTTAATTTCAGTATTTAGTTAATTTGCGAAAGAAAAAAAATAACCCTTTGCTTTTACCTAATAAATCTAAAAAAATATTATTTGTGATACGTCAACAATTTGAAAACTCCTTAATAATTACACATCCGTTCGTCTGACCTCAACAGGTGATTTGAAAAGCAATTTAATGTAATTTATTTTTCAACGAATGAAAATATTCGAGATGAACTTCAAATTTAATTAAAAAAAAGGAAAATTAGTAGAATCATAAAGTTACCAAATCTACTCATAGAAATAACCTACTACAAACATGTAAATAAATGAATTTGGTTTCCTAATAACATTACAATATATTTTGAATTAAAAATAATATTAAAAATTATTAATGTGAGGCAGATAAAGTTAGTTATTTGGAGGGTAAATTTAATATTTTCTATTATTAAATGAGAGGAGAAAAACTTCTTCTTTTTTTTTTTTTTTAATTAACAGAAATTCTAAGAGATTTCTATCAAAAGTGTTTTCTAAGAATTGATAAAATAACCATATTCAAATAATAATTAATATGCAAAAAATAATAACTGACTAGTTAATCATTTGTAATCAGGAAAATTAAAATTATAAATTAAAAATAATTTAAAATTTTCCAAATAATAACTAAGAAACAAAGGGGCTGTATTCAATTGGCAGTTCATCACTAGAGTAAGAAAGCAACTAAAACTAAAAACTGTTAAAAGTCTTCATAATTTACTTTGAAGAGCCGGTAGGTGTGTTTTGAAACAAAATTTATACTTTGCAATCACTAAACTTATGCGAAAAAGAAAAAAAGACTGTTGATTTTTAATTAAATTCGTTGAGTATTTTTGAGTAGGAAAATTAGAGGTCCTGCTTGCGACTCAAAACTAACATTAGTGAGTTGTAAGTTTTCGTCTATCTATAACAACAACAAAAAATTTAGGTAAGTGATGCTTAAGTTTCCTACAGGTTATTCTAAATAAAAAAAAATTAAAAAAAAATTCCCAACCTGATACAGCTAAAAAAAAAAAAAAGAAGAAGATGAAGAAGAAAACTATAACCTTAATTTTGATAGTAAGTTGTGATAGTAATGCCTAGTTTGTATTGGTGCAGTGATTAAGGCTTAACCCTAACCACTTCCAGCATAAACATATTACGAAAAGTAGCAAAGACATCGTTTGATGTAGTTTACATTAATTTTGGTTACCTTAAAGAGTTAGATCTAAATGCTACATCGTCGTTGCAATGGATCTGGAAGGTATATTCTCTTAATAGTTGGTTAATATTTCTTTGGTAGCCATTTTTGATAGTGAACATACAGTTACAACAAACCAGTCGAATTAATAATAGGAATGAAGAAATCATAGGATTAAATTGTAAGGATTAACAGAATATGATCTTACCTGAGCTACTTCTGATCATCCACATCAAAAGTAATGAATAAACTGTCAAAAAGATGGCCATTATCTTGAGCAAATATTACAGACGACCATTTCGACACTGCACCTCCTCAGCCATTAAACAACTTCTGGGTCGGAAACTCCTCCGCCTCAGTTAGTGCGCATGGGCAATCAAATCAGACACTCACTCTTCCAACTTTGATTCAGAACGAAAATAAAGTCGAAATAATTTCAAGAAAGAAGTTTTAAACAAGCATTATTGCTCAAAAATAAAATCTACGGAATCAATTGCGTCGCACTATTTGATGCGCAGTGATATCATCCTGTAGCCCGCTCTGCACATCTCTGGTTCGCGCTTCGCTAGCCAATGTTTTCCAAGCAATATTTTTTTTTTCTTTGAAATTGTCAAAGGTAATTTCTATGTAGTAACTCTAACTACATCAGTTTCTCATTCTAAAATTATTTTTAGGTTTTTTTTTTTTAATTTTTTTATTTATTATTATTTAATTTTAATCTTTTGTCTTTTATATATATATATATTGTAATTAAACTTCATATATTATTATTATTATTGCTACTATTTTATAAAGAAGTATTTTCTTTTGAGTAAATTTTATGTTGAGCTTAATGTTTATGTTTTAAATAAAATATATTTTGATTAAATTAAAAAACTTAAATGAAAAACATTGTTATTTAATCCCCTTATTATTAAAATAATAATCAGAACATACTTACAAGGAATTATAAAAATAAATATTCAGAAGAAAGAAGTTTTTAAATATTTAAAATCTCTTTCGAATATTTGACAAAACTGTGATTGTAATTTTTATTAATACTTACTCTCTAACTGTCTTGCAAGAGATTTTAAATACATATTACGAAATAAGTTTATATTATTATTAACAATAATTATTGTTGATCCTCTCAAGAGGCTTTTTCTTTCATTCTCATTTTAAGTCAGTTTTCTAAATATGTAGACATAGATAGACTGATGGATTAGTTGTTATACAAGTTCTGCGTAGACTCAGCAGAGACTCAACAGCCCCTATCAACACCCATCGGTAGGCCAGTTTTTTACTCAAAAGAAAAACTGAATAAAATTTGTAGTTTTTTTTTAAAAAAAAGATAAGGTTGTAAAGAAATATTACTTTTTTTCTAACTATTGTTGTGTACACTTACTTACTTAATTATGTAATGATGTAGTTAAATAACACTCTCAAATAGCGTCTTTAATTTTACCTTAACGAATTTGTTATATTTACCGAGTAGAAATTACGTAATCTATCACTTATGTTGTTGAATTTATTGGTTTCCAAGAAAAATTAAAAAGATATAACTGTATCGACAAGTTCTACTTAAGTAAACTGTACATTCCAATCGATCGCTATATGATAGTAATTTTCTTTTTAACAAATAAAACATAAGACATACTAGTTTATGTACATATTGTTACATAAATAATAAATCAAATCCTTTTATGTGCTGTGAAAAATGCTTAAAAAGCGAGAAATCAAATCTTAAATGCCCATCCATATAAGCCCTCAGAATCTTTCTAGACGCATTCTGTTTCGTAGAACTGATGCATTCACATTATTTTACCATCAGTAAGGCGCTTGGCTGCGGGTTGGAGGTCGCGGATTCGATTCCTGGTCTCGGCGGAGAGCAGGAATTTTTCCACGCTCCATTCTCCTCCAAACGGGTCCTAGGGTCTACCCAGCCCTCTGTAGAATGGGTACCGGGTTTCTTTCCCGGGAGTTAAAGGCGGGCGGGCGTCGGGCTGACCTCCCGACCTCAACCTAGTCCCGTTGGTCAAGTAACGCCGGGAGCCTTACCTCCCTCAAGCCCTTGGGCCTGCATAGGCCTGTCGTGGCATCCTTTAACTTAACTTTAATGCCTCGACTTCCCGCTCGAAGATCCTAGGAACAATGGACCACTTGAGGATAGGCGGGGCTTAGTAGTTTTAAAATATCCCACCAGGCTACTGCTTGGCTTGTGGGATAAACAAAGCC
>JAFIDM010000001.1:86146287-86176741 GCA_023159025.1 Thereuonema tuberculata
GGCTTCGTAGTTACAAAATATCCCACCAGGCTACTGCTTGGCTTGTGCTTGGCTTGTGGCCATGTGCTTTGTTTTAACTCGTGTCGATGTAGAGGAAATATTATATTAAAGAAGGATATTCCAAGCGTTTTACAGAATTATTACAATAAGGAACTGCACAGTACTGAACCATTCCGTCTTGAAATATCAAAAATCGACGATTTTTTGAGTAATTCACACTAAATTAAGTTTGTTTATCCCACATTACAAGTCATACGTGACGTCTATAGGGTCGTTAACCTCAAGTGGTCCATTGCAGGACTTCGAGAGAGGCCGCACCCTTGGGATTGAGAGAAGCCGGCTGGTCATGCAGATGAACTGCTCGCCATCGGTGTCGTACTGATGCTTCTATGGTAAGGTGCTGGAAACGATGATTGAAACGATGAGGATACTCGTTCACGTCGCCAAGGCTCTGGTCGGCTCAACAGTACTACTACTAGAGACAATCGGTTTGTTGTGAGGCAAGCGCTCAACTACTCAATCCACCATGTAGTGAACCTGTATATTCATCCTGTGTACAGCACCTGTATCAATCCGTACCATTGCTAGACGATTTGCAGACGCTGGATTTTATTTCTGTCGCTCCTTAGGGGATGTCCATTAATTACGTGAGGTCAAAAGGGGGAGGGGGGGGGTCAACGAAAATCTCACGTAAACTTTTTCATTCAGAGGAAATATTTATCACAGCAAGTTTTGCGATTTTTTTTTTTTTTGGTTGTTAAAATTTTTGAAATCTCACCAAGGGGGAGGGGGGGGGTCCGGCGAAATCTCCCCAAATCTCACCAAGGGGGAGGGGTGGGGTCCAAATTTTTTAAAAAATACCTCACATAATTAATGGACGTCCCCTTACGAGGCCGCTTTATAACAACGCCGGAAACTCCGTCTAGAATGGTGTCGTGCCCAAGAAACATGGTCTATTCTCAAATGTTCTCTATTGCGTTCCGCATCTGTCTTGCAGCAGATGATCATCGCTCACTTGTACAGAAGAGGACTGAGCAACACTCAAATCCTGACAATATTGTCATGAGGCACACAGCCATTACATAGGTTATGTAATGTAGGAGATCCTTCAACCCGATTGTTTTGCCCTTCGTGTCACGCCTGCCAGAATAATGCAGTCATACACTGCACACGTTTCCAAGCAGGGCTTCCGTACAATTGAAACCGTTTCTTGGCCAGCCAGGTCCCCAGACTCTGATCGAGCATGAGGGGCAATGCTAGGAAGTCAACTGCATCCATCATCGAACATCCGGAGTAGCAGTTACAGTGGACTTGGCATGATCTGCTACAATACAACATCAGAAGTTAGTTTCACTTCATTGCACGCCGTACAGTAAACTAGCCAGAGGAGGTACAGCACAGTACTAATAATGTAATAGCGATGTTGCTATTGTTCAATAAAAGCATTTTTTTTCACTGTGAAATTTAAGTAAATTCCAATTTCCTTCATCCAAATGGCACTTTCATTCGAATTTTGTATATAACTTAGTACATACTGCAGGAAGTTTTTACATATTCACTGAAATTGTGGGTTTTAAAAATAGAATTTAAGAAGGTTACATCGTTTGCTTATTGGATATTATAGTTACATTGATGTATATTGATCTATTTATACGTACTTATTTATACCTATATTATAAGTAATTAATTCATCACATTTATTAGTAACTAATTTATAACTGACCATCACTTATTAATTGCTTAATATTATCTTATTAAGAATTAAGAATTAATTAAGACTTAATTATTCATTAATTAGTGATAATTAATAATGAATTAATTTTAATAAATTTTCCATAATTGCTCGCCTCTCCTCATCCTTTTGGAAATGTTCAGCAGTTTTTTTTGGGTTTTGTTTTTTATTATTATTGATTGATACGTAGTAGCAGCAACTTCTTCTTTTCACGTTTTACTGAGGTTCTTAAAAGTTTCATAACAACAACAACAATAATACAATTTAAATTTAAATTTAAAAATAATTTATGCATTTACTGCTTTTTTTTTTTTCCCTTACAAACCTTCCATCTTACTTAAAAGAAAGATAGATCTATTTCAAAAATAAATGATTTCATTGTTTTGTTGTGGTAAACAATAATGCCATTAAAAAAAAAAAGGAAAAAAAAAAAGAATTTCGATTCCTTTTTCTGATTTGTGCACTAAATAGACCAATGTCCAATAAATCGATCAAAGGGCAGGGACTACTATTAAAGAAAAATAGGTATTTATATTAATAACAATTTTACGTGCCTAGTAATTCAACAAAATGGTAACTACGGAAGGCACAAAGGAACTACTAAGATTTCGCACCTCGAGCTGTCACCGGGGAGAGTCTGCGACGGTCGTTTTGTCCTCTTTAGGACTCATCAGCCAGAAAAACTTTAGGACTCAGAAGATGAAGATCCCGAAAGCGGGACTCCACAAAAACAAAACACAACAAAAAATACACAATACTGCCTTCCGTAGCTACCATTTTGTTAAATTATTAAGCACGCAAAATTTGTTATTACTTAAACTGGTTAGTTTAAAAGCGTTGTTTGTGCTTTAGACAAATTCCTTTTGAACGCAGTCCAAGGGTTTGATATGTTTTTGGATGTGTTTTGCTTTTGTGGGGTCCCGCTTCCGGGAGCAAGAGTGGGGTTCTAATATGTTCGCACTTTTTGAGCCTGTCATCGATGGAGTTTGTCTGACTGATGAGTCTCGAAGAGGACAAAACGACCGTCCCAGTCTTTCCCCGGTGACAGCTCAAGGTGTGAAATCTTTGTGGTTCCTTTGCGCCTTCCGTAATTAGCATTTTGAGGTATTTATATATTTTTTTTAATGCAGTCATACCCCGGGCTAAAGTACGCTCGATTTAGGATACTCGCACTACATACATTTAGCATTAGAACATACTACGAAGGTTACGGTGATTGCTTCCGAGTTACGTCACTTTGCATATTCTGCGCAGCGTATTATTACTACTTACGAACATTTCATCAGATTGTTTTCAAAAATGGTTCGATTGGCATCTCTTTGTGTTTGATTGTTTCTCTTGTGATTGATATTAAAGTGTTTATAATTTTTATTTTAGTGTTTACTGTGATTAAAATACAGTCGGACCTCTATTTAACGAAGTCGCTAAATCCCGAAAAAAAATTCGTTATATGGAAAATTCGTTAAAGAGAGATTCACCTTTTAAACTTACGTTAAACTACTTAAAACAGATTTAAAATACATAAACAATAAATATTATTAAAAAAGTAATGATTTTAATGACATAAAGCATACATTGCCACATGCATACTTAAATTTTACTAATAAAGTCTGTTAATTTTGTCTGAGGTTTTTTTTTTGAAAAAGTGTTTTCGCTCACAGTATATCTCGCATCTTTGCAATGCACCAAAGACCCTTTCACTATTTTCTTCAAAATGTAATCCGTGTCGGATTGTTTCAAATGATTTTAGCTTTAATCATACGAAGGTTTTTTGATTTCTGCATCATGATCATTTCCATTTTCATCATCTTCATCGCAATTCATAGCTGTATTGTTTTTATTTTTCACACTATCCAAAATATCCGATTCAGTTAGTTTTTCCGAGGTCTCAACTTCAAAATCAAGTGAAACATAATCATCAATCAGCACATCATCGTTAATTTCTTCTTTTTCCCTCAGCTGAATCCACATTTCTTTCATTTCCTCTAAGGGAATATTAATAATAAAAACATTTCAAGGAGAAGAAGAAAATAGATACCACGAAGAAGTTCGTTAAGTAGAAAATGCACTTCGCTATTTGGAGGTTATTTTACGAAGAAATTAGCAAAATGTTCTTGGTTGCAAAAAAAAAGTTCGCAAAATAGAGAAATTCGCAAAATAGAGGTTCGTTAAATAGAGGTCCGACTGTAGTAATTAAGTTAATACACAAAATTTAAGGCAAAATTTATAAGACTATTCCGTATTGGTATCTCATATTCTCAGTTATACAATTACCTAACGCATATGACGTAAATTGATAGGTAGAAAAAAAATACATTGCTTCGATTTACGACACGTTCCGGAATCTAACCTGCCATAAGTCCGGGGTAAGATTGTAATGTTCTTAAAAAAATCAAAACATTATTAAGTATGTTATCGTACGATTAGTTTGGGTTTATATTCTTTTATGTTTTCATTTGTATTTGTTACACAATGAAATATATTAGAAGGAAGGGAGATTGTGTGGATCTGGTGGCCCGGATTGCGGACCGGAAGAGAGGTTTAATTCCCGGTGAGATCGGAGATTTTTTTTTCATAAACTCATTCTCCTCCGGACGGACCTTACGGTTCACTCAGCCCTTTTTAAAAATGGATACCGGATTTTTTTCCTCCCGGGTGAAAGGCTAGGCTCCGGATTTTTTTTAGGTTTTTTTTCAGTTTGACTTAGAAAAATCATTTAAGTCCATTTTGGTTGAGAATTTTTGATGCCTATATTTCGGCATACATACCATACCCACTTGGGTTTTGCATGGTTTGTCCGAGAAACCTTTAGAAGGGAGATTTTGATCCCGGAATCCTCCCCCTCCCACCCACCCTTGCTAGAGAATCCACAAATTCTTTAGTTTCATGCAATAAGATCGAAGTTTAGGTTTGATTTACTGAATGAAAGACAATTCAGAAGTTATTTGTTTCTTTTTAAATTCCGACACAAGCGTCTTCAAAATAGTTTTCGATGCCAACAACTTTGTAATTGTTCCAATAAAGATGTTAAAAATTGTTTCTTGCATTATGGTATTTCCTTGAGATTTTTTCTTTTTAAAGACAGATTTTACTATTTAATTATAGAAAAATATATATTAAAGTATTGTAATACAGATATTAAATTTGAAACTCATAATAAGGTACAGGAGACTGAGATCCAAGGACATTCATATGACATTCGTGGACTTCAAAAAGGCATACGATTCTATAGACAGAGACACACTTTTCAATATATTGGAGGAATGCGGAGCTGATGACAAATCAATTGCGATCACCAAAAAAACTCTAACAAACACGAAGTCAAAAGTAAAATTTTTGGGAGAGATTTCAGAACCATTTGAGGTGAAAACAGGAGTAAGACAGGGAGATGGGCTTTCCCCATTGCTCTTCAACTGTGTGCTGGAGAAAGTAATGAGAGAGTGGAGGAAAAGAATGGAAGAGGAAGGAATCAAGAAAATAAAAATAGGAAGAAAGAAAGATAACTTGGAAATTGACTGCCTGGCTTTTGCAGACGATCTTGCAATACTAGCGGAAAACATTGAAGATGCAAGAAGACAAATAAATATACTGAAAGAGACGGCAGAAAAGGCTGGACTACAAATATCTTATGAAAAGACGGAATACATGACCAATAGAAAAGATGCACCAAGACAGATCACAACAAAGTATGGGAAAATCAAGAGGGTTAATAAATTCAAATACCTGGGAGAAATAATTCAACCAAACGCCCTTGACAAAGAAGCGGTCCTAGCAAGAGCAAGAAAAATGGAACTGTCATTCCATTTGACAAAAAATATATACAACAAGAAGTCCATATCTATAAACGCTAAAATTAGGCACTACAATACAGTCATTAAGCCAGAAGGCCTCTACGCCTCAGAATGCCTTGCACTAAACACAGCCAGACAATTAGACGAGGTAGAAAAAAAGGAAAGAAAGATCTTTCGGAAAATCCTGGGACCAAAATATGAAGATGGAAAATGGAAACTGAGAAACAACAAAGAAATCTACGCAAAAACAGAAAAAAATAACTGACACAATGAGGAAAAGAAGAGTGGCTTTCTACGGACACATTAAAAGAATGAGTGAAGGTAGACTGACGAAGAGATTATTCACCTTCTTCGACAGAAACCCCAAGACTCAGATGACATGGATCAAGGAGGTCAGAAAAGACATGGAAGAAATGAAAATAGATGGAGAAGAGGTGGAGAGAAGAGAAGAATTCAGAAAAAAGATCAGGGGATTCAAGGGTTTTCAAGAAAAGGCAAAGAAGAAGACCGGAGCAAAATGGACGGAAGAAAGAAGGAAACAACATAGTGAAAGAATGAAAGAATACTGGAAGAGAAGACAGAAAGTAGAAAAATAATCATGAGTTATTTCACGTGGTCCATAGTCGGCCAAATTCGAAGAAAGAAGAAGAAGTAAGTATTGTAATATAAAATACAACAATAAGAAACTATTAACAAAATTTTTTATAAATATTATATAACTCCTTCCTTTATTGAATTAAGAAAACGAAGTTCAACATTGCAGTTGTAAATTCCTTGTTTATTTCATCATAATTTTCTCTACAGTAGACTACATTTGCATTGATGTTACAGTGAAAAAATATAATAGTATTTATCCAATCCTGAGACAGTCCTAAAAGCTGTACGACATGATTACGTCATGTTATGATTTACCACAGCCCTGTGTGTGTGTGTAAGGTTGTGGGTTGAAAACTTCTAGGGCCTACATGAATAGATTCTACCAATTTTAGACATGTCTTATAAAAATAGTGTATTGAAAGATATTTTTTGTTGTTATGATCCGTCGAGTCGTCTTCGACTCCTGGTGACTCCATGAACAATCCTTCTCCAAGTTGACCTTTCGCGAGCAGCGTCCCGCAGACTGGAGTGTCATCCCCGTGGTCTCCTTAACTCCATCCATCCATCTATATAGTTCTCTGTCTTCCTCTCCTTCTGCTTCCTTCAACTTTTCCAAGCATTATTGTCTTCTCCATTGATCCATCAGTTCTCATAACATGTCCAAAATATGTCAGCTTCTGTTTAAGCATTAGTGCCTCTAGACTGCATTCAGGCTTCACCTCCTCCAAGATAGATCGGTTGGTCCTTTTTGCAGTCCAGGGGACCTTTAGCAATCACCTCAAGATCCAAAGTTCGAAGGCATCAATCTTTTTTCTTTCACTCTTTCTTAAAGTCCAACTTTCACATCCATACATCGTAACAGGGAAGACCATAGCTTTAATAATTCTTATCTTGGTCTTTCTTGATACATCCCCATCCTTCAATATCTTGTTAAGGGCTGTCATCGCTGTTCTAGCCAGCATAAGTCTTCTCCTCACATCCCCCTCACTCCTTCCGTCTCTATCTATTTTAGATCCAAGAAAAAGAAAGCTCTCGGTTTCATCAAATATACTGTCATCGAACACCAGATTACTCATTTTTCCATTTGTCATTATCTTGGTTTTTGATATATTGAGTTTAAGAGATAAGCTTCCAGCACATAAGCTTTCTTCTTTAACCTTCCTTAGAAGCCTTCAGATGTTTCTCATTCTCGGCCAATAATGTTGTGTTGTCAGCATATCTCAAATTGTTTATATTGATGCCTCCTATTTTGATTCCAGCCTTGTCCTCTTCTAGCCCGGCCTTTCTCATGATGTACATGTTAAACAGGTAGAGAGAAAGTGTGCAACCCTGTCTCACACCTTTGCCGATCTTAAACCAGTCAGTATCTCCATATGCTGCCCTCACTGTAGCCTTTTGTTCCGTGTAGACACACTTCCTTCTTAAAATTAGGGTGCGTGTTATACGCCGATAAATACGGTACATTAGAAGAGTTAAATGACAAAACAATTAGCCTAAGCTTGTGCAGCAAATTAAGAAAACGTCAGCAGTGAAGTAGAGATCGGGATAAAAATTTCTATTATATTTCCTCTTCGAAATAAGTTATCAATCATTTTAAATTATCGAGCAGTTCACAACTTATTTCCAAAGTAAGCCTTATATATAAATCAACAATGTAAGAGTAATAATATCCCCCCCCCCCTCCTTTTATTTTTTTCACTTCTTTAAAAACTAATACAGTCCCGAATACACTTCTAAATGTTCACTTTTTAATTCGTATTTCCTCTCCCCAGAATTATTAAAATTAATTAAAATATTTAATTACTTAAAAAAATTGGGATATTTTAATTTAATTTTCTTTGTTTCTGAAATTAATTTTTTTTCACCTATTTCAATTTCATATTAGTTCTTAATTGTAAGTGAATTTCAACTTTAAGTCTTGTTTTCTTTCTTTATTTATTTTTGCTAAGATTATTTTGATTACTTTATTGGGTAACATTGTAATCCGGCAAAAACATTAAATCATCAAGAAAGATCAAATTTGATTTATTTCTTTCCGTCGAGTTCACATCATACAGCGATAGTGGATAATCATTTCTTCAAGAATTGTACAACGAAATCGGAAATTACGATAAAAAAATTGATGTCGTAAATTATTTCGTTTTCTATATTAAAAAGGAAAAATTTAAGATTAATAATTTATTTTATTTAAATTTTTCATACGTTTGACCATACAATACGATGCCTCATAGGTAAGTCAAAGATATTTTTCATTTCTTGTCATTTCTGGAACCAATAATTGTCCGTAACGCATTACAATGTAATACACTGTAATAACGTTTTGATCAGAGCTGGAGTTTCTCTGAACCAATTAACGGCATTACGATAAAAATGATAAAGTCACTGTATGGTCTTGGCTCCGACCATACAGTGATTTCAGTTGACGATACCCGACCAAAGATTGATAGAGAATCGTTGCTGGTGGCCGTGTAGCATATGGATTTGTGTTTGCCCATGCATGAGCATTTTGCACATTAAACACTCCTATGTGTAAACAATGCTTCATCTCTGACGAGCACATGTGCTGGAAAATCCGGCTGCACTGCACTCTTCTGCACAAACCACTGGCAGAAGTCTACGCACCGAGGATAATCCTCAGCTTTCAATGCGTGAATTCTCTGTAAATGGAATGGGTGTAATTGCTCCTGGTGCAAAATTCTCCGTAAGGTGCTTTGGCTCACATCTACGCTACGTGTTACAGCTCTAGTGCTTCTATCGGGACGTTCCTCGACTGTCGTAGAATGTAAACGCGACAGTTTCAGACATATATTGTTAGACAAAAAATGTTTGTTTTAGTAAATCCTACAACCCCTTAAAGTTTGTCCTATGAATTTAGAATCTCTCACACACACACACACACACACAAATACACACACATTTTTTATAAATACAATCATAAGCTGAAAAAAAGAAAAAAAGAAGAAAAATAAATGGTGCGCCATCTTCCAACGAGCAGACTAAAAAGGCATTTAACCAAAGAATCCAAAGAAAGATTCAACACTGAGAATCAATTAATTTAACGTGCTGTGTGAACTTATAAATAAAGAAAACAAAGTAGCACCTTGCATAATTTAAAATTGCTTCTCTGGTTTGATTGTAGGGAAGGAATTGGGAACGGCCGTTTCGTCCTGCTACGGACTCGTCAGCCCAATCCCGTACAATCATAAGCTTTTTCCCTGTTTTTTTTTTGTTTTTTTTTAAGATTTACAAGAACTCTCATTTTACCTTGAGGATAAGTTCGTTTGTTGTTCGGCTACCTTTTGATATGAAAATTCTCTTAGGCTGCCTTAAGAAGTAGTAGTAGTATTCTCTGGTAATGAAAAAATGTCCTCATCACAATAGGGCAATTTTTAATGATTATGAATATATTTAATCATTGATTTACAAAAAAAAAGATGAAACTAAATGAGATTCTTGGGGGATTTCTTCATTGATTTTATTCTTTCTTACTGTTATTATTGTTTATTTTAGCATTTTTTTCTATTTTTTTAATGCATAACTGTAACCTATTTAAGATTTTTTTTCTCTGATTTTAATTTAGTTTCTTGAATATCATAATATATTAAAGATATCGATTGCATTTTAAATACATCGAAAAAAAAAGCCTTAAAAAGTCTTTAGAGCTTTACTTAAGTCTAGATATTTAGGACTATGAGATTTATTACATATAGAAATAATAAGCTTATTTCATTGTTTAAATTAAAGACGTTTATTATGCACTTGTGAATTTTTTTTTTCATGTAAGAAACTTGATTTTATTTTTTGTAATTTGTTATTGCTTCATATTTTTTTCTTATTTTAGTAGAATGAAAGTTTTCATACAATTAGAAGAGGTTTTACAGAGTAACAAAATGACAAAGTAGATGATAAAAAGAATAAACCTTCGCGTCTATGAAGACACGATTATCAGAAACTGACTTTTTCCCCTTAGGAAATTCAAAAGCCACTTTTAATCTTTAAAGATATTATTAAAAATATTGGAAGTAAACTAAGCGATTTAGAATAAGGAAATTAATTAAAGAGCTAATACTTTAGAAGATCAATTTTACAGCTATCAGATATAAAGTGCAGTGAAGAAACTAGTGAATAAGACAGTGTAGCAGTGGCTCAACTTTGATGATTTAAAAATACTCGTATTTTATTTTGAAATGATTCATTCTTACAAAAGATTTATAATCTGAAGAGATGTTGTGAAAATATTATCAAATAGACATTAAAAAGCATAAAGGACATTAAAATTAAAAATAATATTTAAAAATAATATTTGAAAATAAATGTTTATTTAAAAAAGAAAAAGAATTTTTAAACAATGAATTTGGCTTTTAAATTGGTAGTATGAATGTGGCTAATATCACGTTCTCTGTTGTTGTTAGTTTGAGAAATTAATTCTTGTTTTGTATTATTTCTCGTCTTTAGGAAAGGGAGATATGTTCTCCCTTCCTAAGAAATTTATATATAAACTATGATTAAGACTTTGAAATATAAGTCGAAATATCGCCAAAGGTGTTTTGAGTATTTTTCTAAGAATTTATAAGATGTTTTAATGTTTTTGGTATCTTAAGAAGATGATAACTGAAGAGATATAATTTGTAAGAAAAACAAATGAAGAATATAATATAAAAATAAAGTACATTAAAGATGCAACGATGCAACGATTGTGAATATTCGAGGGAAAAAAAAAAAAAAACTAACAGCCATTAAAAATAGATTTAAGAATTCCTTATTAAATAATAATATGGAAAGTTGGAAAGATTATTTCGAAGAAATTCTTGACTAGTTACTGTTTATCTCATTCAATATAAGCACGGAACCATTGAATAGAAGCATTAAAAAGTAGTTACAATAATAGTCAAGATTGTACTCTGTAATCAACTCAGAAGAAAGATCCCCGATAAAGACTTGGATGATTCTATTTCTCTATCAAAAGTAAAAAAAAATCGCTTGCAGAGAGGTTCCTTTTTTTTTATTATTATCAATTCTTTACAATTCTACGTCTGTTTCTGGTCTGTCTATGGTCCTGTGGAATGAAACGTGAAACCAACACACTGTCTTTTCTTACTTTCGCTTCAGAAGAAGAGAAGTGCTTGAGTGTATATTGATTAAGATACTGAATTCACAAAATACAAATAAGATAATATTAATTAAATAACAACTATAGATAAAATAAATGGAAGCTTGTTATACTGAAGAGTAACGGAGTCCAAATCACCAATCATAACAGTTCTCTCCAAGTTCGTTTGTCAAAATCTAGGAAAGGAGAGTTCATTTTAACATTACTGCAGATATCGTATTACTTAATGCATTTGCTCACTGGCAAAGATTATAAATGAGATCTTGTTCATATCGTTACATGAATAAAATAATATTCTTCACTGAAAGACTACGATGAGTAATATACAGCATTAAAATTAGAAACTAATATATTGTGATACAAATTTAACTTTGAAAATATAATACAAATGCACCTAAATATTTTCTTTACAATTTATATTGTTTCTTGAAGAATCCAAGTAAGGAATTCGAAGTATTGTTAAAAGAAATTTGAAGAATAAAAGAGTTCATATTAAGAATTCAGTCAAGAAAATGAGAATAAAAAAAGGAATAATGGATAAACTTGTTTACAATCGAGGTACAAGAGTACTGAACTGCCATCAGATAAATTATAGAAAAAAGACAAATTACGTCTGTAATAACACGTAGTTGATAATACTAATCGTACTTTCAACTATTATTAATAAATTAAAAACAATGCCGAAATTAATTTCAATGGACAAAAGTAAAATTTGTAAGTTTGAGAAATCTTTTCGTTGAAATCTTCAGCAAAACAAAAAGAAATTCAAAGAATAAGAGGAATTACGGCTATCTGATGAAATAACATCTAACAAATAACTCTCCATCAAGTTCCGGATGGAAAATAAGGATGAATATTCCCGAATGGCAAAAATAGATTCTAATAATATTTGGGCAATTTTCAATAACGAGAATCTTCCACAGTCACAGTAGAGATACTCTGAACTGACCAAAGGAAAGCAAAGAACGAATTGAAGGTATGGAGGAAATGAATATCAAAGTCAAATATATGGCTAAGTAATCAAGAATGTAAAATAATACAAAATCATTTCATTAATCAAATATTTTTCTTAAGATTTTTTTCCCGATATGAACTTTTTTATTATTATTTTCGTTTTTAATTTTTATCACAAGCTACAAATTTATTGTCATCCCTGTTGTTGTTTGCGAAACATTGAATGTTGTTTAGAAACCTCTATTAGTCAATGTTACAGCAAATTTCAGTATCTGATGATATAGTAATGTGATAGCAAATTTCTCGATGTGAAAAAAAGTAACCTCCAGCTTCTCGGCAAATCCTCTTTCTAGTGTGTTAGATGTCTCTCGGACGGTAATTTCTCGTAGCTTAGAACTGAACGGTTTATTTTTCAACGAACAGGTGTTTGGTTGTTAAGGAGTGTCGAGACTGATCAATAGAATGCCACTGAAAGTGGTTCCAAATCTTGTTTTCCTTACATCTTAAATTCTAATCTTGTCTTCCTTAGGATATTGCAGCAGGTTATAAATAAATACAAGAAATATTGACGGTATCACCTCTTCTCTTCAGATTCAGGTTGTTTAACGTGAATAAGATTTTTTAATAGCACATTTGGGATTGTTTTACCTTTTTTAAACAATTATTACATGTATTAAGGAGGATTCTTATTCGATAGTGGATCCTGCTGTTGTTTCAACCTTAAAAGCAGTTAACGATGTTGTGAAGGAACATCAGTTACTGCTTATATGGGAGAAGACACAACAACTGCGTTGGTGGGATACATGGCCTTAGATTGCATCATGAAAATCTTAATTGCAGGCTTTTAAGTTTGTAGCAAACTTATTTTTGCTACATTTTGATTTAGTTTGTATTTTAATTCTTATCTAAGTGAAAATAAAAAAAAAGTATATAAGTAAATATTTTTTAACGGAATTTAAATGAAAATACATTATAATTACATCAAACGAAAACATTTCAGATCTTTCAATAATCGGAGGTCTTATTTAATAGTCTTCAGCTTGTCTTAACATTTTAATAAAAAAAAAAAAGTAAATGGCATTTAAGAAATTTTACTGTAATTTTAATGGTAACTAGAAATAAAAAACAAACAAAACAGAACTTTGTTTAAATAAAACAAGAAAATTTCTCATCAGAATTTACTGTATGATGTAATTTCTTTTTAATAAATTTATAATATAACTCATAGCAGGGCCGTATATAAGAGGGGGGGCGAGGGGACCCGGGCCCACCCCCCTCCCCGAAATAATGAAGGTAGGTCCTCCCAACGTTTTTTTTTTTTTTTGGTTGAATAGATTTTTTGGCCCGGGCCCCCCCGAAATAATGAAGGTATGCCCTCCCAACGTTTTTTTTGTTTTGGTTGAACAGATAGGTTTTCATCGTTTTTTTTTTGGTTAAACAGATAGGTTTCCATGAGGTGTCTACTTAAAATTACTTAACCTTACATTAATCTTGGGCCCCCCCCCAAAAAAAATATATTCTATATTCGCCACTGACTCATAGATAAAGAACTTAAGAAAGCGTTGACATCAGTAGCCTATATCTTTAACTAGCAAAATGCTGGTGCTTCACTCGGGTTACAAAAAGAGTTGTCCTGATGTGGATGAGGAAGAAATTGTAATTGTCAGATCAGTTCAAACTTTTTCAGTTGATAAAAAAAAAACACGTGATAGTTACAAATTAATGTTACATTCGTATTTTTTAACTCGAAAACCCGTAGATATCAAATTAATATGGAGATTGGAGAATGTAAGACTTCTCACCCCTTTCTGTCCTTCTCCAAACCTCTATCATTTCAAACCTTCCCCAGTGTTGTTTAAAAAATCACGTCATCCTTACAAATGAATGTTATATTCTTATTTTGTAACCCGAAAACCGCATAGAAGTACCCTTCAAGACAAATTTTGTTCCCATCCGTCCTTAAGACGAAAATATCGAAAATTTGTCGAATACATATCTTTTAGATTTTGACAAAGAATACTCATGTCAAATTTCGTGTTTCCAACTAAAGCGGACCCTTCAAGACAGTTTACCCCCCCCACCCCCGTTTACACCCCTTACTCCGGATCCGGGTTTTAGTTATTCATACATTTTTCTGGGTTGCATGTGAAACTCGGTACCAAATTTATACAAATCCGTTGAGAAATGGCGACGTTGTTTCAAGACAAACACAACCAGACAAACAAACAAACTTTCGCACTTACATATAAGTAAGATTTGCTGGGTCGTTCCATAATTATCGTATGATCCCGAATGCTAACTATATCTGCCCAAAAAAGTATTTATTGAATTTATTTCTCTTTTACTGTTGACTTTATATCAATATAAAATTTTAAAAAGCTGTTATCTTTAATCAGCAGTTGATTTTAGTTAGCATATCTTGTAATTTTCATGTTTAATTTTAAGTTGCTAAAGTTTATAAATTATTTTGATAGAAAGTATTTACGTTAAGAATTTTTTTTTTTTTTTTGTCAGTTTCATTCCGATCTCTTCGAATTTTTGAGAGATTTTGAAGAACAGATATAACCGACAGAGAAACAAAGAAATTTAATTGGGATCTTCAGATTCAGGAGTATTTACAATGAGAATTCTAAATCGATTTCTTTATTATATATTTTTTAACACGAAAATGTCTCCACAATCGTTGCGATAAGAGAATATAAAGTCGTCTATTTTATTATAGGAAAAGCCAGACAATAATAAAACAAAATAGATTCAGAAAATATAAAGGATTTTTTAACAATGCGTAAATAAATTAATGGTTATTTAATAAAATATTATTGGTAAAATTATTTACTGACACAAAGTTTTATAATGAAAATAATGGTAATATAGAAAGTGTTCATTATATTTAGGATTCTAAATTAATGCACATCGTTTCTGTAACTTACGAAACAATGATGATAATGACGAGGGTAAGTAATCGGAAGGAACAATTTTAGTCATCTGATACAAGTATCAGAAAACTTCTAATCCCAGTTTGTCCGTCCGTCTGTGGACAAGTATCATAAAATCTCATTAAATTATCATTAAGCACAACAATCATAACAAATGCGCCTTTTGCATTCGCAGTAATCACATGTATAATACAGCTCAGGAACATCCAAAACAATCACAATAATCGCAACAATTGCGCCTTTTGCATTCGCAGCAATCACATTTGTAATAATAAGGAAATTAAAGCAATATCAATTATATCAATATTTCTTAAACGTATCAGAAAACGTTGCGAAGCATTGTGATTGGTTTAGTAATCACTATCCCTACCTTTTTTTTTATATGAATGCCATCCGCTGGCAATAGTTGACAACTGCTTTAGGTGCAGATTGGACGAAAATTTTCCTCACCATTCCCATTACTGAAACTATGCCAATCATAAATACTAAAGAAGAATACAATCAATTATATCATAAAATTTTGCTTAAATAAATAATCCTTACTGAAATTCATTAATTGTTGAACTGTTTAGCAGTATAGTATGGTATAATAGTAACAAGTTTAGAAACAATTATAATATTTTACGTTAAGTAATATGTAATTGTATAGATGTGTATTAAGTAATTAGTAAGAATATCAAACTTCTAATTATTACTTGTATAGTAATTAAGTAAGCCTTTAGAACATCGTCCCTTTCCGTTTATATACTAAACAAAAATTAAATACTAATTACAAAAAATAAGGAAAGAGAAAGTGAATAAAATTCCTTAGTGCCTTTCAGTGAAAGGACAAAGGATTATTTAATACTGTCGATTTCACAAGATTATTTTTTATTTGATTGTTTTTTATCTGGGCGGTCCATTCCCTGGAGGCTTTGCGCAGACTGAACCAAATTAGGTAAATTGGGAATTGATTAAACCATCAAGGGTTAATTCTGCTGATGATTCATAATAAGGACGAAACAGCTGTTCAGGATTCCCGTTGCTCAGTGTGCGAAGGCATATTTACTGTCCAGTTGTGATTTTTTTCTTGATACAGTAGCTTACGGAGATGACTTTTCTTTTTGTGTGTGTTTGTATATTTTAACAAATATTCTTGTTAATTGCATTTTTTTTATAATATAGTATAACTAAAAACTTTGATCTATTCAAAAAAAAAATTTTTTTTTTTTTTAATTAGGAAGCGAAATAAAATATTGAGATGTTGAAATCTTTATCTGAATGATTGAGAGTCAGTTCATTGTATATTCAACGTGTAGTTTTGATCGTACAGAAAAAAAAAAGAAAACGAAATTACTATGTTCTTAAAAGAATTGTTTTTTCCTTTTTTTAAACTTGGAGCAAAACTTAAGAAAAAAAAAAAATTGGTTAATAAAATTTCATGTTTAAACTATTAATTTAGAACTGTTCAAAATGTAAAATGACAACCAAAGCAAGCAAAAAGCAAACTTACAGATACGATTGTCAGAGGGAGTTACTCATCAAACTACTTCCAAGTTTGGAAATACTAGTTCAAGGTTCTAAGTTTATAAAATATACTTAAATTAGATGAAATTATTTTGCCATAAAATCACAACTTTGCTATCTAGTAACATCGTTTTAGCAACCCATTTAATAGTTATTGTGTTAGCGACCAAAATCGGTAGCTAATGCTTTTGTGCTGTCCGTACGTCCGTATCTGTCCTCCCCTAACAACTCCCGAACGGAAGGTCGGATCGACAAACTGACTTCACCATCGTGTTCAGAGGCCCAAACAACGTAGGAATGGGATTTTTACGGGCCAACTCCCCCTCATGTTCGAGATATTTGGCATTATTTTCATTGGATTTCCGCTATTAGCTTAAATGTGAGAAATGCAACCATCTCATTTCGGGGTTGTCAGCTACAGCTTGATTTTTAAGGTCTCATACACTGAAGGTTGTAGGTTCAAATCCGTATATCAACTGGTTTTTTTCCCCTTTTTCTCCTTATCTTTGTTGCTCAATGTTCGCGTGGGATTTTTCTTTCTTATTTTCCTAACTTTTTTTTTATTTTTCCTTACGTTAATGTACTTCTTTTTTTTATTATTATATAATTTTTTTTTTTTATTATTGTAGGTCGCCCTTAAATTTATGCTTTAGCACAAAATTACATTCACTTGTTTTGCCTTTTAAGTTTTCCTTCCCTAAACCGCATTGCCCTTCTTTTTCTTTTTTTTAAATTTTATCTCTCAAAGTGATTGAAAGTATTTTTTCTGTATTTTCCCCTCTATTTGAATTGTAAATAGAGAAAATATTTGCCTTTTTTTATTATGTCTATTACAGGCAGTCCCTGGATTACGAACGAGATCCATTCTTCAGAACGTTCGTCAGTCGGATTTGTATGCAACTCAGATCCCTGATGAACAGTGCATGTATGTAATATCAATAATAATAATAAAAATAATAATAATAATAATAATAATAATAATAATAATAATAATAATAATAATAATAATAACGATCTAGCACACGAGCTCCAGAAGCAGTGGAGGCAGGACCGAGTACGAGTTGTACCCATCGTCCTGTCCGCCACTGGTCTGGTGCCTCACACATTGCACCACAGCCTCACCACACTAGGACTTCACAAAAACATTTGTGTCTGTTTGTTGATCTTATCAACAAATGTGATGTCAGGTCTGTTGTGATGTATGGTTTTGTCTGTGAGAATTGGACGGTCCCAGTGAGGACAAAAAAAAATGCCTCCTATTTATATTTATAAAAGTACTTCTGATTGGAAAGAAAACTTTAAATAACGTAATTTAATTCCAACTAATACAGAAGATCAACAGAGCTGGGAGTATCATGGATTAAAGATGATTACTATTATGTTGATATATCTATTTTATTACTTCAGATAGTTCAATTAACTAAAACCATTCATAAAGACAATGTGCACTTTATGGTAACTATTAAATATTCTGTATTTCATTTACATATTAACTTCTTCATTTCTATCGAAGCACAAATACACAAAATAATGTTAATAACTTGTATGAAAGTCTTTACACTTGATTCACTATTTACTTTAAAACATTTAAAGTGTCGACTATTTTTATAGTTCTGCAACAAAGTCTATATATAGTTCATTAAATGTAGCATTCTATTAATCACACAAGTTGGATGTTTGCTACACAGCTAATTACGTTTAATCTTTCACTAAAGTTCCAGAGTTCAATATCTATGTGTTTTTCAATATCTCCGACGATACTATACGGCGATTGAATCCACTTGATAAGTCACGCCCGTCGTAAAATTGTAATTGAAGTATTACTTACTTGGAACTTGGAAGCAGATAATCTATGGAGGTAATCTTGCATCGTTTTACCACGTTGACATCCATTGATTCTGTCTCTTTGAATGGTCCCGTTATCGAATATCAAGATGGCGTCCATTCCTGTTTCACGGATCAAGAAATAGTTCAATGATGCATCCTAAAACTCCATATAAAACGATAAATATATGAGTATAACTAAACCTCGTCCATCGTTAATCAAAACTGTGATAGATTCAACTTTATGATCCATAGTTCATTGATTTTCCAATGCTGATCATACTTATCTTTCGGCAGATACATCTGGAGAAAACTATCTTTCTGTTCCTATCTCATCATATCCCTTTTCTCTGCACTGCTTACAAGAGAGAAACAATCAATTCCATCTTGCTACAATATTTGGAATGTAAGCCTCCAAAACATTCGTCATCTTTATTCATTTTGATTGTTAGTTTTTACAATGCAGATCGACAACTCACGAATGTTCACAGTTGTCAATAATATCTTAATGTGATTATGCTCCTGACAATAGTTTATCACTTTCTTTAACATCGAAACCTTTATTATTAATAATCAATAAATTTTAACAATAATGATTTTCATATTGCGGGGTTTTCTTTTATAATACTTTGAACTAAAAAACAACACCCAGTATATAAGTGAGGATGATTTTAATACGCATGTTTCACTCGTTATATTCACCGAGTAATGTTACGATTCATCCAATACATTCCTCACTAGAGGGCTATGAACACCTCACGTTATTTTATGCCCACCCGGTACATTTGAAGATACAGTATCTAACTTAAAGTCTACAAGATTGTATAAAAAATAAAAAAAAAATAATTGAATATAGATAATTTAAATATATAAATATACGATTACTTATTAGTACTAAAATTATGTAGTTGTATATTTTTAATTTATATTTATAGTTATTTATAATACTGGAGCTACGAAACAATTTAACATGTTTAAAACATTCTAATAATTATATTAGTTTTACATAATAACACCATATAAAAACTCGTTCAAAAATTAGTCTTTTTATTTTTTTTTTCGTTTTGAAATTTACACTAATAATTTATATTAATAATAGAATAATTAATAATAATAATACATCTCCCCTTGGAGACATCGCCTTGAGGGCCGCATCAGCGACCTTAGAGGAGACATACCCAGGCTCACACAATATTGTGCCGGAAACAAAACAAAGAACCTTATGTCTCAGGTTAGGAAGATATTCAAGCACATAAACACTCGCCCTTCACATTCAAACCATTATAACCAGGTTCAGGAACATCTCGACACACTAAAACAAAAACTTAGTGCACTTGCAAAAAGGTTACAAAGATACAAACAGTGCACTCTGCTGAAACAACAGAACAACACTTTCCAATACAATGAAAAAAAATTCTACTGATCTCTTACATCTTCCTCCACTACAACCAAAACAAACACTCCCACCAGAAAGGCATTACATGAATACTGGTCGTCTCTGTGGTCAAATCCTATCCCCCACAATGATAAAGCACCATTTATCACAGAGGCATAACAATTCACTGAACACATGTCCTTCCATGAGATTACTCTCGCAGACACACAGACAGCACTAAAACATGCACAGAACTGGAAGGCTCCTGGTGCAGACAGCGTCTAGAACTTCTGGATCAAGAGGTTCACGTCCCTGCATGGGAAGCAAGCGCTTACACTTACTGACGTAATCCAACACCCAGAACATATGCCTCTTTTCCTCCCAGAGGGTGTCACATACCTACAGAGCAAGAACACTGAAACAGCACATCCTGCAAATACCGTCCACTCACTTGTCTCCCCACACTTTACAAACTCCTCACCTCCTGCCTCGCAGACAAAATCTACACACACATCGAGACACATAACATTCTTTCCGAACAGCAGAAGGGCTGTCGCAGGAATTCCCAGGGTAGTAAGGAGCAACTCCTTATTGACTCTGTAATCCTGCGCCAGGCGCGCGCGAAGAATAGAAACTTACATGTTGCGTACATCGACTACAAGAAGGCATTTGATACGGTCCCTCATTTCTGGCTCCTACACACTCTTCATCTCTACAAAATACACTCCAAGATCACGGCATTCTTGGATGCCACGATGAAGAGTTGGAACGCAACATTACACCTACGCACCTCCAACACCTCCATCACTACAGACCCCATTCCAATAAGGAGAGGTATTTACCAGGGAGACTCCTTGAGTCCTCTTTGGTTCTATCTCGCCTTGAATCCATTGATCCACATACTAGATAACACAAAACACGGTTATAGGCTTACCTCAGGCACTCTGACACCATACAAAATCACACACATGGATGATATTAAACTCTACGCCACAAACAACGCACAACTTATTAATTACTACAAAGATTCACCAAAGACATTGGGATGGAATTTGGAATCGACAAATGCCGCAAGCTTCATATAACACGCGGGAAGACTACGAATTTGGAGGGTTTTGAACTGGACCATGGGTCGGCCATCCAATCCATGGAAGAGGGAGGGTCAAGTTGTCACACATCACAACAGATCTGACATCACACTTGTTGATAAGGTCAAGAAACAACACGTACTCGGTCCTGACTCCATTGCTTCTGGAGCTCGTGTGCTAAATCGGTGTATTTACTGATCTTGTCTGCGTGAGTTTTCTGCATGTTCTTAAAACGGTCTGTTTTACTATAGGTTTGTATTAATTCTATTAGAATCTTATAGCCCAACAACTTAAAACAACAAACATATTGCTCTGATCATCAAACCTCAAATGTACAAATTTAGTTATGTGCTAAATCGATTAGACATTAATGTTTATAGTCGAGTGTTATATATCTTTTTTTATAATAGGGCCAAAAACAGTTGAATGTCAGAGAGTAGTATATTGATTAACATTATTTATTTATTTTTTTCTAAAGGCAAATGAATAATGAACACATTTATACGCTATTTAATAAATCCCGTGCTTCCCAATACCCAGTAGATTCCGTTGTTTTCGCTAACATTGATTAATATTCAAGTTCCAATTTTGATGTTAAGTATTTACTCGATTTATTTGTTTCGGAGTTCGTTAACCTACCAAACTCTTCAGAAAGGATATTTAGGTGCTCTAAATTCGTTTTTTTTTTTTGAAGGTTTTTAAAAATGATTTTATTTGGTTTTTGCTTTATTTAATCCTATATATTAACAATTATAGCATTCTCTTGAATTTTTATTACATCTGAAGAAAGCCTCTTAAGGAGCTCCCAAGTGGCTAGTATTTTATGCAAACACATTGAATAAAAAGTAAACTATGTGTTTACTTCACTATTAATTCTATGTTCCGAAATTAGGTTAAATAAACATGCTTTGGTTTCGTTGCTGTATATTTAATTGAAGAGAGAGGAAATAAGAAGGTTATGAGAAGCTAATTAGAACTATCATCACATCGGATTGGTTTTTTCAAATTAAAGCAACACCATTACGCAAAAAACAGTTAAACTTAACAAATAAATCTGTATAAAAGAAAATTTTTGAAATTTGAATGAAATTCTCAGTTTGAAGAAGTTAATTCTTTCCCAGAACATTTCCTAGTTGGTCTGGAAATGGTGAAATTTCATTTCCAGTTTTAAAATTCACATTTTCAAAGAACTTCTCTGCTTAGCAAATATTTCAATTGATTTAATAATAGGGATAAATGCCGAAAAAAGAAGAAAAAGAAAATAACAAAACAAGAAACTGTTCACGAAACCACAGCAATGTACGTTTCATTTTCGGCCCTTTCCATTTCCTGTGAGTAGACCGCAGACCGGAACTTCTATTTTCCTCCACGACTGGAAGTCATAAGCTTTCCAATAAGGTCTGTCCGACTTTTAGGCTCCAGAGATTGTGACGGACGGAACCTTCTTAAGAGATCCCCTTCCTTCCCACTTACACTTTGTGTACGAGGGGAAAATTCAGTTTCTGAAATTAGATGACCATCTCTAAATTGAAGTCAAACAAAGCACACAGTTATTAAATTGATAAAAAAAACAGAAAAACATCAGCAGGATCGAAGCATTTCAAATAGGAAATTCTCAGGCAATTGGGCAGAATTCAGAAAATTACAACCTACACAGGAAAACTGTAAATTAAATTTTGAACAGATTCTGGATCATTTTATTCATAGCCGTTAGTAATTATTTTGAATTTCGAAAAATCAAAACAAATAAACCAGTGTTATCTTGTTAAATAGCCATTGATAATTCGGAAATAGTTAAAAATGAAAAAAAGAACTGAAATGACGATATTGCAATGACTTTGGTTCATTTTATTTTTTTTGTTATTGAAAAATTGGCTTTTCTATAACTAACATAAATTTATATATTTCTGAATAATGAAAGTTTTTTGTTTTGTTATTGATCTAATTGTTTTTAGGTATTTTTCAAATTCCGTTTTTCTGAATTTTGAGCGAATGTAAATGTAAAATTAAGCAAAAATGGATTCTGAAAAGGAAACAACAATTAAAAAACTAAGCTAAACAATTGAATACAAATATATACGTAAATATTGAATGGTAATCACCTACAAAAGAAGATGGAGATAATTAAATGATAGTCAACAAAACTAATGAAATATACAAATCTCTTATCTTATATATAAAACATAAAAGCTATCTCGAAATCTATCTATATATATATATTATATAGTAAATATTATATAAATTATATTAAAGAATGAAAAGAAAATACTGCATCAAATATAGACTACTTGGTATAATTTATGTGCAATTGGGCAGCAATCATAACATCTGTTCCAAGTGTTAACATTTTTATGTGCTTTTTTTATGCATTTCTTTTTATTCATCCTCGATATTTCTAGTTTACGATTTTGAATTTTGATTCATTTCATGATTCGTTGCGGTTTTACCTAATTTATTACTTAGGGTTACATCATTATAAATAGCAATTAAGATTCGTTAATGTTATAATCATAGAATGTTAATAACAAATAAAAAGAATTTCAAAATTCATCACACATATAATATTTATAAATATTGTAATGTCTACAGTAAGTATTTTGTATTTTGTAACGGCTTTTTTTGTTTTGTATTTGATTGATTGAACACTATTTAATGTCAATTATTCAATCGTTTAACTTAGATTTTTTTAGTTTTATTTTAATTTTAATAAAAGATCAAAGATACCACATCTTAAATGTAAAATATTTGACATGTTATAAAATAAAAAATATATGTATAATCTTTTCTATCTATCTGTCTATCTAATCTATCTATCTATCTATACTAAACGGTTTGTTTAAAGTCATCTTTCCATAGATATTAAGAAAAAAAGAAGAGTGGAAGTCAGAAACTTCAAAGAAGTGACTGATAAGACTTAAGGGTCAGATAGGAGGGAAGAGGAAAAAATATGCAAATTATGTAATCAGGAATATGAAACATTTCAACACATTCTTTAGAATTGCAAACAATAGGAAAATCTCAGGAAAAAAATTTATTCCAATCTTAGTAAGAAAATGGCCAGGATCAATGAAGCAATTGTTGCAATAAAAATTTGTGTTTCTTTATTAATAGTTATGTTAAGTTAAAAACTACTAACTGAAAATTGTTATGTGAATTAAAATTATTTATATGTTTTGAAATGAAATTTGTGTGTGTTTGAAAATGATGATCCTACCCCCTATATAGGAGAGTCTGTGCTTTAATTTAAAGAAATAAATTATATTGTTTTGTAGGTTTCAGGCAATATCCGAAGCCTCAGAAACACCTGAGGAACAATTTGTTGTTGTTCATGATTTGAAAAAGTTTTAAGTATTCGTAGCAGAATTCTTTATAAAAAAACTTTTAATATAAAAAACAAAATAAATAAACATGCTGTATAGGTCCTTTTTTTGAGGGATTTCCTCACTCCGGGATGAGATATTATCTCGATATTTCGGCCCCGTGCCTCGGGCCTTCTTCGGGAGATGTTTTCATATGAAGGTGAGCGCGTAACGAACGACCTCCGTCGTTAGTTCCTCGGATGAGTTGCTCATGTTGTTGGATTCCGAGCGAATGGTGGCTGCACTGAGAAGGAGAGGGGGTGGAAGGGAAAGGGAAAAAAGAGGAAGACTCCTCCTTTAGGACCAGACTATAATAAATAAACATTTTATTTATGACTAGTTATATGTATTATTTCGTTTATTAGATTCTCTGCAGGTTTAAAGTCCATAATTTTTTTGATGCAATCAGGACAAGGCTGGATGTTTCCCCAAATTGATTTATTAAAAAAAAAAAAAATTCCTTGTTTACATATAACTTATATTTCGAATGGCAAGAACTCATGAACCTATATTTAAGAGTCACGCAATGAAATTTCTTTTACTCAAATGCAATTTTGAAATAATAACAAATAAATTAACGTACATTACAAAACTATATAAAACCGGACAGAAAATTTGGAATTTAGAAAATTCTAATTCAAAAATTTTATTATTATCTCCAACTTTCCCCTCCAATATTAATAATAATAATAATAATAATAATAATAATAAAGAGGCAACGCAAAATATTTATATTCAAATTAATGACATAATTATATATAAAATCAGAACCTGTTGTTAGGAAATTGTCATCCTAATGGGACTGTAACTTTTGTATTACAAATAAAAAAAATAAATAATTGAAATATACTCGTATTTAAACAATATAGATGAAAAAGAAATAATATATATATATATAAATAGAAAAAAAACTTATCTAAGGTGAAGAAAATATTAAAAAAAAACGACTGATATAATATAAATAGTATATAAACTCCTTTGTTCAACTATTACCAAGTTTGTTTTAAAATTTTATGCTAGCTTTTACTTGATTATTTTGATTATTTCTTCAAATGATTTTTTTAGCGCATTAAAACGATAAAAAACAAAACAAAAAAAACTAATAAAATTATTGATAAACATTAATTGGGTGAGACCAAGGATTTACTAAGCGACAACCCAGAACAGCTGTTTCATACTCTTTGGCGATCATCAGCTAGGATTAATCTTTAGGATACATGTAATAAACATTTGATCTTACCCATTAATGTTTATTAATAATTCTATGCGTTTTTTATCTTTTTAATGCGTGAAGAGAATTCATTTGAGACCGGAGGAGACTGGAACATGAATTTTTGAAATTTATCTTTTAAAATTCTTTTAATACATCTTGAATTTATTGTTGGTTTGTAACAACCTGCAGCTACCTATAATTTTCATCTTTCCAGGATGTACAGTCTTATAGTAATCAGAAATAAACGAACATGCGTATAGACATCAAATTACATTCTTATTGTTTTTTTTTTAGTAACCCTTGATTCTGACGCTTATTAAGGGGTATCACAAAGCAATTTCCTGTGACAGCGAGTATAGAAATTGATTCAATGTAAATAAATTAGTCATTAATTTATTGTATTATGTTATTTTCGATCTGAAACAAAAACTAGGGTATTCTTTAAGTATAAAACATTTTTATAATTTACTTAAAATCTTAATATAAAAGAAAAAATTTTGATCAAGAAAAAAAAAAAAAATAACAAATTCTGACTTAATCCAAAGTATTTTTGTTTTGACGAAAGAAATCGACATCTGCTTTTTTAAAAAAAATATGATTGACATCAAAATTTAAAAGCCAAAATATCGAAAGACAAAATAAATAAATAAATAAATAAATAAATAAAATAGCTAATAAATTGAATTTTAGGTTTTCTTCTTCTTCTTTGATTTTTTTTTTTTAATTATTTTTATACTGAACTAGTTTCAAATATAAAAGGTAATATTTTTTTTTTTAATTGATCATTCGTTTGAGTCTGTAAGTACCAGTTCCGCTAGAGAAGTGATTTTCCCCACAGAAGTGAGAAGTCACAGATGTAGTCTTTTAAATGAAATAATAATCGATAAAGTATTTAAAACTTGTTAAAACGAAAAATTATTATATCAGTTTTTAGCCAGATAAGAAGTGATACTTCGCCCGAGAAGTGATACTTAGTAGTAACTCAGATAAAATAATGAAACTAATTTCGGAAGAATATAAGAAAAGCAATACAGTAGGCTATTTATAAGATAAAATAAATTATTTACATCCAGTGAAATATAAAAGCATACTGTTATACATTTCTCTAGAAAAATGTTTATATTTGTATAAATATAAATTGTAAATTAAATGTAACATTATAAATTATGTTATTTATAATGAATACGTTATTCCATATCTGATCAAGAAGGAATCAAAAAGAAAATTTAAAATAAAAAAGTAATTAAAATTTTTTCATTAATAAATGCAAATATATTGAAAAATAATAATTTTTTTTTTCTATATATTTTATACTTATATTCAGGATCGCCCAGAGGAGGGGGACAAAAGGGGCAGATTGTCCCGGGGCCCCACAAAAATAGCTCAAAGGGTGGGGGGGGGGGGGGGGGCCTTCAAAACCCCACATAAAGGGGGGGGGGCATATCCAAACATTGCCCCGGGGCCACCAAAATTCTCTGGGCAGCTCTTCTTATATTAACATTTCTTTTACATAATATTAAGTAAGCTATTATTTCATGATTATTTCTGAACTTTTTAAAATAATTTCTGAATAATTAATGCAATTAAATTCGAATTAGATGTTAAGATGCTTTCCCTTTCAATCCTAACGGCTGAAGCAACTGCACGGAAATTTCTAGTTCCTAATATGATTATAATTTTAGGATAATGACAGTTAAAAAAAAATTGTAAAGTCTCGTTTTTGTAATAAGATTATATTTATATTAATATATTTTGCTTTTTGTTTCTTTATTTTCATATAGAATTTTGATCGTTAAACTTCATTCTTTAAAAAAAAAATAATAATAATTCCCTTTAATTGAATTATTTTCTGTTATATATGACAAATTATATCTACTTTTGTTGAAAACAAACATTCCCATAAATGTATATTTTATATGTATGTATAAAATGTGGAAGTCTTGAATAAACTTGTTTGCCTCGAAAAAAATCAAGCTACTGATGTTGTCCTGCTTTCAAATGGTTTGTTTGTAATTTTATATATACACTGAAATAATGATATTGAGAGATGTGAAATCATAATGAGATGTTAAAAACAAAATAAATATTTACAATTATAGATTTCCATTTCCAATAAGTACAGTTATTTCAAAGCTTAATATTTCTCTAATATTTAAATCTGATACAAAACACTATCAATTATAAACTGAAATGACATCCTATTCGAATCCTATTGGCTTAATCAGCCTTTCATTGTACAAATATTGCTCAATAATGAAAGAGGAAGGTGGTGTAGCTGAAGCTTCAAAAATATTTTAAAAAGTATAGAAAAGTTATTTTATAGATCAGTTTGCGGAAAAAAAAATGCTGCATCTCACCACTTTTATTCCCCAGGATCGTTTTTCTGTCAATACGAATATAGAAATCGAATCTGCAACAGAGATTTGAATTCATATCCAATCAGTTATTCATCCGCACACGCACACACACATTATATATTCTTAAAAACTAGTCGGCTACCCGTCGCTTCGCTCCGGAAGCCTCCCTTATGTAACGGAAAACAATTTTTTATTTATTAAAAAAAAAACACACACACACAAACACACACAAATTACATCAAGGAAACTAAAACTAAAATTTTTTAAAAGCTTTTTTTTAATTTAATTTTTGAGGTCTATATTCTCTCAATCTACGACTGATTTTAGAACCACCTTGTAAATCATATATCTATGATATATTTTTATTTTTTTACAGAGATTAGAATGCAGGCCTAGTGGTCTAATGGCTAAGACGTCTAACTTCTGAGCAGTATTCTACCTAATAGAAATAGTGCATCTTTCTTTCTTGACTATCTTTTTTTTTTATTCCTATTGATACTTTTCAGTGGTTTTCGAGTTAGAAATAGTGATGGTTTTTGAGTTACAAATAGTGATTTTTCAGTATTCTACCTAATGAAATACTGCTTCTTATTTCTTGACTCTTTTTTTTTTTTTTATTCCAAATGATACTTTTCAGTGGTTTCTGAGTTACAATAGTGTTCAGTATTCTATCTAATAGAAATACTGCTTCTTTCTTTTTTGAGTCTCTTTTTTTATTCTAAGTGGCACTTTTCAGTGGCTTTTGTGTTTCAAATATTGATGGTTTCTGAGTTACAGATAGTAATTTTTCAGTATTCTATCTAATAGAAGTGTCGCTTCATTCTTTTTTGACTCTCATTTTAATTATAATTGTCACTTTTCAGTGACGTTTGAGTTACATTTATTGATGGTTTTTGAGTTGCAAATAATGATTTTTTCGGTATTCCACCTCAAAAAAAGAGTGCTTCTCTCTTTCTTGACTCTGTTTTCTTTACTCCAACATCTGGCGTGTACACCCACATATTTTTCAATATCACATAGGATTTGGTTAAGTAAGAATATTTAAAATATTGCAACGTTTCGGCAATTATCGTTCTAATTCTCAGTTTCGAATTACAAATAAACTGACTGATGTGAAATAAATAAACAATCTTGAGATTCAAAAAAAAGATTGAATACATTCCTTATTGATGGGGGAAAGGAAAGGAGATATAAGTCAAAAAACCATATGAAGAGAGTTGTAGTTCCTTTGGCCTAATGGATAAGGCATCTGACTTCGGATCAGAAGGTTGCAGGTTCGATTCCTGTCGCATATGTTTTATTGTAAAAATTCTTTCTATTTTCCATTCGCTCAGAAAATTGCGCCGGACAGACACACAGACACACAGACAGAAAGACAGACAGACAGACAGAGAAATAAAAGATTTTAGTAATATAGATTATAATAAGTAACTATAAACATAACATTAATATAAATAAAGACTGGTTTCCTCTATCCCCAATTGTCTCAAAGACTAGTCCCTAAACTTTTGTAGGAGACATCAGCTTAATTAACGATATTCGAATTTTGTCGAATTCGACTCAATGTTTGGGAGATACCTGTTTCTATGGAGAAGAAATTTGAAATTGTTTGTTCTTATGCAAGGTCTTATTAGGATTGTTGTAGTATAACAAAGATTGACAATAGAAATAAAATTTAGTTGACTTTAGTTTTCTATTACTAATTGGAATAATTGTTTAATTTTTCTAGAATATTAGATGGAAGTTCAAGTTCACCCCTAATTAACAAACTACAATTTTCTGATATGATACAATGAGTTGTTTTACAATGTAAAAAGCACTGTATCATTGCTTTCTATTGGTTTTATTTATTTCTTATATTTTTCATTTGTCTTATTTCTGAGATACATTTTCTCCTTGTTCTTAAATAAGTCGAATTCATTTTACAAAATATACTAAAGCGGTTGTAGGGGAGGAGCCTCCCCCTCTCCCCTACCGAAATTTTGAAGACGACGTTTTCTTATTTTGGTTGTTGATGATTGGTTCCTTTTATTGTCCTTTGCAATATCATTTAGCGGGTTGAAATCTTTATAGACATAACATACGTTATAGACCCACACACGTTAAAAGATATTGCAACTGATATGTAAACGATAGGACTTAATCCTAGAACAACCTTACTCCCCTCTGCCGCATTACCACTATATTTCTGCCGAAACATCCTACAATAATGACTGATTTAAACGATAAGCATGAACGGTTCTTTTTCACCATAAAACAAAAACATGGAACCAGTGCTAAAAAGAAAATCACTCAATTAATACAAGCAAATTTAAAGTCTACAGAATTAAAAGCTAAGGTAACGTTCTTAAACATATGTAGATCCCATGACTTTATACCACCGTTCTCTCTTAAAAAAAACTAATGCCTTAATGAGCAAGTTAGGAAAGAAATTCATTAATTTACAATTAACCATAGCTCATTCTAAATTAAGAGATTGTAACAGAAACATAAAACAATCTTTTCATGAACTGGCTACTATAATGATCATAGAGACTATATTGAAATCCTAAAGCTACGCGAACACCATGCAATTTTTCAGCAACTTAGTCGTCCGATTTTGACGTCACGAG
>JAFIDM010000001.1:86177141-86194098 GCA_023159025.1 Thereuonema tuberculata
GATCTTTTTAATTACTTGATAAGGAAACTCATAAGAAGGAGTTTCGAAACGTACGTCGTTTTTATTACGCCTTGTTTTAACTTATTGATTAGTGCCGCTTTAGTTGGCTTTTTATTAGTAATATATCGGCACGTTAAGTTTTTTATCATAAAGTGTTTTTATCTTTCCTATATATGTAAAGAAGAAGACTTCATCAATGGACGATCAAGTGCAGAAATTGATAGATGCACAATGTTCATGAAAGTGATTAATCAAGATAAACTTTTGGCCTTTTTTTTGTGTCTACAAAAGTGTTAAGTGTTGACATGTAGTAATAATAGTATGTTAATGAAGAAACATCAAATAGAAGATAGAATATATAAACATTAAGTAATTGGATCAATGGCAAGAGAGATTGTTATTAATATAAGAACAGGAGTAAAATAGTTTCCAATATTTTACATTTAACTGAACGTTTGTTTTATTATTATCAAATGCCAATTAAATTTTTGATATCATCAATATGATAATTTATTCACAGATTTCCTACTAGTATAGATATCCGACATACAATCAAATAGCTATCCAAATAATCCCTTTTTAATAAATCTTATTTTCAAAAACATAATGGAAACGAAAGGAACAGTCTTTATTATTAAGTGTAAACAAGACGATTGTTTCTACATAGGAGAAAGTAGACAAAAACGAGTTTACCAGCATTATTATGCAAGTAAAAATTTTAATATCAATAGCTCTTTAGTTTCTGCACAAAAAAAAAAATCACTTTCTCCTCTTTAACGATACAAAAATCCTAACAAAATGCAAAAATGATTTTAAAAGAAAATGTATAGAAAGTTACTGGATTCACGTTTCAGGCAATAAACAACTTTCTAATCAAGACACGATACACTATTTTAAATTCTTGAAAGATAAAAATAAAAGTATTAGAAAGAATAATAAGTTCATCGCAGAATTATGAATTATTTTTCTTTTTTGATTTTAATTTTTATCTTTTATTATCCATCATTATTTTATTACTTTTATTATTTATAATTTTTTTTAATTATTTTTACTATATTTTTAATTTCCCGTCGTCAACAATCTTATTATGTTTCCCCCCTCCCCTGTTTTTCAATGGCTTCTCTTTAATAAACCAACCTTTAGCTTCAATTTTTCATTGGTTACTCAAACCACGAGGTTAATCCAGGAATATATAAGAAACATCCCTTTTCCTTTTCCCATTAAACTGAAGAGAACCCGATGTTCAATGGGTTGAAACTGTCCTGTTAAATATTTTTATTATTTTTTGTTTTTAACATGTATATATCAATCGATTTTTAATATGTGTGCTCATCGTTTTTAAGCAAATGTTATGTCTATATATTGTCCTTTCACAAAATACATTTACGCACCTGAAATATTCTTCTTCTTTGTAACAGTGATGTTTTTTGCTGATTTTTGCGAAGTGATAAGAGCAGAAATAGACGAGGATATGAGTAAAAGATCTCATACTGAGATAATTTCTGATTCGAATTCAGCCTAAAAAAAATGAGAGATGAGAGTTTTTCGAAAGCAAAAAATTAATCTCTTCTGTTGCGCAAAAATTCTCAAACCTGATCATTGTCTGACATTCATACGTTTTTTTAGCGGTTATGAGACAAAGAAGAGAAACAAACCTAACGTGAACAAATTCAGAGTTTATAAGTATTTTGTGGGGTCGGACTTACTTAATTACTGGAGTCGGAGTTGTAAAATCGAGTTTTTTGGGCGGAGTCAGATCGGAATCAGAATCGGAATCGGAGTCAGAATCGGAGCTGCTTTTTCACTATATTTCTGGAGTAGGATTCTGAGTCGAAGAAAATCGTTCCCACTTCTCCGTCCTGGTTGGATATCATATCAAATACCATCAAGCTTAGGTCTATTGGTTTGAATGTTTGTGTTTCAATGCTTGAATAAGTATTCAAACTAAATATTGTATATTATGTTTCGTCGTTTGATAATTACTAAAGGCAAAAATAAATTCAAATGACTTGCTAAAATTAGGATAAAATTAGAAGAAATAAGTACACATTTTCTTCCTTATATTACATTAAATTATTTATTATCTTCTAAAAAAATTAACATCTGGGATTCGACACTTTTCAGTGTCATCATACCATCCATAGCGTAAACTCATCTTGTTGAAGAATATCTTCTTAGTTATCCGAAAGTTCAGGATAATTAATTATTAGTGAAACAACCAAATTATTTATCAAGTAACATCCTGGAACAGCTGTTTCACGCTCTTTGGCGATCATCAGCCGGAAGCAGTCACCAGTAAACAAGGAGGAAAAATTAGTGAGAAAATTCTTGTGCCAGCAGTCCGCCGACCTCAATTTTTTTTTTTTTTAAATTCCAATGAAGGAAATAGCTTTATCACATGTTCCTGTGTAGATATTGCACTGAAGATAAATACTTAACTGCAAGTAAATAGATAAGCTAAACGTGCAGGAATATGATTTAGTGAAAAAATATAAAACTGAACTTAAATAATTGTGCAGTTTTATATTTTTTCACTAAATCATAACTGTAAGTATCTATGTTTACTTTAAAGTTGGTTTACATATGGAACTTAACCACATTTAACTGGTTGTTCTTTATTACTTATATAACCAGTTAGGTATAAATTAAGAGATCTTTTTTGTTGTTGTTTGTTTTCACATCTCCTTTGTTATTACTGCAGATCATTCAACAATACAATGCATTATGATGATTTCACTTGTTAGCACAAAACACATTTAATGACTGTTTAAGCAATACGTTTACTTTCACTTTGAAAATTACTTTTATGCTTTTATTCTTTTGTATTTTTATGGTAATTAGGCAACACAAAATAACTTTTCTATTTTATTCGTCCAATGTTCCATCGTCTTTACTTTTGTTTTAAATTTTTCAAGTTGCAGCCTGACATCAAATGTTATGTATCGCATTAAAAGATTTCACAGCTAATTATATTTCTTAATAAGACCTTCATAATTAATTCAGGATGTGAGAACCACCATTTAGTTTGTGTATTTCTTAGTTATTTATTATTTTTGAGTGTATTATCGAGGTTTAACAAATGCACATTAAATTTTCTTCTTATTATTTGATTTGGGTCAACTAAGGACCACGGACACTAGCCCCTTACGACGACCGTCACGGTGGAGCTAGGAAAGTTCGAGAACGGGGACGAGAGTCACTTCAAGTCCAGTCTAACACTGAGATAGTAATTCCCAGGTGGGAAACGGACGAAACACAGAAGGAAGAAACAGCTATGCCAATGCCGAGATTCGATCCCAGATTCCGATCGCTCGTCCATGCCGGAACGGCACATTAAATTTTATTTTTATTGAATTATTTGTTCCGTTAGGCCTGGGTAGTGGCTGGGACAAAGGATTTGAGGCCGTGCTGGATACATATATTTTGATTGTTGTGTGCTTTTGTTAGGGTGCGACTCCCGAAATGACAGCTCAGGGTGCGAGAACCTCCGTTTAGTTTGTCATTCTTCATTTATTTCTTGTGTTCATAATAAATTATAAATTTTGTCTTAAGAAATATCGTATTTACAATCAATTAAATTGTGATTTTTACCTTCAAATCTTTCAAGGAAAAGCTAGTTTTTCGAGGTTTCGCTGTTCATTACCAAAAATAAGTGAAAAAAGATTCGATCTATCAATTGAAGTCGTATTTTGATGTAAATATTACGAGTTTATGAGAAGCGATTTAAAGTCTTTTTGATCGATTCTAAATGATGAGCTGAAAAAAAAATCTTGAAAGAAATTTATTTTCAACAAAAGCCATAGCAAATAGACTCCTAATTGCGAAAAAAAAATACACTAAATATTCTGTTGCGCAGATCACGATTGAAAATACAATTAGCAAAGAGTACAAGAACTCCTATCATTTCGAAGCACTGTTTTAAAAACTGGTATTGCAAATTTTGCATATTATGTAGAAAAATTGGAAAATATTAAGATTTAAACGATTAAAGGCCCTATAGAAAAAATATATCAAGTTTTAGAAATCTTGAAGAGATTCTGGAATTGTAAACATTGTTGATGTTATTATAAAAAAAAAATTACTTCAAAGGAGCTATTGTAACAATTTGAGGAAACACAAAAGTATTTGTCCGCATAACAAAATGGCGCAAACAAAATAAAATGATGACTTCAGAGCAACTTTCGTATCTTTTGATCTATCAATGATTCTGCTGAAGTTTCGATCCATTCATGGAACATTCCAATAATTAATATGAATGATTGAAATCTGGTAGAGGAAATATCCAGGAAACATTTGGGATTTCATAAGAAAGATGGGAGAGACCTAAGATTGAATTTTTTCACTAGAAATTTAAGAGTACACGAAGTGTGAATTATAATTCAGTGAATACTATTAGGTAGAATATTATGAAAAATTTGGGGAAATGTTGCGTCACAGAATGACTGAGTCAATACAATTGCGAGATTAAACACTATCAGGAAAAAAATAAGCCACAAATTAAAAATATTATGTTAAAAATTATAAGAAAAATTATTTTGCCGTGCTGGCGTGGCTGTGCGGTCTAGACGGCGCTCTGCCGTTGTGGCCAGTGCGCCAGTTCCCGGGTTCGAATCCCGGTAGTGGCATGGATGTTTCTTTCTTTCTTCTGTCTTTCGTCCGTTTCCCCCTGGGACTCACTCTCTCAGGTTATCCTCGACGAGAAAGTGCATTCTTTCTCGTCTCTGATTTCCTATCCTTGTTCTGACGTTGTCAGGAGGGGCTAGCGCGTGGTCCGTTCGGGCCCATTCGCGAACAAAAAAAAAAATATTTTTCTAAATTTACTGTAAGTAGTAGAGTGGATTATGTTATGTATAATAATAATAATTAAATTTTGCAGTAAAATAGGAGATGAATGATATTCAACATTCTTTAAAGATTCATCAATTGTTAGGGGCCATTCAAGTAAGCATTCAAGGAGGGGGGGTCAGAGCAATGCTTACGTAAGACAGAAAAACATGCACGCGTTAAAATTTTGATATAATTTTGACTGCTTTAATTTATTGTTCAGAGTTATTTGCTGTTAATCATTTGGCAAATCTTATGTAAGCACAAGGGAGGGGGAGCCGGGCTTTTTATAAAGCGAAAAATATGATGAAATAATGTAACCATACTTGATGAGCTGTAGTTAGTTTTGTGATGGCCATTTTATATGAGTGAATAAGTCACAAAAGCAATGCAATGTGTGTAAATTAAAAGGGTGAAATGGAAAACTCTGTATGATTACACGGAACTGGAGTGGAAAGATCAATGTAAGTATTTAGGAACAATAATCAAGAATAACGACAAAATTCATCAAGAAATCCTAAATACAGTAAATCAATCAAGTAAAGCTTATTTTCAGTTAAACAGTGTTATTATAAACTACAGAAAAAGCATCTAAAAACCAAATTATAAATTTATTCATCAGTCTATAAGTCTATTGTCTACGGGGCTGAAAGGTCGACAATGATTACTAAACATCACAGGTAAATACAGGCAGCAGAAATGAAATATTGAAAATGATCATTGGAAAGAATAGAATAGAATAGATAGAATAAGAAATACAAAGATAAGAGAAGATGTAAATGAAAAACCATTAACGGAATAGTAGAATATAAACAACTAAGATGGTAAATAATATCTTGACCAAGGATAAGAAACAACAGGATACCTAAAATGATCCTAGAGACAAGAAAGATATACCAAGAAAGACGAAGATAGAAAATATAGAGAAAATTGCAATGATGAGAGGAAAGAATATTAGAGAAGTTAAAAGACGGGCCATAGATCGAATGAATTTTAGAAATTGAATTGACGAGGGCCCGACTTCCTAGAATACAATGGAAAAACAATATTAAGATATCCTATTCTAAGTTGCACCGAAACAATTTGTTGTTGGGAAACACCATGTTGATTCTCTAAACAGAAGATACGAGAATTTTGTGTATTTGTTTTCAGAAAAAATTTCATGGGAAAAAAATAGAAGTTAATCAAATAATTAATAATATTTATATAATTTTGATATTTAAATATTACTGAATTTAGGCTTTCATTTAATGATTTAAAGAGAGCTAAAAATTTTTAGGGTTAATTATTAGCATTGAACTTGATTTATTATCAGTTCATTTTAACATGTTTTTAGATTTGGTCTTAATAACTACTTTTATGTAGGCTACATTTCTATTTTTCCTTACTACAGGGTTGTTGTATTGATTTGCAACAAACTGTTTTGCTCTGACCAAATGGGATTCTATCATGGTCTGTTCTTTTCTTTTTGTTTTGGGATGAGGAGGCGGCGAAGGAGTGGGGAATGAATCTTAACTCTTTTCTTTATGTATAAGAATATACCTAAAAAACGCAAGGATGTAGATCGAAGTTACTATTTTAATGTTTAGAGCGGGAATGAAATATGTAATAATAATAATGACAATAATACCCGTATTAAATTGGAAAAAAAAATAAAAATTATAATAAACGATCTAATAATGGCTTTCAGGAAACAGTACTTAGGATATTTCCTGAATTGTTGTGTTGTTAATATGAATCTTTTCATTTTTTTTATCTTTGCTTTGCGAAACTCGAAGAGTCAGCTTTTGAGTTTTGTCTGTTCGAGATATATAACTACAATGACGTAGCTAGAAGGGAAAAATGGGTGGCAGTTGAATATTTCAAATAAAATTTTTTAGATCGACTGAAATTATTTTTTTTATTTTTATTTTTTACATTTGAGCTAGTAGCCTAATTTCTCGCCAAATCAGTAGAATCTCTTGCATCAAACATTATTGAAAGACTTTTATTTATTTTATTTTTTTTAAGTTTCGTGTAAACGATATCAATTATATGATAAAATGAATCATTTTTAAAATTCCCTCCTTCACAATTAAACTAATGATCTTCATTTCTTTAACCTATCATCTTTCTGCGTCTAATAAAGAATCCGACTAAAGGCTGCTGTGGCCTTTGGGATTGTGGGAGATAAGACTCCCGGCGTTCTGTGACCAATGAGACTAAGTTGAGGTTAGGTGGTCAGTCAGACGTCTGTCCGCCTTTAATTCTCGATAAAGAAATCGGGTACCCTTTGTATAGGGTTAGATAATCCGTAGGCTCCTTTTGGAGAAGAAAGAAAAGAAGCCCTAACTAAGGGAAAAAAAAAATCCTCCAACCAGCTGTCAAGTATCTTACGACTTAAGCTAACGGACCCGTACACATTACTTCTTACCTTTTTAATATCGTCGACTAAAGAAAAGAATTTTATTGAAATGAAAAAAAATAAAAAATAATAAACAATGAAGATATTTATGTAAGTTTCTTTAATATATCTTATAAATAATTTACTCCTAGAAATCCTATTACTATAATAACACTCTTTTAATTGCCACAATATTTTGAAGAAGTAGTCCTTCGCAAAGAAGGACGAAATATTGTGGGAATTAAAGGAGCTTTATTATATTAATAGGATTTCTAGGAATGAAGATATTTATTACTTGAACTTAGTAGCAATTCATTTATTTCACTATTTAATTCTTTGGTTTCTTGAAAAATAAATTTGTACGTCGAAAGTGAAGATCTGTCTTTGTAATGTATAAGAAAGCATTTTAAGTTATCAAAATTCCCGAAATAGACATAAAATGGTCGAATCATTTACAGCTTGATTCTAAAACATTTGCAAATTTTCAAGGACTGCAAGTGTCCGTCTGTTCACGCTTTTTAAAACAAGACGGTAATTATTGATGTATTCTTTTGCATGTATTTATATGGTGATCTGTTAGTAGATGCATCTTCCAGTTTATTACACGAAGCAATTAATTGATATTTTTTTTTGTTAATCACATAATAGTGGAAAACATGATAAAAGTTGGAAAAACGATTTTATGGAATAAAAAATTACTTTTTTTTTATCTTCTTGAACTCCGTTCTACTCCTTTTGAGAGTTTGTCGTTCAGAGGTCATGAATTGCTTCTTATCAAAAACTTGTCTTGAAGAAATTGCCCTGGGGAATCACCACAGATAGACCTGTTCATTTGGAATTCCTCACACGACTTATTTGGAAAATCATTTCTACTAAAATAAATGAACAATTTATCTCAAGTTCATAAGAAAATACAAATTTATTTTTTTTAGAAACTATGGTTTATCAAATCTATCTTCAGATTGTCATTTCTCTTCAATAGACTTCTTGCAATAGACATTGTTGAATTTTGCAAGATTTTATTTTGAGACATGAATTGATTGCTGATATCTTTAGAAGAATTATTCTTCTACATCGAAATTCTGGTACCTCTAAATTCTGAAATAAGCATTGCGCTAGATTTTTTTTTTCCAGAATATAGTTTTGGCACTTTTAATATTCGCTTATACAAGTATTGACTGAAATTTATTGGAATTTGTTTTTTCTATCTAATCTTATGTTAGCGGTGACGCTCTTCTAATATCAGTTCCTTGTTTAGTTCAATCTCCTACTAAATTGCAAAGAAAGGAAGTGCTCAAAATGCTAATCCCAAGGAACATTAAAAAAACTTTTACGGGCTGTTGTGTTGAGAAGAGCCTGAAGCAAAACCTTTAAGACTGTCTTTTGCATCAGTCCAGACACTTATTGAACTTTTAGAAAAAGGACTGAATCAAGTATTTCCTGATATTCTATTGGAATGAACATAGAAATTGCAAGAAAAAATGCAGAGAAAGCGACAGGTGCTTTTTTTTTATTATAAATTAGTACTGTATTTTTAAAGTGACGATGAATAAATATTAGGAATTATACATCTAACGGGCAAAACTCAAAGGATGCCCTTCGAGTTTCGCAAAGCAAAGATTTCTAAATTTTAATTTCTATTTTTGCCACTTACGCCGCTGATGACGTGAGGATAAATTGGCCATATTTTCACAGAAACAGTGATATGGTGTTTGTATTGCGTTTTTCAAATTCCACATTCCTGTCCGGCTTCAGAGGTTATATATATAAATATCCCTCAGGTGTCCATCCGGTTGTGACTAAGAATATAGCGTTGATGGAAGGGTCATTTATGAGATATGGGGAAAAGATGGAGTCCAAAATAATGCGCAAGTGATGAATTTTATGGAACGTCCAACCGTTTCACCGTAGAAACAAAAGAGGAAAACAAAATCCAGTTTGATTGAATGAGAAAACTTAAAATATTTTGAATTATAAATCGAAACAGGGTCGAATTACTATGTTTAAAAAAATAAAAAAATAAAACAAAATAAAAAGTAGAGGAAAGGATCTCAGACAGGGTCGCTACTGACCTGTAAGGTGCCTTTTCTACTCCCTCCCCCTCCTCTTGACAATTTATTGACTATATTTTTTTTTTATTGAGGAACTGGACAATGATTAAGATTAGACGGGAAGTTTGGAATAAGTATGACCATTTTTTTTATTACCTACAGTAATTAAGAATTGATTTTTAAAACTTCATTTGGAATTGCCGTGTTATGGTGCCTGCAGCGACCTTGAAATTAGAAGACCTAAAAATCGGGGATAATTTTACTGGCATTGCAAAATACATTCTTTTCATTGCAAAATACATCTTCGCCAACACCAACATCTTTCAAGTTATTTCTGTACCTGCACAGAGTAAATTTAAGGAAGGATTAGGGAATTTAAATCCCTACAGAATTTTTTTAAAAATATACGCACAGAAAAACTGCAGATGGCAAAATAGCCTTAGCAAAAAACAACAACCAAACAAACCAAGAACTTGAAGCCTACTTTTTTTAAAAATCGCCCCCCCCCCCCCTTCCTTTTTTTTTAATTGCGAAAATAATGCAAATGATAATTGTCCATTTATTTTTATACACTCGGACCTCGATATAAGGTCACCCACATATAAGATCACACCGCATATAAGGTCAATTTTCTAAAGTCCCGGCTGATTGAATAGGAATTCTTTGATATGGATTATCGGATATATGGTCAGGTCTTAACTACCGTAATCGCATATAAGGTCACTTTTGTCTGTGATTTCGGTGCCACACTGATTCAATTCCAATAATTTTCCGTGGGTACGATCTTTTATCGGCGTCATTTCTCCTACTGACGGAGGGGACAGCTTTTTCATAAAGCACTTCATCCCTCAAATTCTAGGAAAAAAGATGATGAAGACGATATTCCTTTACCTGTGTTAATAAAAGATCTCAGAAATGGCGGCTGTGCTAAAGAAAGGGAAAGTGAATATGTGAGAATTGAGGATGAAATTGCTACCACTTTTCAAGCTTCGATTTCCGAAATTGTTTCGCAAGTTTTAGATTCCAATCCATTAGAAAGTGAGGATAACGACAGTGATACTGAAAGTGAAGGGGTGACACAAGCAGAAGCACTCAGAGCATTAAATTTTCAGAAACTACAAAACTTAGAAAACATTGTTCAAAAGATGAAACCAAAATCACGACTGTTCTATATTATGGATTATTTTAAGTAAGGTCAGTTGTACATCAGTACTTTGCTTGAGCATACTAGTACTATTTGTATACAACTTTATTCCGAATTAAAATTTAAAAAAAAATAATTTCTTTCCGATTCCATTAATTTTAATTGGTTCAACTAAATTAAAAAATTATAATCTACTAAACTGATATTTTTGTACGTATTAAATTTAACAAAGAATTATACTGTATTTATATAATGCTTATTTATTGGCAAATGCGTATGAATCGGTTATAAGGTCAACCCGCTTATAAGGTCACTTTCGCGAGGTCCCAAGGGGTGACCTTATATCGAGGTCCGACTGTTTTATAATATCTACTAAATACAAGCAGTGGAAACTATTCCATTTTCTCAAAAATAAAAATTAAATCCGCATTGTTTACTTCAATTATTTAAATCCAGTTAATTTTAATACAATAAAGGCTCGCGCAAATATTAAAAGGATTAAAAGACTGATATCCATTGCTTAAGATAGCGAATAGAAATCCAATAGTTCGGTAGAAATGTTTGTCTAAGGGAATTTTTATTTCTCGACAAGAACCCACAATGGAAAAGTTTGAGATCACGTCTGTTTCCAGAAGATTGAACCAGTGGTTCAAAAAATATTAAGTCACGGGAAGGGGCATAAACACCTACACAGACTGTTTATTTGATTAGCCTTCTCTCACCTCCTGAAAGAAAACCGTCTTTCTAAACAGCTCTTAAATTTAACCAAAGAAAACGAATAACACAGTTGGGAAAAAGGCTTTAGGAACCTAAAATCTCTGTGATCTGAAGTAATTAGAATAAAGACTTTTCATATTTTTAGAAATACAATAATTGATTAATATCAGTGTTTCAGTAAAGAAATTGTTTCTAATTATCAATTGTGTGATTTGTTTATTGTTAGAAGTCTATTGAAATTGGTTCTAGTGACATAATTACATTCAACGCAGGTAATTAGCTTTATCAAATTTGTATTGATTGTTCGAATCACTTACAGAATCACTCAATTACAGAAATCAATGCTAATGAAATCGTAAAAATTAGCTTATTTATTAATAACTAATGATTTTATTTAAAAAATTGTCTTATTTTATTTCATACACCCACACACATAAATAATGTGATTGAGTGCTAACAATCAGGCATTTGATACCTTTAAGCAACCTTTAGATTATGGATGCTTCCGTTTGTCGTGAAATAATTTTATCTGGCTCACAATACATTACAACTTCAATTAACGTACACAACTGGATTGAAATACATACTTAAAGCTTATACATCAGGAAATACCAGAACTGAAACAATAGGAGCATGCATTTGTTTATTGACTGTCAGGTTATTTACCCATACTTAAAAGAGGCGAATAGATTCAGTTGTATTTTCATATTGGGAAGTTTTAATAACGAGATTCTGTCGGTAGAGCCCCAGAAATCTTGAAAGGGTGAGGGTTATGAATAAAATTTGGAGGAAAAATCGAAGGTCAAACGATAGTCACCCCCCCCAAAAAAAAACAAACAAACAAACGACAGCAATAAAGAATTACAATTTCTTTCCTTCTTTCTTATCTTTTTTTTTATCGGATGCAGTGGGAGAATGCATCAACCCTTCCCTCCCATCACCACTTGTGGGTTCATATGAGTCGATTACAATTATTATTTCGAGTGTTATGAGACTTAATTTCAATAAATATTAATTATTCTAGATATATTCTCAACAACTGAAGGAACCGTATTTAATTATTCGTTTTTTTTGGGGGGAATGACTAAAACTTATATTATTTTCATAGTTTTAATTTAAAACCAATAACACTTTGATTCTTATACTTTGATTTTTCTTTCTTATTGCTGAGTTTTGATTCTTGTTGATTCTTGTTTTTTTTTGTTTTTCTTCTTACGAATATTAAAAGCTTCTGAAAGGTTTTAGATCGTTACTAATGAGGATATTTTTGAAGTCGTTGGAAAAACAACAAACTATACTTTCCATTCGACCAAATGAACATTTCGAAATAAATAAGCATTGTTTTCTTTCTCGAGAAATCTTTATTTTCAGTATTTCTGGTTCTGAATGTCATTCAATACATTATGAATCACCTGAAGATCAAAGGGAAAAAAAAAAACAACAAAGCTATTGGGTTTATTTTTATCCTCTTCAGTTGCTGAAACTTTTCCGGCTCCATTAAAGTATTATCTTACTTAAGTTGTTTTCCATGGACATATTTTTCCAATCTTGAGGTAATATTTTTTTTCTCCTCCCTTAGTCTTCAAAAATTATCAAAAAACACAAAAATTAAGATTTACACGCTCAACTTTGTATTATTCAGGGAATTAACCTTTTGTGTAAAAGAAAAGAAAGAGATATTTAATTTTGGGAGCGTGAGTTTCTTAAAAGAACTTCTATTAAATTTATTTGACAAAATTCGGGAATGTAAATTGGTTGATAACATTTCTATGTGAGTAAAGGATTTCTCACTTAATGTACAAAGTCTTAGCATCGAGAATTAAGTCGGCAACATAGAAACAGTCGGCCTTGGTTGACACATAGGAATTGTAGTCATACTTGTTTTATTGGTTTAATTCGTTTATGGCCTTTCAACAGAATGCTCAATAGTTTTTTTTTTTTCCTCAGACAAAAGTGTAATTTTATTGTTTTATTGATTTCATGAATGAAGTAAAGCTTAAAAATTCTGATTCAAAAACAATGGTTTCGAAACAAATAAAGATCATCTTCAACCAATTTCCTTTGATAAAAATATTTTTCCCCCTAGATTTCTATCTTTGAAGATAAAACTCTAAGAACTATTCAAATTTCAGTTCCAAAGAAAAGAAAAAAAAAAAAACAGTGTTCCTAATGTCATTGCTGGTACCACTGATCGGAAGGAAAACATGCATTTATTTGAAAAAATGGGACCAAACACACTACTATGCAGTTATTTATTTATATCTGACTATACCAATTATGCTAAATAAACTAGTAGGTCTGTACATCAGTATTAAAGTTAATTTGTCGTCAATATGATTTTTATTTGAAGGAAAAAGTAATAATTCTACATGAAAAGAAAATTTTCAATGGGTTTTCTGGGGAAATCGTGCCTAGAATTGAACCTTGAACAACCCATTAATAATTGCTCTGTTACAATTTGTCGTTAAATGTCGCTGGCGATTATAAACTACCGGCAGACGATCTTCAATGAATGCTTTTGTCAAGAATGTAAGAAGTTTTCCCACCTCTAGTTCGAAGAAAAATAATGACATGCTCTTGCAAGTAATTATATTATTTATATAAATAATGAGTAAACTGTTTATATACTGGCTGTTTCTTACAATTTGTTCCAATATCTTGGAAAAATGACTAAAAAAAAAATAATAATTTAGGCCTCTAAATTTTAACATTCACCTGAAAGTAATACAACATTCATTTATCATTGAAAAATATTTCAAATTAGAAATAAACCAGGTCTTAATATTGTAGTAATATATTAATAACGTTAATATAGTCTATTAATAAAATTGTTATGAGAAAAAATTTAAAATGATATAAGATGCACTTCAATAAAATGTAATTAACATATATTCTGTAATTTTGGTGGCTTAATTTCGGTTATTCCGATGAAATAGCAACGTACATAAATTGATTAAATTACTAGCAAATCATTGATTGCATTAACGTAATTCAATACAGATTGCAGACATAACAATTGTTGAAAGGTGATTAGTTGGAAAATATGAATTTATTGTAGTTTGTTAAATTAATATTTTAACTCACAATGATATGAATTTGGCATTTAGATAGGAATTTATAGTTGAATTATAAATTTGAACAATAAAATCGTAAAGTTTAATGGAGTTAGGCGAATGTAGTTGATTAAAAGATTCTTTTGAAGTAATTTTTAAGTTTCGAAACATAATGTTCGGGAATAAACTGCAAAAGAGCATTGGAAAACTTCAATTACATTTTATTCATTTAACTTCTCTTGGAAAAAATCGTATTTTTACCTCGTACAGCTATTTTACGAGAACATTATTTGATATAGCAAATGAAACTCTTCAATCGTTAGAATTTTAGTTATATGAGATTCTTCTTTACTTCAATTTAATATTGCTTGTTTTATTTAAATATTTGTTTTTTTTTTTCCCCAATTACATAATGTTTTGCCTGTATTACGTATGTCACAAGACCACAAATGTATTCTACATCGCAAAGTACCGGTACTTCAAATGCTCACCAACCAAATATTTTTATAAATTATTCTTTAAAATATTAAAAACAAATTAATCTTTTCCAAGGATTGGTTTCTGTTTAGAGATTTAGTTTTGCTATCAAGTGCATTATTGTAATAATTATCTTTTTTTTTTTTTTTTTTTCCTATTTCTACATTATGGCGTCATTTAGAAAGGGAATAAAAGCTCTATGGCTCCATCATTTGTATTCTAATAATACCATTATCATCGATTTGATGTAATGGAATCGTTACGGCTTTGTAGTTGGAGTGGTGAGGAAACCTGGTAGTTTTAAACCCGATTTATTACATAATACAATTCAGTAAAATACAATTGGAAAGTCGCTTCAAACACCGCAACAGGTCTGCAATCGAAGGGTGGATCGAATTCTGTAGCAATGGATCGTCAATATTTGATGCAGTCTCGCTGTTGTTCATAGAAACATCGAAATGATTCCTTCTAAGGTGATTGATGTGTTTTCTCTTGCCTTGTAGATGTCTCTGTTCCATTATTCCATCCGTCACAGACGTCCGTGCAAGTGTCACAACTTAATGAAATTAATTTCAGATTTATGTTGGTTTCATGTAAAATCAATCACGTCAAAATCACGAAGAAATTGTAATCAATTCTATTTCCGAAAGATTTAAGACTCTACCAAAATTCATAAAGAACCAACGGTGCATAGAAGATGTAGGCTCCCGTGTTTATTAACCAATGAGTGGTGATCGGAATCTCATTGGTTCTTTCTTTACCCCACGGAAAGAATATGGTTTCCATTTATTGAAGGTTAGTGTTGTTAGATTTATTCACTTCATTTGCGCTTCTCAGTAACAAGAGTCCCATTAAAATTCTTTTTCGTTTAAATTCATCCTTATCAATTTCTTTAGATGAACATTGGTCACTGTCTGTAACAATATCTTCAAATAAATAATTAGGATTTGTATTTGTGAAAGATTAATACAACGTAGCTAATTCAAAACTATCAGTTGTGGTCGTATTCAAATTCTTACGAAATTAAAAGGAAAATAAAGGAAAAGCTCTATTACTTTTCTAAGATCCTAAACGGGTTTTGAGAGCTTTTTTTGGAGCCAATCAGATGTTTTCTTATTAGTCGATCACTTTTTTTTCTTTATTGAAAAATCCCATTGTTTGGATTTATTGTTTTAACTTGGATTGAAAGTGAATCTTCGCTGTTGCCACCTCCTGATTTATTTCTGTGCTAAATTCAATTTCTCCAAAGAAAAATGTTTCAGCATAAACAAGGAATAGCCAATCAAAGAAGATTGAAAAGTTAGGAGAAAATAAACAGACAGACACACCCTGATCTGGATTCCGTGAATGTGTTATCAAAAAAATGTTTAACTCGACAAAATCTAAATATAAATCTGGAAAAACATCCAAAGCATTGGAATTAAGCAACGGAAACTGGAAAAAAAAGTAAAATTAATGGTTGTTTTTATCATCTCAGAATTAAGATTATTTAGATAGGTTTCTCTCCTCTGCAAAGAAACGATCCTTGGCTCCTGGTGCTTTTTAAAAAAAATTTTAATAAAAGAAATAACCGTTATTTGTTTATGTGCATTTAAAAAAAATTTCTTTTTCTTAAAACTTTTGATGCACGTTAAGCTTTTTATTTAAAGAAATAACAATCTTTCGTAAAGTTTTCTTGGAAGAACTGAAAATGATAACGGAATGCAAGAAGCAAAATCTCAAATCGTAATGGAAATTTTAAACAATTATTAGACCTCGGGAAAAAAAAACAAAAACATTTTGACAGATGTCTTAAAAGAAAAAAAAAATTAAAAATTTAAAATCTAAAAGAGAAACAAAGGGATTTTTGTCTTCATTGGATCTACATTGAATGGAACATTGTCTGCATTATTATTGAAATTAAGACGCTTTTTTTTTCCAATTGTAAGGAAGTTATCATCTGATGCCGGCTATCTATCTATCTATGTATATATAAAATATATAAATAAATAAAATATAACAATTTTATAAAAAAAAAAAATCTGGAAAAAAAGAGAATAGATGCTGAAGGGATTATTTTAAATAATCTGAAGAACATTTATTAATTTTAATTAATATTAAGAATAAAATTTACAAATACTTTTGAGAGATATTTCATAGATATTCATGCAATTTCTGTTAAAATCGAATTCATACAATAATCTTATACATAAATTTAACGTGCGCACAATATGATTAGAAAGTAAAATAAGAGTGAAAACGCACAAGACTTAAGAGCTCATTGATCTGTTTTTAGAAATTGCGATACTGACAACCCAAGATGGACCAT
>JAFIDM010000001.1:86194498-86217308 GCA_023159025.1 Thereuonema tuberculata
ATCTTGGGTTGTCAGTATCGCAATTTCTAAAAACAGATCAGTGAGCTTTTAAGTCTTGTGCGTTTTCACTCTTATTTTACTTTCTATACAATAATCTTGGAATGAAAGAATGAACAGGAATTTTTCTTTTAAAGTTTTAAAAAGGGATTTTGTAAAAACTTTAAAGGCTTGTACACACAGAACGCGATCTGCCGCGGCGGGCAGCGATCTCGGACCGCGGCGGGAAGGCGATCGCGTTGTATTCACAGTGTTGCATTATCTCGTTCACACAGAAGGCGGGCGACCGCTGCCCACTGACCTTGAACGCGAAGACAGGCGATCTGGTTGTACAGAATTACAGATTTTAGCGTGACCGCCTTCCAACAATGACTGATCAAATAGAAATTTTGATAGAAAATGTGCATAAATACAAATATTTGTTTGATACTTCACATGAACATTATAAAAATGTTTTTAAAAAAGGAGAAAAGTAATTAATTATGTAATTAATTTAATTATAAACAAGAAATTATGTTAAAAAAAAAGAAAAAAAAGAGATAATTCTGTTTTCTGGATGGTATGTTTTTAATATAACATTAAAGAAATTTAGAAATGTTATTATTTAATAAAACTCGAATTATTTTTTTTGGATTTTAGAATTTTTTTTTTCTTTTTGAAACAAGAAAAGAAGTATTCTAATTAGTTGAATTGTAATGTTATTGCTGAAATGTAGAAATATTATTGAGTACAACGAAAAATGATATTTCTTAATTAATTATTTAATATTGAATACTGTAAATATAGATGTTAAAAAAATTACAGAATAATATAAGTAATAACATTAAAAAAAACAGTTAAAATTGTAATTAATCTTATAAAAATATTTATGTTATAATATTTACATTAATATTGGTATGTATATATATATATATATATATATTAATACTACTGTCCAGTAGATATTTATCGTATTTATTAAATAACAATGTATGTATAGTAATATAACAAATTATTTTAACATGTGTATTATCAGTAATAACTTAAAATCGAGATATTAAAATCGATAACTTAACAGACAGATCACTTTAATAGTGGATCTAGTAGGACTGAAATTGTAAACTTATTAAAATTAAAATGAAATAAAATAAAAATAAAATAAAAAAAGTTTTTGTATATAAACATTATATTTATGTGTAATTTAGTTGCAACATTGGGAGATCTTCGATTTGTTGGCTTAAGCAAACAGCAAGCTGCTTTTACAATTTAATCTGCAGTTTCAACATCAGCCTCTATATATAAAAATACCCACCATTTCATTGCCAATATACCAAATACCGATGACCGCTGGATCGCTGCCCGACGCGGCAGACCGCGTTCTGTGTGCCGTCCCCATATCGCAGACCGCCGCGATAACCGCTGGATCGCTGCCCGCCGCGGCAGATCGTGTTCTGTGTGCCCAAGCCTTAAGAGTTAATTTTGAAAGGAGATCTTAAAATTTGATCTTTCAGAAAATAATCGTGAGAGATAAATATTGTGATGTTGGTTTCGGCACCAAAATATGTGGTGATTTTCGTTGGTGTCTCTGGCTCGTAAAAGAAGTAGGCAAGCTGGATCTAATTGTGCTCTGCTGTGTTCTGTACTGTTCTGTTTATTCAGGGAGAGGAAGGGCTTTTATAGAGTATTTACAGTGATCGGTCATTGGCTGAGGGTTTTAACAGTTCATTGGGTGATTTAAAATAATATGTGATTAGTAACTGAAATTAACTGAAGATTTTAAATTACAGGGAATTATGGGAACCCTCAGCCGTTGAAATTCAAAAGTAAAGAAAATAGGAAAAGATCGTTAGGGTAACGGTCATAATTTGAAATTTACAACTGATTAGATTCTAATTGATTGGAACAGTAAAATATACTCATGGACAAAAAAATTAGCGCACCAAGAAATAATTGCGGGATCGTAACGAAACTTGCAATGAAGGTACATGTCGGGGAGATATGCAAATGATTAGAAATGCAGCGTGATTGCGCATTACATATAGCCTGTAGAGGGCGTTGAACATCGTACTCTGCGGAGTATAAAACAGGTAACCAAAGCTTGTTTAAGTGTGCTGAATCATTTACAAAGGAAGAGCTGAGGTAGATATGCCATTACGCCGTGTTCGAAGACAGTATACGCAGTTGTCGCAGTTTGAGAGAGGGAGACTCGTCGGAATGATGGAAGCTGGGTGGTCAGCTAGGTGAGTAGCTCGTCAATTAGGCCGCTCTGATTGTGTTGTGAGAAGGTCTTGGGACCAGTGGACCCGAGAGATGTCATGTACACGAAGACCAGGCTCAGGATGCCCTCGACAGACCAGTCGTCGAGAAGACCGCCACATAGTCAGAAATGCACGCGTACAGCCAACTGCTTCATCGGCCGCCATCCAGGCACAGGTAGCACCTTCACTAGGGGCCGCTGTGTCTTCTCGAACCATACGAAGGCGCCTGGCTGAAGGACAGTTGGTATCGCGGCGCCCATTACATGTGCTGCCCTTGACGCCCACCCATCGACGCCTCCGTTTGGAGTTTTGCCGCGCACGAGGAAACTGGACTGCAGCGGAATGGAACCAGGTCGTCTTTAGCGACAAATCCAGATTCAATCTCGGCAGTGATGACAATCGTGTTCGTGTGTGGAGAGCCCGTGGTGAACGCTTCAATCCTGCCTTTGCTGTACAACGACACACCGCTCCCACAGCTGGTAACTTGGTATGGGGTGCCATTGCCTACAATACACGGTCACCCCTAGTATTGTTCCGTGGTATCATGACAGCCCAGCGGTATGTTCAAGAAATCCTGCAACCACATGTGTTGCCACTCATGCAACGGCTCCCAGGAGCCATTTTTTCAACAAGACAATGCTCGGCCTCATAGGGCAAGGGTGTCACAAGACTGTCTCCGCACTGTTACTACCCTTCCTTGGCCTGCCCGATCCCCAGATTTGTCTCCAATCGAGCATATCTGGGATCATTTGGGACGACGAGTTGGGCATCCCACGAGTTTGAACGAACTAGAGGCAAGGTTACAGCAAATATGGAACGAAATGTCTCAAGACATCATACAGAACTTGTATGACTCAATGCACGATCGTATCGCATCGTGCATTCGCGCTAGAGGGCGTCCAACGGAGTATTAACTCTTCCGTTCTTTTGCCTTTTTCTCTGAAATAAATTATCCTTTTTCTTTGATTTTCTAATCATTTACTTATATCAAAGTAGTCATTACGTATGTAAATTTTGACGACTCCTTCTTGGTGCGCTAATTTTTTTGTCCATGAGTGTACATATAAAAGTAAATAGGATAGAATAAACAAAATAATTATAAATATAGTTATAAAAGCTCATCACAAATTGAGCTATTAAAAAAAAAAAGAACATAACGGTTAGTGATTGTTCTATCTTATGATTCAAATTATTAACAATAATACGATTAAGAATCATCACCATTATTCTTTTTGCACGTGTTCTCATCCAAATTTTTGTTTTTTAATTTTAAGGAAATTAAAATGTTTAGTCTGTAAATGTAATAAATTTCTTTTGGCTCATTTTATTATGGATTGATTATATTCCTGGGTTTTGAAAGATGCTGACAGTGGATTCATTGAAATCTTAGCAAAGATGATTTTGTTATTCATTAATTTTCATGTTTTTCTTTCTACGTTCACCTGAATTCCCTGATTTTTTTTTTTTTTTTAATTCTTACAAAAGAGGAACTTCATAGTTTTCATTTATAATTCCAAAACTGCAATAAAGAACTGAAAGAATTTGATATATTTGAATTTTAGGATTTGAATTGATTTTTAGTTATTTATGAAAACTATTCAATACATAAGTGTACGTCCACTATTTCAGAAAATGAAGTCGGGCTGCAATTTCGATCTCTTATTCTGTTAATAAAAGATTCCTAAGGGTTTTGAACTTGACTGTTGCAAAAACAATTCTTATCTCATTGATTGAAAAACAAATCAATGTTTTTGTTGCTTTTTCATTAAAACTTTAGAAATCTGTTGTCAAAAAGAATTCGTTGTTGTTATATTGTTATTCTTAAATTCTTTTTATATTAAGTGGATATTCTAGGTTCGATGTTGTTAAAGTACCTTTAGTCTCATGAAGGCCCTTAACTTCGTTCCACTGATCAAAACTTCCGATCCAACAGAGGAAAATTTCCTTTTTCTTATAATTTGTTTCATTGAATTAATTTCAGCTCTACTAAGGATAATTGTTCACTCAAACCACTAGTAGAGATTTGAATAAATCACTCAGTTATTGACTTTCTGGTCACATCAGCAAGTGTCACTTGATTCACTAAAAAGAAAGAAGTTCAAAACGATCCATGTCAGCACCATATCATCAAATATAAATATTATGTACAATACTGTAAGAATTAAATTCCCGATGAAATTTATTGCTGAAATTTTCCTCAAATAAATAAATAAATGGAAGATTATTTTTCACGATTGTGAGTTTGTTTGATAAAACTTTGTGGATTCTTATCTTTGCTGGATTCTCCTCGACAAAGATCGTCGATTGGAGTAATACTTGAAAAGCTAATGTGATTTGCGATCGAAGGACTCCAATGCAATTTACTCTCAAAGACCTACTCAGGAATTTGAATTGGATGGAATTATGAGGGTTTTAGCCGCTCAACCCCCCCTCCCAAAAAAAGTTTTGTCCTTTTCCGTTTTGGGAGGGGGTTTACCAACAGAACGATCGTTTTTCAACCAAGAAAAAACCAGATTCAAGATGCTAAATTCTTCGGTTTTCAGATGGAAATGGAGGAGCGGGGTGGGATTACAATTCTTATCAACCTCTGCGCCTCGGTATGTCAATGAATATAGTGTTCAATGACCTGCACATCGTTTACAGTAGACGATGCCGATCCATTACTTAAATAGAATAATTATGGAACGATTGTGTTTTCAAAATTATAACTGTCCTATTTTTAACTTTCATCGCTTTTTTTTTCATTTCAACGACGATGACATTTTGTTTAGATAACTTAAACTCCATGAAGGTTATCTTCTTTGTAATAGTTGTCTAATTTCAAGGAACCATCCGTCAGCTGAATATAAATTGTAGAAAAAGCAAAGTAAGTAATTGCTGAATCCTTTCAACCAGATCGTAAGACCCATTACATCAGCTCTTGAAGTGTCATTGTCAGAAAAGCAATTGGAATAAACACATCATACGCTTTCTCTCAGACCGAATATTAAAGAGATTAGGGAAAAACGAGCTTACAATGAATGAAGTATCTTATCTAATATTTTATAGCAAACCCATTATTAATATCAGATTTGTGTGTTTGATTTTTTTTTAGATAATTTGTATCAGTCGTCCCAGTAACTTTCGAGCCAGTGAATGATTCTTTTTTTTTTTAGATTTGCCAAGTAGTATTTTAGACAGGAAATGATCTAACTTTTTTATTTCAAAATTGATTCATTAGGATCCCTGTAAAAAACTGTAAATTCCAAAAGAAAAGCATTAGAAAGGAAACAATGAAGTCTTACTGACAAAGATGAATTTCTCGACGACTAAATATGAATTTTTATGCGTCGTAATTTAATATTATTCATTTTTAATTTGTCCGTGTTTAAAAGCAATTGAATTATGCAAGTAGAAGATTTGAAGATAAGATTGTTTGTATTCGACAAATGTTTAAATTTACAAATACGGACAAATTTTCTAATATTGTCTCAAAATAAAAACTGAATTCATCATTTTAAGAAAAAAATAGATATTGAGTTCTTTCAGAAATTCCAGCATTTTTTTTTATTTGGTTCTTTTTAAATTTTTGGGAAAAAAAATAATATTGGATTCAACCAAAAAAAAAAAAATGAGTGCTTCCCCGCGTTTTTCCAGTGTCACTGGGGCTATTTAATTGGCACGAGACTATTACTACTTATTATTAGAAGAGAATTTCAAAAACTAATTGTGTTTTTCTTGCAAATAAAGGGAAGTGCGTAATACGCCAGAGTCTGAACCCTTGACCAAACTTGACTTTTTGTAATGAAAGCTGAAAAGACCAGAGAGATAATGGCATCAAAGTCCGAGGAGAATCTGTTGATTAAATCGAAAAGGATGGTTAAGAGATTAACATAGACCTAATTTTATTTTAGGGGAAAAATACACAGAAAGTTAGAGAAACAAAACAAACAAAAAAATAAAAACTACTTTACCTAATACATCCAGATTCACATTTACCCAATTTATAAAATAGGGTTTAAATTTAGCTTAAAAACTTCTGTTTACATGAATCTTGTGGCTTTTCTCTGCTTCGATCATGATAATTTTTAACTTAATTTATTAATTAAAAGAAATTATTTATTTAGTTAGTTAGTTATCTTTATATTTAAGTTTAATTAATAAGTGTTTCTTCCGTAAGCAAACGAAATTATTTATTTCATCATTTACTAACGGCTGGGCATTTTTATTCCGAAATATAAATATTTTTAATTAGATCTTATTAAAATAGAAAGTATTTTAGATTCTATTAAAAATAGAAAGTATGAATAACAAATATTACTGTTAACTTTCTCAACAGAAAAAAAAACAGGCAAAATTACTGAGATTGGGATTCCACTAACAATATGGTTCAATTCGGAGCCTAAATTTAGGAATTTTTATTTTCCCACTCTTTCACTGAGCTCCGTTTACCTACGCTTTAAACGTCTGAACGAAAGCTTGGAAGTTCGGAATAAAACTTAAAACATATCTTTTAATATGAATGAAGATAAGGAAGGTGCTTCGACAAAAGTTAGTCGAAATACTTCGAAGACTACCTACATAAAATAGAAAATAAATAATAATAGTAAAAAAAAAAAAAAAAGATATTACAGCTTTAGAAAAATCATTAGCCTACTTTTCTAAGGCAGATTAGACTGATAAAATTAGTAGTTGTGTCCTCTTTCATACTTCTGAACCAGTGATTATATTTTCTTGAAACTAAGAATCCATATTTCTCAATAGAAAACTGATAGTTTTGTGCAGAATTGTATTAAGTTAACAAAAGGTTCCTTACAAAAACATTGTCCATCTTAGATGTGTCTAATCCATTTTCTTTGCTCAGGTGACGGAACGAACATTTGCAGGTTTCTCAATTTCAGCAAATGGAAAATCAAAGAGTTGATTTTTGATGGATATTATAGTTTGTAAATACGGAAATTTTTCTTTTGTTTTCATGACTTGAAAATTAAAAGTTGTATTTGTATAAGGAAAGTGGAATATTAGTTCTTTCAGGAACTTACTGTTTTATTGATTTGATTCTTCTATGCAAGATAATGAAATTCGAGACAAAAAATATATCATTGCAAAAAAAAAAAAAAAAAAGGATAATAGCAATAGAATTTTTGCAAGACCTTTTCCTTACAAGGGAACTTTTTAGAAAATAAAATGTTTTATTCAGCCAGAAGGTTTTAAGCTGTTGTTAACAGTCGAAATAAAATAGTTGTTAACAACAACGTAGATCACAAATCCATACTCTGTGAAATCAAAAATTAATTTATGTCACAGGGCTATTATATGTAGTACAACAGGCATCGTGATTCGTCGGAGCAGGCGACCTCAGTTGTCCAATTTTAATGCTCCCATGTCCACTTTCGGCGATGAACAGCTCGTTAACGGAGGCGTACGACTGAGACTGCGACTCCCTAACTCCATATTCAAGAGTGTTCGATAAACGTTGTGTTCCGACACACTAACACCTCCTCTATTGAAACTGAGAGATTTGGAGCCAAACTACCCCTCCTATTGCTTCGAGACAGCCTACGCTCATCTGCATGTGACGGCTGCCGAAGGTTCTTTCGTTTCACCAATTTTGGACCAACTATCCTCACTACTGATGATCACGAAAACTAAACATCACTGTTTCGAAGATGCTCTGACCAAAGCGCCTGGCCATCACAATTTGACCTTTGGTCGACGTCGGATAAATCCGCTGCTTTACCCATTTGCACACCGTTACAAATATTTTTCGTTTTCAGCCTCGATATCAGCTCTTGTATATCCGCTCGAAAGGCTCGACGACCTTACCATGTGCAACTTTAAGACTGGTTCATTGCATAGCCCGGGTGGTCCTAATGGTTTGGCTGATCGGTGTATGAACTTTACTTGAATAACATCGAATATTTCATGATAAGCCTCTTGGTGGATATAACTATTGGGATTATGGATATAGGCCTATATATTTTAATAGTCGATACATATCTTTCGTTTGACCGCAAGTTACTGTATTTTATCTACTTTTAAACTGTGTTCGAACCTATCAAGACCTTATTTATAATAAGGTCCTAAAAGATTTTTTTTTATTATGTAGATTCCGAGACGTATTTATCTGGAGCACTCATTAATTGGACACTCATTAGAAAAATGCTGGAAGAAATCAACATTTTATTAATAAGAGCTTACTTATTTTTCTTCAATATATTCTTTTCATATGCTTTTTGTTCAAATGAACTAGTCTGTTATGTTGGAACCCATCATTTTCTCCATTAGCTCACAGTCAGACAAAAAAATTAAGTTTATTTTCCTTTACTGCTGTAATGGACTGATAATTTTAAAAATAATTTTAAAAGTTAAAAAAGTCATATTTGGAGAATTGTGTGCATCTCTGGCCCTTCTCTCTGAACATTAGTCTGGACTTTCTCTCTGAACATTAGGGACCTCACCACATCAAGGTAGAGACACATCGACATAGATTTTCATTTCTTATTTTGATTTTTTTTTTTTTTAATCACGTATGAAAAATGAACTTAAATAAGAAAGAAAAGTTTCAAAAAGAAAGGAAAAAAAAAACCCGAATTTTTCGTTTCTTATTTTGCTTAATTTTTTCATTCACGGAGAAAAAAAATCAAAGACACTAAGAAAAAAAAATTGTAACAAAGAAGAAACAAATCTAAAAAATACCGCTTCTGAAGTACAAAATAGTATTTACAGCATAAATGTGAAAAAAAAAAAATATATATATATTTGTGAACAAATACCCCAGAAAAGGAGATAGCACATAGCTTGGGAGAATACACCACCACTCCAGCATTAACAGCCTAACGTCTACGCCCTCGAAAAGAGGTCAATGACACCGCCAACGAGAGGTTTGGGAAAGACCCACCGCAAACCAGCAGGATCGGCGACAAGAAGAACGACACGCCAATAGAACAAGACTTGTCAAAATTATTTTCGTACATGTACACATTTATTCCATATGTATACCATATATATACTCACTCCAGGTTTTACCAGCCTCCAGAGCTTCTTCTTCCACCGTTCTTTTCCATGTTTTCCTCGGGTGACCTCGCCTCCGTGTTCCTTTCGGATTCCAGTCAGTGCTGTGTCGTATATAAAGAGGACCAAATACTTTTGTAAAATTGTTGAAAATGAGCTCCGCAAAGGCAGCTCGAAAGCTCCAGAGCATGTATTTATGGTTCTAATTTTTAATTATATTACGTTCTATTTTTTCAACTTTATTTGTGTGTTGGCTGAAACTTAATTCTTCACTATGAATTACTGAGCACACATAAAAACCTTTCCTTCCCTATAGTAATGGTTTTTTTAAAATTTTTTTCATTAAATGTTGAATTTTATAGGCAAAACTAAAACCAAATATTTAGCATTAATGTAACAATGAAAATTCATGACAATGAGGATTCTCAGGTGACCCTAACGGATGAGCAGGAAGAATTTTGACTAACAAACGTAGTACAATAGATTTGAATCCAAATCAAAAACTCTAGGACAGTACAGAACAGCAAGTAAAGCAGGAAATATTTGAATCCAAATCAAAAACTCTAGGACAGTACAGAACAGCAAGTAAAGCAGGAAATAAATATCCACATACTTGAACTTTTATTAGAGAATGGGTTAGAATCCATTCAAACTATATACTGTAACAAGTAGACTCCATATCTGTTAGTTTTGTTGCGCAATCCTACGACGGGACAATTTAGCTGTTGTTTATTAGTTTTAAGAAATATATATTCAAAATCTGTCTAATTATAAATTTATTGTACTATTATACTAGATTTAAGGGAAATATAATTTAAGTTTTACAAGAAATGTAGTAAATACATGATATATAAGTAGGTAATCATCAAAGTTACCGTAATGGTTTACCAAACATAGCCATCACTGTTATACTGGAAGGTGGCATTCATTATACATCTTTAACATTCAGCATTAGATCTCTAAATGTGTAAGATTTTCTTTTATTATAAAGTCAAACAGTAATAAAACAATTTAAATTCGTTTTTTTTTTTAAATAGAACTGAAATCCTTGATTTTAGATATCCTTAAATGTATTTAATTATTTATTTTAAGATCATTAAAGACGGCGAGGATATTTCGTTGATCTACTAAGTGCTTCGTTGCAAAGAACTTCAACTTGACTTGACTTACTTACTTGACTTATTTCCTATCACTCCTGATGGAGTATAGGGCAGCAGTGAAGACCTTCCATCTAGTTCTGTTGACAGCAAACATTTTACCTGACTCCAGGTTTTACCAGCCTCCAGAGCTTCTTCTTCCACCGTCCTTTTCCATAATTTCCTCGGGTGACCTCGCCTCCGTGTTCCTTGCGGATTCCAGTCCAGTGCTGTCCTCTCAACAGATCCGTATGGTTTGTGTATTGTGTGGCCAATCCACCTCCACTTCCTTTCTTTAATTTGTTCTTCAATCTGTCGTTGATTTGTTGCCTCCCACAAGTCATTATTGGAGATTGTATCCGGCCACCTCACATTTAAAATTTGCCGTAGACATCTGTTTATGAAAACTTGTAGCTGATTTACAATTGTTTTTGTTGTCTTCCATGTTTCACAGCTGTAGAGGAGGACCGACTTCACATTGCTGCTAAATAGTCGAAGCTTTGTTTTCCTTGATATGTTTTTGTTTCGCCAGACAGAATATAACTGGACCAAGGTTCCATTTGCCTTCCGAATCCGACTCTTTACATGAAAGATATTTCGTTTATCTACCAAGTGCTTTGTTCCAAAGAACTTCAACTTGAACAGATACATATTTTATTGAATGCTTAATTATTTGTTTAACATAAAGTTGAAAAGTAATTGAATAAAATCTTTTACGCACCTACCATTGAAATTGATATAAAATGACCACCTGTTAGCATTGTTCCATTTAACCCCTTCCAAATTCCTCTCCTCAATACCGTGTACTGAGAATCATTTAATAGCATTAAAGTGAGCCGTACACCTGCTTAAATATGATACACAATTTTAATAAATGTAAGAAAATACCACACTAGTTTCGCTCCCCGAGAGAGGGCCTTTACAAGTGTAATAAAAACGAAATACAAGTTCATTTATAGAGAACAATTATAGCAGGAAACATAAAACTGAGAACTTCCGTTACAACTGCATGATGGGTAGGGTGATGATGACGTTCCGGAAAAGCAAATGCTCCAGGCAGCGGCAGGACGAGGAATGAAGTCTAGGCAAAGGAAGTGACGCCCTTGCATAGTCAGGATGCTAATTCCATTGACAACTGGGATGTAAACAAACAAACAGCCATGAGACATTTCCCTGGCATAATTGTATGTAAGATATTGCTGGTTTCGTGTGAGGTAAGCCCTACGGTGCTCGGCTACCCGATCGGAGAGGGCCCTACGGGCCTCCCAATGTAGAGGCCTTGCATGTCTTGCACGCAAGGGCATAGCACTCCACTGCTGGAATATTTGTCCTCAGCCGAGTGTGACAAGAAAGCAGAAATGGTTGTTTTTGAGACCGACATAAGGACAATGTTATAAGGTTTGCAAATCTTCCTAAGTTGTGTAAAAACAAGTGGGTGATAAAACACAGACGTAAAAACGTGTGGGGGATAAAACACAGACGTAAAAACGTGTGGGGGATAAAACACAAGAGACGTAAACGCATTTGCTTTCATGTTTCTTAAGCTGTGCATTATTGTAATGGTGGTAGATAACACGTTTATAATGCATCGGAGGCGAAAAGAAAAAGGTTAAAAAATATTCAAATTAAGGTTACGTTCAATAAAGGTTAAGAAGAGAACACCAGGTACATCAATAATGGTTAATGCAATAAATCAATTGCTTATAGTAAACAAACATTTGTTACAATGTGGACATTACAAATTTTTTGTAAACGATCTAATGATGATAATGAATAATATAATTAAAAAAGTAAGATTTAATCTGCTTTATTGGCAGCACATTTAAAAGAAATTAATTCTTAGTCAAATTATTAAATCTAAATAAAAAATACAAATTTTAATTTTAATTTTAATTTATGTTTTTGATATTTTAACCAGATTAATGTATTGCATTTAACTTGTGGAAAACTTGATTGCTTAAAAATTTATTTAAAAAATAGATTTTAACTTTGATGTTTCCTTCACTTTAGTTTGGTTCATTCTGTTAATCAGTCTTTAATTCCAATTTTGTTATTAATTTGGTAAAAAAATTCTTTAGAGAACTGACTTGAATACAGAAATGCCAAAATGAAATTATTAAAAAAAGGGAGTGAAAAGCAAGTTAGCGGCGCGAGCCCAACAATAAGTAACCAGGCAGAGCCGGCGTTCGGGGGTGGCGAATGGGGCGACCGCCCAAGGCCCCGCGCTTGGGGGGGGGGCCCGCGTCTGGTCTTCTGGGGGCCCCGAGCCTGGAAAGAAGAAAGAGGAAATTTTTTTTTTTTGGTTGTTAAAGAAAGATTACGTTTTTTTTTTTTTTTGGTTGTTAAAATAGGATTGGCAAGGGCCCCGCAAAATTCATCTCACCCGAGTCCCCGTACCCTCTTAGCGCCGGCCCTGAACCAGGACAACAGGATAAGGTAGTGGTGGAAAATGAAATGCTCAACGAATGAAGATGCCAACGACAAATGGTGACGAATAGAATTGAAAAGGATAGCCACACAAATAGCCATTAGAGACAAGTAATAGCGATTTACTGGAACCAAAAATATTAAATCGTTGTTATAGAAATGAATACAGAATATGCTTACAGTTTGACCATTATCTGAACTGGATAATACAGATAACAAGATTCCATCGGCAGCCATTCTGTGGATAAAGTTCTTCAATATCTTCGAACAACGAAAAGTAAAGAACTTTATTTAGAACTTTAACGGGACTGTTAAACATCGAGATATTTTCTTTTATTCCAGTCTGTATTTTTTTTTCTTGACACATACCAGAACATTCTGTACTGCGTTGTTCGGCATATAAAATTTAATCATTAAAAAAAATTTACTATATTACTGTTCTAGTAATTATTCCATACTAAAAAGTCATGATATAAATATAATTAACTAGACCCCATTGATATAATTTAATTTCATTCACAGTTTGCTTTACATATCAGCACCGGTATATACAGGGCCGTTTCTACCATTAGGCAAGACTAGGCGGCCGCCTAGGGCGGCCGAAGGACGGAAAAAAATAATTTTATATATATACTGTATATCAAACAGCGAAATTATTAATTATTAAACAAAGAATTCTGGAAAGAGGCGCATGCGCTACCTAGCGATCATGTCGCGACTTGATACATCCCTCCCTCTTACGACCTCTTACACGTGTGCACAAGGACATTTTTGTCTCGCCATTCTCAAGTGTGGGTTGTACTGAGTGGTGACAATAAGGGGGGGGGGGGCATTTTTCAGTTCTCGCCTAGGTTGGCAGAACGCCTAGAAACGGCTCTGGGTACATAAGCTCTTGTACACCGGTTTACTGGTAGAGGGTATTCCAGGAGGAAAGATCAGTTTTCTGAAAGGGCATGGTGTGGATCGTTTTGAGAAGAAAAAAAAAGGTTTTTAATGAATATGTGTCCTATATTTCGAACTGTTTCCTAGATAGAGCCAGTGGCGGATTTACGCATAGGCGCAGGAGGCGCGCGCCAAGGGCCTCATAATTCAAGGGGCCTCAAAATTTAGCTCTCAAAATAGATTTCGTTTTCTTTTTTTTTTGGTTGTAAAAGCAAGATTTCATGTTTTTTTTGGTTGTAAAAGCAAGCCTAGGGGGCCCCACCAGTCAGCCTATGGGCCCCATCCACCCAAGGATTTTTTTTTTTTTGGTTGTGGAATAATGGAACTCCCGCCCCGGGCCCCCAAAGGCGTTGGTACGCCACTGTGTAGTGAAAATATTTAGAGGGGGCCTCAAAATTGAATTGCGCCTAGGGCCTCTCAAGTGCTAAATCCGCCACTGGATAGAGCTATTTGAATGCACAGTTGCAAAATTAAAGAAAGACATATTATGTTTTTAATATTTATTGTTCAATTAACAAATTTGTTTATGTTTTGTAATAAATTCAAAAGTACCACCTTTAAAGGACCACCGCTTAAAAGTTTCTTTAAGCGGGCATTATGCGATCGAACAGTGCGTCTCGAGTAGCCATTCGTCTTTTATACATCTCACTCTTCATCCAACCTATAAATAAAAATCAAATGGGGTTAGGCCTAGAGATCTTGGTGTGCAGTTAATGCTGCTACCACGACCGATCCATTATTTAGAGAATCTGTCATTGAGATTTTTGCATCACAGGTCGGTTCTACGAATTCGGCATGCTGAAGTTGGGTAACCACAGGAACATCCTGTAGTTGTTTTGGTAATCCACGTTGCAGAAATTCTAGATAATTTAGTCCTGTCACGCGATCGTCTAAAACAACAGGATCACTCAACATGTCATCGTATCATACACTGATAGAGAAACCAAGTTGAAAATTTGTTTCTACACTATCTTGTGGATTTTCGTGAAATCATCAATGAGGATTACGATTCCAGTACGGATGAAAATGCTTCAGCAATGAATAGTATTTATGTAAGCAAATGATTATATTAATAACCAATTTACGTAATCAATGACAAAATTGTATACGCATGGTACTGTCAAGATTTTACAAACGCTGAGTGAAAGGTAGGTCTATACAAGCTGTCGTCATGCAATGTTCGCGATACTCGTGAAACACCGAGACGTTTAAAAAATTTTTTCATGCTGTTAGTAGGGCTACACTGAATCATTTCAAAGATATTTTCCCTCTTAATTCTCATTTTGTGGCTTGTTCGTTTAAACGAAACATGAGCACTGGGAAGTCACGGATGGGAAGTTACGCATAATTAGTAACAGTTACTTTCAGTGGTAATGATCAGTAACGCTGTTACTTTTTTTAATTGAGTAACAGTAACTTACGTACTTTTATCAGTAACGGAGCAACGAAATAGCGTTACTTTTCTTGCCATTTTTTTTTTATTTTCACGCCAAACTATTCAGAAGATTGACAAAGGCTACGCATCTGTGAAAGAGTTAGAATCGCTCGAGATCTTTTCGAAGATTATATTAGGAACTATACATTGCTTCCAGAGCCATAGTTTAACGAGCGTATGGACAATGCCTGCTAAGGACGCCATTTTAACTGCTTTGTCGTCTGATGTTCCTTAATGTGTTAAGGGACGAAATGTAATTTTATTGATTTTTTATTTTTTTTTTAACAATTAAATTCTTGAATTGATTCTTTCAATAATTAAAAAAAAATAACTAAAATATAAATTCTGTCTTAAAATAATTAATATTATTTGCTGGCATTAAATACTGAAATTATTTTTTTTACGGAATTGTATACTGATATTAAATTGAATGTAACGTTGTTTTTAACTAATTTATAATTGAAAAATGAACAAATTTTATATCATACATAGACATATGCAAGTCTTTCACGAAAAGGAGTCAAAATGGCGTCTGTTAAACAGATGATATGATGTTAACCAATAATATACTGAAGCGGCAGAGATAATCATTGTCTATTACTCTTCCAAATACATGATTCTGGTCTCTGGGTGGTCTTACTTTAGTCATTCTTGCTCGAATCATCGGTGAAAACAAAAAACAAAAAACATCTACTTTAGAGTTTTATTAGTAATTTGTCGCGAATGACGAGGAAGTTTAAACTCGAAACAAACAACAGCTGCGAAATATGTATATCTATTTACATACATATTTCGCAGCTGCTGTTCGTTTTTATTTTAATTTCTTCCCTTTCATAACTTTAATATTACAATTATATAACATCATGACAAGAAACATTTCTGAAAATAAAACATATCTATACAAGATTTTCAATATTGGTGTAGATGTTCAATATGTTAAGTTAAAGTTAAAGTATACCATTATAGACCTAAGTAAGCCTTTTGGGTCGTGGAAGGTAAGGCTACCGGCGTTTCGTGACCAACAGGAACAAGTTGACTCGAGTGATCACGTCCTACGTCCGCCTGCCTTTAACCTGCGATAAAGAAACTCGGTACCCAAACTACAGTGGGCTGGGTGGACCCTAGAACTCGTCTAGAGGAGAGGAGAAAATCTCCGACCTCCGCCGGAATCGGGAATCGAATCCAGCTTTTCCAGGTCGCAGTCAAGCGCTTTACCACTTGTTTAATAATGAGTTCTATTAAATAATTTTAAAATATGATATTGCAAATAAAATATAAGGTTTTTAAAATAAAAATATTTTAGAGATTAAAATATAAAATTTTAAATCTAGAAATATAACATAAATATAAAATGTAAACATATAATTTTACCTATAAATTTAACATCATAAACAAAATTATAAAATTGCGTTATAACTCAGCGTTATAGCAGAGCAACAGAACCGAAACTACTAAATCTTTCCTATACGTACATAAATAAAAATATCAAAAAAAAAAAAAAAAACTTATGTAAACAAGGTATTAGTGGTTCAACAGTTTCGGAAAATGTCTTTTTATTTAAGATAGTTAAAAAAAAAAAAAAAAAAAAAAAGTAATTGTACAGTTAGTTTTTAAGTTAACGTAACTCAGTTACTTTTTAAGAGTAGCTACCCCACAGGTTTAGCACCCCATCCCTGTGGGAAGCAAACCACATTCACGAAATGTAAAAACAGTACCATCGCAAACATACAGCATATTTGATTATTCGTTATTTGTGAAAAGGAGCGGCATTTTTAACAACACTTAAACAAAGTTACTATTAATAGCCAAAACGGGCAGAGTTCCTATGTAACAAATGATTATACTTGGACTCTGTCAGAGAACACTACACTATTCCCTGAAATCAGTAGAACCTACGACCACCATGGGAAGCGATGTATTCCTGTATTCCGTCTGGTATCTAGTGGTAAAGACACTACATATACATACTCTTGAGGGATGATATTCCATGCGGTCGAACCTGGTTCACCAGTTGTGCCACTATCCCTGTTGGAGGCACCATAGCTGCATGAGTCGTTCCATTGTATCTCTAACACGGTTGATAGGCAACAAGATTGGAGGACCAGCTGTCCAGTCTGTGCTGTGGATACCTTTTAGGGCTTGTCTGGTAATGGTAATTAACATGATGGTTAGCATTATCCTGATGGAGAACCCAATTAGGATGGTCTTCTAAAAAGGATACTAGGATCGTCATAAACACACGATCGACATAGTTCTACCGTAATTTAGTGCCTACAAGCACAACCGACGATATCGGTGTTACATGAAAAAGCATTCACACCACAGTTAAATTATGAAGCATTAACACCTTGCTCCGATATGTTGTCTGCGATTATTCCATACTAGACAGAAGCGGGACTCATCAGTGAAGACGATGCGGTGCCATCCTTGTTTCCACTGACGTCTAGCAATGCACCACTGGAAATATTTGCCATCATTAATTTTGTGTCAAAGGTAAGCACCGCACCGGAACTCATGAGCCAGCTCAGACGGAACAGATTATTGTTCTATTGGACACTCTGGCCATGACTCTGCGCGGGTTTCGGACATCCTCACGTTTCGCCGTATTAGACACACCTGTACTTAAAGAAACTCTTAAGTAATCACTCGCTTCTAGGCTTGTGGACTGTATCATCCTGTTCGGACATGTGCATCCTAGAATACTAATTTCTCAGCATGAAGCCTGGTAATTGTGGAGAGAAAGAAGTGAATTGTGGGAACCCTCATAGGGTTATTTACAGATAACCTAGCCTAAAACGATAAAAAAGCAGGCGCTTCGTTTTGATTTGAGTAGTTAGAAGGCAGTATCTTCTGACTGGCTGCACGGAGATTACTACAATTTCATTGGCTAAACGGTAAGGGAAAGACATATATTTTGTCTGTCCAGGAACAACAACGTTTTGTAAAGTGTACATGTAATGACATCATTCGTAATGGCGAAACGGAATTTGACGAAATCCAATCGTAATTGTGCTGTGCAACCTTAACGAAGACTATAGCCTGTAACATATAGAAGACAAATGGGGACCACTACCTACAGAACAGATTTCGGGTCCCCAGCGGACACAACACACAGAAGAAGACGAAAGAAACAACCATGCCACCTTAACGAAGACTATGCAAATTTTTTTAAAAAATAAGGTGCTTTTATAGAATCGAAGTTCTTGAATCATTTCTGGTACGTTATACATTCTCTGAAATAAAATAACATTCAGTACTCTTTGTTCTTTAATAATTACAATACAAGATTCAATTGCAATTAATATTTCTTTTTTAAATAAAAGTTTAAAATTACAATGAAAAAAATTCACAAATGCGTTTATTACTATAATTACGTTGTGCTGCAGATTTATTTGTTTATTTAGATATTAGTCTTGGAAAATATATACAGTCTCTATAACATTACATTTTGCTTGAGAAAGAATCCCCAAAACAATTCAGAATATTGTAATATACTTTTATATGATTAAAGGAGTTTTCCGTAATGCTATTTTTTTTCCCCTCAAAGTTCGTAAAGTTTACTTAGTGTAACTGAAGCAACTTGTACTTGGAAACACTTTCATTTTACTTAAGAACAATTCTGCAGAAATTAACGGAAAAAATATTTATTAAAAAATATTTTTCTGTGAAAATGAGCTTATTTGAAACAGACCCTCTTTTGACCTTTACCCAACTCAAAGCAGTGGCCGCTCCCTTATGAATTCGTCATACATCATTATATTACTGCAGTTTCCAATATTTTTTTTATTTAGTGAACCTCCTCCAACCAGAAAATGAAATCACAGTTGGTAATACCATCTAACTAATTTTTTTTTTCTCTCATGCTAACATGTGCCCCCAATATTGGTCGTCCCGTCTCTTAGGTCGGTTTCTTGAAAGAACTAGACTTTTCCAGGCCGAGATTCAGAAATATTTTTCACATAGTAGGCCTTTATTTGGCAATCTCTTAAAATATACTGTAACATTTATTTAGTTCAAAGTAAGATCATCTCCATGAAGTTTAGACGTTTATTGTTAATTTTGATACTATATCAGCAAAGAAAATCGAATCTTTAATTTCAATGGTTAAATTTTCAAATTGTTGAGTAATACTATGAACATTAAAACAGTTCATAATTCATTCTTTTACAGTTTCTTTTTAATATTTTGGTCTTCTTAGGTCTTATTTTCTTGCTGTTTTCATTCAAACTTAGCATTATTGCAATTACTGTATGATATTTTTATATACTAGGTGTTTTCAAGAAATTGCGGATGCCCTAAATTTAGCTAATGCCCTAAATGAAAGTGATCCATTAATTAACTGAATAATTAAGATTTGGTCAAGATTATATAACTGATCAGTTAAATGTGAAATTTGAAATTCAGCAATACTAATTGACCCGTGCGAATAATTCGCAACAAAAAAAAACCACCTTCGAGAAACAAATTGTTTCAATATATTGTCAATAGATGGCGCCTTCTCCATTTTTATAAAAAGGTGTTTAAAAAACAGTTTTTTAAAGAAAACAAGAATTTTCAAGAATTTGTTTATTTTTGGTCATTAGCGGTGAATGTAATCTTCAAAATGATGTCTCAATCATTGATTTTGATGAAGTATTAAGGTTCACAAAAACACGTTTGAGAAATAATATATAAGGATATTTTTGTTTGAGATGCCATATTTCCAAGTCGGAGACTAACATAGGCATCGTTCAAAAAAATGACATTTAAGGCCATTGTTAACATAGATTTGTGTTAACATTGAATCTGTGTTGACACAATTGAATTGAAAACTCATATTTCTATTGATTTTTTTATCTGATTTTTATGCAAATGGAGAAAGCAAAATGAAAACATGTAATAATAATGGAATTATTTCGTCTTCGGAACTATCTTTTCACGAAGAAAGTGAAAAAAAATAATTAACATATTACCTGATGAACATATTAAATTTTTTTAATTTCTTATGATAAGTTTAATTTTTTAAAAATTATTTGTAAAAAAAAAAAGAATCAGGCAGTAACGCTTATATATCGTGGTCAGTGATCATTCAGCCTTCAACCAGATCCCAATAGCAATTGACTTGGAGGTCAAGTGCACTACAGCAACGCCAACGCTCGCAGCGGCCTCTGTCTCCCGCTATCAATGGCAGCTCGCTTCCGTATACCAACATCACTGCATTTTGACAGATGCCAACTGCGCATTCTTTGTCTCCATTACTATTTTAAGATTTCCTTTTAATAATAGTCTTAGAAAAAATAAGAAATAGAATTAAACATCGATTAAAAGGGATTAGAAAAATAGAATAATTAAATAAAAGTCATTAAGATGACGTCGGTTCAACAGGAAAAACAACCTACAGGTCTCGCTAACTACAAGAGAATTTGAAGTCTGTCAAGAAAAAGTGGGTAATTTGAATTATGATTCGTCCAATTTGAGAAGTAACGGATGTAATTGGTCAGATCTCTTCCGGTTAGCCAATCAGGAGGACTATAACGTTCCTGTTCGAAGAATGGAAAAAAATCAGACAACACAGTCATAAATTTCAGTCCAAGGTCTCCAACCGAACACTTAGCTGTGATCCAGTCAGAATCTCGCTTCAAAATACCTCGGCGATATTTTCATAGATGCAAGAGGAAATTTGAAGCCTAAATAATTCATCAACATCAATTAATCATTACTTATTTATTTACTTATTTATTTGCTTTAGAGTAAATTAGTAAGTTATTTTGCACAGAATTGATATTTTTTATTCCTTTGAAATACTAACTTATACTAACTTTCAGTTTATTAAATATATATATATATATATATAACAAATTTACTCTTTTAAAAAATAGTTACACAGTGTAAACGTTCACCCAAACAAACACAAAAAATCACGTTTAATCACTGGCATTTTCTTAGGCAAGACGGGCCTCAACCAGGGGCCTAAGTGTTGCTAAGGTATTGACGTAAAATGTTCGCAGTGCCAATGATGGCTGTCTTTTGTAATTCAGCTGTTGTTATTGCTGGTGCTCCAAGTCTGGTGTAATAGTCCATAAATTTAAGTGATAGTGTTCCTAGTGCACCAATGATGATTGGCAACACTGTAGTTGTTTTATTCCAAGAGATTATTTTGATTGGATTTGTGTGAATGGGATTTTCTTTTTTCGTCTTTATGGAAATTATTGCAAAATTATTTAATATTTATGAAAATTTTAAATAATATAGATAAAGTCTAATTTGTCAAACTTCTTGCTTTTATATGGATGATTTTTTTTTAACATCTTTTGTCCTATTGCATGGTTTACAGTAATTAATATGATAGGCACATTAAATGCCCTAACAGAGGAATATGATTACTGAAATATTAAATTTGTATTGAATGTTTAGAATTTAATAGTAATTAAAATAAATGAGAAACGAAATATATCCTGCTATTTCAGTTTTGTTAAAACTTAAATTAACTTAAAAGTTTTTGTCGTTTATTTACCTCAAAATTTAAATATTTTTTTAAAATATTACTAATATGTATTAAATGTTTTAATTACCTAGTATAATAAAAAAAAGAAAGTAATCTTAAAGGAACAAAAATATTATTGGGGACTGAGCTGCAGGCTGGAGGAGAGGGTTCGATTCCGGCAGAGGTCCGGGATTTTTCCCTAGGTGTCTCTTCTCTACAGTCGGAGTACATCTAACCTGATAATACAGAAACAGTTACGAAGTCAAATCATATCAAGTGGCGTCTCACCTAGCATCTGAAAGTATCTCTCCGCTCCCATGTGATTCTTTTTCCGATGTAAACCAGACGAATTCTCATTATCGCTATCGCGATATATTTCTATTGTATATTTAGTAATTTCAAAAGTCGTGCCGGCATGGCTGAGCGGTCTAGACGGCGGTCGGCCAGTGTGCCGGTACCCGGGTTCAAATCCTGGCTTTGGACATGGATGTTTGCTTTCTTTCCTGTGTCGTTTACTCCTTCGTCTTTTGCTTCTTTCGCCGTCTACGGCATCTTTGGGTTTCCCTCTGATCTGGGTTGGTGACAGGAAGGGCATCCGACCGTAAAACCCATCGCCACATCCGAATATTGAGCAAGTACGCCTTGCTCATCAGCGACCTCACGCGGCAGTGGGAAAAAGCTGTAGACAAAAAAAAAAAGAAAGAAATTAAAACTATTAAAGAACTAATCTATTTGTAATTTTAAAAGAAGTTACAATACTTTGAAACGAAAATAAACAAAAAAATGAAAACTTCTTTTTTAAAATTGAATTTCAACTTACTCAGAAGTAAATTTCAATATAAATTGTTATAAATAAAATTTGTTAAAAATATTTTAAAAAAATATTAAAATTGTATTGGAAATTCTTTCTTATCTGATTTTTATTTTTAAATAGGCCTATATTTCATTTCAAGTTTTATTATTATTATTATCTTATAACAAATAAATTTTAGCTAAAAAATATTAAAGAAATATTGTCATATTATGTTTTTTTAAACAATATATTCTTTATATTGAGGAAATTTTTTAATGTGCTAAAATCATTAATAATAAAAATGCCAACTAATAAATAGCACAAAGATAACAAACATGATAAAAATGGGAAATAACTACGTACGTTTCGAACCACCCTTCGGTAGGG
>JAFIDM010000001.1:86217708-86230152 GCA_023159025.1 Thereuonema tuberculata
AACAAAACTATGATTTTTCTGACAAGATTGTTTATTTTATTCTCTTACCATAAATGTTACATTCTTGGCTGCACAAGTCCGAATTTCGAAATATGAACATGGTGGATGTTACATGAATTTTCAGCATTTTATTCAAGTGGTAGAACATTCCAAAAGTTTGAGAACCCCTGGACTAAACAAAAATATGAATTGGGGAAGTAAATTTGTTTAGAATATTAATTGGAAAACCGTCTATAAGAAATCTTTTCCTTGACATGTTGTCCTTGAAAAAGGGAAGCTCGATCTTTGTATTTTTGTTTCTGTTTCACATGAAATCTTATTTCATTAATTGCAAATAAATCTGAACTTCAAATATTTGCACCATTATTTTTTTTAAAAACTTTTGTTTTTAGAAAAATGTATGGTACTATCGCTTTACTTAAATTTCTGGTTATTTGTCAAAGCTGTTATCGTGAAATGAAATCAATAATTCGATAATTCTTATCGAAATTTTCAGTTCTGGAAAAAAAAAAAAAATATGAAGTTCAATTTTTTTCGTCGCTTTAAAATTCGTGTTTATTAGCTTAGAAAGGTGGAACATACTCTAAACGACCTATAAAATTTTAGATTGTTTGACGGTAAAATTTTTTATAACATCTAGCGCTTACAAATAATACACAAATTTCATGTTAGTTGCTGTTATTTTTCTTATCCACAGTTATTTTTTCTTGAAAAGAAATTTGACGTGCCTGGGAAATTCAAAAAATATGTAACAAACGAAGGCACAACGCTAAAAGAAGAAATTCGCATCCTGAGCTGTCATCGGGAAAAGACTGGGACGGACAGTTTCGTCCTTTTTAGTACTCGTCAGCCAGCCAAACTCCACCGATGACCGACTCAAAAGGTGCGAGAGGTTACGGATCCCGGGTCTCGCTCCCGAGAGCGGGACCTCTCCCTGAAGAAATCCTAACCATAAATAAACAAAAATATAAAATACAAAAGTTCCTTCTCCTGCAATCCGCTAGACACAAAAGGAATTTAATGAAGGCATGAAATAAAGCAAAAATGCCATGTGTTTAAAATGAAAAGAAATGTCATCGGTGGAGTTTGGCTGGCTGACGAGTCCTAAAAAGGACGAAACGGTCCGTCCCAGTCTCTTCCCGTTAACAGCTTAGGATGCGAATTCCTTCTTTTAGCGTTTGTTACCTATTTTTTTGTTATTGTTCTTATTATTAATAAATTACAAAGCATTCCGTAGATGAAAGAATATAGAAATTATATTCAGTTGGATTAATTAGATCAATTACAACATTTAATAAATATAAAATAAGATTACAATATTAATATGAATTTATTGACAATATATTGAGTCAAAATCGCATACGATGAGAACCGGAATTATTTTCAGAACATTGTAAAGTCTCCACATTTTGAAGAAGAAATTTTTAACAGAAGTAGTTCTTATTTTTACTAAATATCTGGGGGCATGGCAGTGCCCCCGCCAAGACGAGCCGAAGGCAGGAAGGGCACTACGTACCTTTTCTGGAAGCGTTTCGTCGTATTTTCGAACCCTCCTAGCTTCGGCCTGGATAATACTAGAGAGCTCAAATTTTCAGGATAAGATGCAGTTAGCAGACTAATGAAATACGCTAAGTTTCATTTATTTAGCTTTTATAATTTGGATTTTATTAATACCTAAAATACGTGATTTCGTCACTGATCACTGACTGACTGACTGACTGATTGACTCATGATCATCAAAACCTCTAGGGTACTTCCTGAAGTCGTAGAAAGCTGAAATTTGGTATGCAGGCTAGAATTAGCACACAAACAAAATTAAGAAATCCTTAACTTTCACCCTCCAATCCCTCATAAAGGGGGGGGGGGTCTTGTTAGATATTATCGAACCCTCATAGCTTCGGCCTGGATAATACTAGAGAGCTCAAATTTTCAGGATAAGATGCAGTTACCATACTAATGAAATACGCTAAGTTTCATTTATCTAGCTTTTATCCTTTGGATTTTATTAACATCTGAAATAAGTCGTACCCTCAATGCTTCGGCCTAAATAATACTAGAGAGTTCAAATTTTCAGGATAAGATGCACTTAGCAGACTAATGAAATACGCTACGTTTCATTTATCTAGCTTTTATACTTTGAATTTTATTAATAACTAAAATATGTCGATTTCGTCCATGATTCACTGACTGAATCATGATCATCAAAACCTCTAGGGTACTTCCTGAAGTCCTAGAAAGCTGAAATTTGGTATGCAGGTTAGGATTAGCACACAAACAACAACAAAATTAAGAAATCTGTAACTTTCACCTTCCAACCCCTCATAAACGGGGTTCAGGTTCTTTATTATATAACAATTTCTGATAGGTATATCCCACCCAAAACATTTCATGTAAAAAAAGTTGCCAAGACTCACATGCTCATAACGCTTTCACTGTTAAAAAGTTATCAGATCTCATCTTACAAAAAGAAATGAAATCCCACCCAAAACATTTCATGTAAAATAAGTTGCCAAGACTCACATGCTCATAACGCTTTCACTGTTAAAAAGATATGAGATCTCATGTAGAGCCAAGCCCTAACTCTACAAGCCCTAACTCTAAAAACCCTTATCTTGGTCAAAAAGTATGGTTTGGCCGTTTCATGGAACTATTTCATCCCATCCAAAACATTTCATGTAAAATACGTTGCCAAGATGCTCATAACTTTCACTGTTAAAAAGTTATCAGATCTCATGTAGAGCCAAGCCCCTAACTCTACAAGGCCTAACTCTAAAAACCCTACTATCTTGGTCAAAAAGTATGCCTTGGCATACTCCATATCCTTTACATAACTCCATGGGATTGTCTGTGCGACAGCCATGAAACGGCCAAGCCATACTTTTTGACCAAGATATAGGGTTTTTAGAGTTAGGGCTTGTAGAGTTAGGCCTTGTAGAGTTAGGGTCTTGGCTCTATATGAGATCTCATATCTTTTTAACAGTGAAAGCGATATGAGCATGTGAGTCTTGGCAACTTATTTTACATGAAATGTTTTGATATTTATTTTTGCTATATATTGGTAATATATTGTTTAAGATGTTAATGTACATTACAAATTGCTTTATGCTTTATTGAATGACGAAAGTTCACTTTTCATTGTTAAAGATACAATCATTATGTTGTGCCGTATTCAGCTGGATTTTCGGTTGCAGTAAGAGCCATATCAATATTGGGATTTCACTTTACAATAATTTTACTTTTTCTTGATTTGTGTGTAATTTTTTCTTTCCTTCCTAAACCCGAAGAATCTCTGCAAGACTTGATAAAACTGTATTTTAATTTATTCATAATTCATCTCCGTATTTGAATATTTTTTATATAAATAGAAGTCCCGCTTTTTGCAAAGCACTAGACCGTTTTTCAACTGATTTTCTGCATTGCAGGCTAACTTACAAGTTAGCTTATTTTAGAAAGTTTATCTGTTTGACATCTGAGCTATGGATCAATGTCAGCTCGTGAAAAGATACGATTTTCTTATTTGTTTATTATTTTTTTTCTATGAAATATGTTCCCTGAGTAACGAAAGATTTTTTTTTTGTTTGTGATGCATTACGCAAAGCTATTAACTGGAATAGATAAACAAATTTTGCAATATTATGATTAGTTAATTTTTCGGTTGAATAACGTTGATTAGATTCTGTTGGTTTACAAATAAGTTGCATAAATTTGTAATTAAGTTTTATTATCAATTAATTGCGAATGAAGACGTGCAAATAAAATTGCAATGCATTTGACATCATTCAAAAAATAAATGTAAACAATGGACAAGAAATCGTTTCAGAGTAAACATAGGATTAATCAAAAGAAGGATAAATAATAATATTACATTTTAATCAATAATAGGTTTCTCTCCACTTTTATATTACCGGTATTGATTTGTTTGATTAAGTTTTCATTTTGTTCTATCATCCACTATCTTTCAATGTCTCTGAGCTAAAATGAATTGAAATGAGAAGAGAATTTGATCCTTTAGTTGAATCGATGCAAAGACTAAATTAAATCAATTTGTGTTTCCAAAATTATACGTTTTACGAATCACATTCGGAAACTTCTAAATAGATCGAGCTTCTGTAGGTTAGGGTTAACTAAAAAAAATTATAAAAAAAATTGTTAGTGGGACATTTAGTCGTTTTTATTCTGGAACTGAAGAGAATACAAAATTGTAGATGAGTTTAATTCAATTAAGGTGAAATAATAATATTAATCTTTCAACTATTTTTGATAATGAAAACAGCCGTGGTAATTCTTCACCTTCACAAGATTTGGTAAGGACCGTTTATCTTATTTTTTGTTTTCAGTGAACTGTCATTTCTGTATTTTGATCAAACTTCGTGATCAGATTGTTGAACTTGACGTAGTGTTTAGTCGGATGGTCTTGGGTTCGATGGCCAGGCAAGATCTGGCTGTTTATTCCTTTTATTGTCCGTCCTGCTTGAAGAATGGATCCTCCTGATGGCCTCCATGTTGTGAGATTTAGTCCCGCCCCTACTTTCAGTTAAAAAAAAAAAATGAAGGTTTCGATTCCTGGGACTGCCTCACTCTTGTCTCCCCATATACCCTTTGGTTGCATTCGATTCGATAGGGGTTAATGTCCCGAGCGTCGGTCCCGTTGCCAAGGAGACTGAACGGGACTCACTCACTCTCTGATACGAAGTACGAGTGGCTGTTACTCTACCGACAGATTCGCAGAGTTCGTCGCGGCGGGGTTCAATCTTATCGAGCTACTTCCCAGAATTAATTCCAATGAGCAGCGCGAGAAATTTACATTTCCCCCCATAAACCCGTATGGCTATTATTAAGCTGTTGGAGTGTTTGTTGAACAATAAGCTAAGATCTTGGTTTGCATTGAAATCATAACAAATAGAGTCTTCCTTTTTATTATGAAGTATTTGAAACATAATATCCTGTTGAAAAAAGAAAAGATATTTTGATCAGTTTCGCTATTAATGATTAAGAATTAAGGTATTGAGTTACATTTCATTTAATAAGTGTGAATTTTGTGACTTTTTTTGGCTAAATTAACTACAATACGAATGTATTATTTTATTTATATTTTTAAAAAGGTAGATTTTTACAATACTATAGTAAGTTATAAATATTAATGTTAATTACAGTTAACAGACAAGTTATAATAAACAATTAACAAACCATAGAATGTTTTTACAAGAGATATTTATGAATGAAGATATTTTATAATTTTATAAAAATTCTAGAAAAATTAAAACACTATCAGTTTAGGCTACATCTTAAAAAAATAAATACATTAGTTTTTATAACAATATGATAAGTTTTTTTTTGTTTTTTTTAATTCTTTATCTATGATATAATGATTTTTGATTTGCGATTGTTAGTCTAATAATAAGCATAAATTTTTCTTGCCCTATAACGTCCCCCAAAGTTGCTAAAAATTCTGGATATCCGAATAAATAAGAAAGCTTGTTGGTTTATTGTTTTTCGGTCTGTTTTTACATCTTCATAAAGCTAAACATTATGTTAGCATTTATAAGTAATTTAACCGCACGGGGCTCGATAGTGATAAAAATAGTTAAAATGTTTCTTTACTAGTTCTATTTTAGGACAGTGTTTTTGCGAAGAAAACCATTCAGATGATTTAGTTACTTGAAAATATTAAAGCAATTAATAAGAGTCTTATTTATTATTTAGATTTTTCTTTTAAAACTTGCAATGTCAAATACTAGAATATGATTATTGACAACTTGATTTTGAAATTAAAAAAGTCTGAAGTTTTGTTTTTTTCTTATTTTTATGATAGGTTTTAGGAATAATAAAACTTTTGGTCTTATTCTACTCTGTTCTATTCTAGCAATGATGATTCTAAATTTTGAAACTAAGAAAATTCTTCCTTGACGATAATTAAGTTTCTTAAGATCTAATGAGTAAAAAATAAAGAAAATTCCAAAAGACAGGACAGGTAATTGAAGCTGACCGTGAACACGGAGTAATGAATGACAATTTGAAGTTTTAAAAATATTATAATTAAAAGTTTAATTTGTTAACTTCTTATGATCTATATTAGTGTACAGTATAAAACTCATTATTTTTTTCATTATTCAGCGGACGAATGGATTTTCAAAAAGCTTATTTTAGAGCTCAAACTGTCTTCATTTTGATCATGAAACAGAAACCTTTCCACAGGTATCGTAGTTTTTTTTTTGGTTTGCAAAATTGTAGAATAGTTAACGTTTGGTAAAGTAGAGCCTAAAGAATGGAGCTTTATGAATGAGAATATTTCTACAGAATATTTAGTTCCCTTAAGGATTTACAACCGTACCAAAAGATAAAATATAGCAAGTCATAGCCATTTACAGAAAATAGTTAATCAACATTCTTGAGTTACGATATAATGAAAATATCATGTTATCTTAATATATTCGATTCGAATATTGCAGTGGTCAAGTGATTAAGAATTAATCTGGTGTATTCAAACCAAAAACCTGTCCCATTTGGAAAAGTGTAGTTGTATGATGAAGGGTCTATGACGGATAAAGTTTCAAGAATGAACTCTGAGGCTTTTTCATTGTATATTCGACTGAGCGCAGTCCAAACATGTCGAAAGGAAGTGTTGGACAACTATGTGACTCATGAAATGTTTTCGTGGAGACAGAAAGGTTCATGACCGTTATATGGACCCAGATATTGAAACCAGTTATCGAAAGTCAAGAACTGGAAAATAGGATGAAGCATCCTATAAACTGTAGCTCCATAGTATATCGCCTCTTGATTTCAGTTTCTGACATCAATTGCTTAACTTGAAAAGGCTATGCTAAATTATAAAGATAGTTCATCAAAATTCATTGAACATTGTACTGTTATAATCTCGGTAAGGTTTTAAGATGGCAACCATAAATTTGTTGGAATATATTAATGTCATTAAAAATAATTGCGTTAGTGAATAAATAAGTCACTACTCACAAGTGATCGTTTCAAAGCCTCGTCAATGAAGTTAACTGGAGAGTTCCAAGTTCGTTTATATTATTATTTTCCTTTTTTGAAAATAAGCGAGTTTTTACATATATATAAAGGAATAAACAAAAACCTCTTAAAATTAAAGAGTATTCTTTAATTAAAGTATGAAATTTTTCTTAGTTATTAAATTTGAATTTTCAAGATGTGCGCACTAAAATGACTGTTTTCCAACACATTCTTTTAAGGACTATGAGATAAGCTAGAAAAAAAAATAACCAATGACATTGAAATGACCTATAATCATTTTTTGTGAAACATTTCACTAAGAAAATTTTAATTATGAAAGTCCATTGAAGCAGGCATATATACTAGAATAAAATAATACAATGTAATTTAAAATAGATATAAGACATTTCGTCCTCTACTACGAGATTTTGTCAATGGCTAATGATAAAGTCCCGTAGTAGAGGACGAAATGTCTTATGTCTATTTTAAATTAAATTGTGTTTTATTTTATGCTAGTGTGTTGGCCTGCATCTATTGACTTTCATACAGCAATAAGCACACGTTAAATTATTATCAAATTTTTTAATTATGTAATTAGTCTTGAAATTTTCTACTTGTACTAATCTGACAGAAATGTGATTCTGATATTATTATTGAAAGTGAATTATTAAATGAATCGATTACTGAAATGAAATTGACCATAAACTTATATTGACCCTGCATTTGATCACCTAAACATCACCACTTCTTAAGTTCTTCTTGTTAGCAGTATAAGCTTCACGACATTTATATCAAACTTATAAGTAGAACAAAGTTTTGAAGTTAATTTTCCTCAAACAAAATGCAAAAGATGCAAGAATAATTTTAAATAAAAGCTACAATGTGTAGAATACAAAAATTCCAAACAAAAATTTATTTAAATAAGAATGCCTTTTTGAGTCGAGCTGATACTCTGTTACGGCCGTTTCGAGCTTGTCGGGCTCTCCTCGGCCAGAGCTAATCAGCCAGTGCAAGATTCAAAAGGCGTACGAGGAGAAGAATTGGGAATTCACGATGGAGACAGTGACCCCTCAATGACTAAAAGCAAGAAAATAAAATACAAGAACAAAACGTGGAATCCAAATCCTTGGGCAGCACTGAGGCTGCTACAAAAGATATTTGACCACAAAAAGGAAAAATAAATAAATAATAAATAATAAATAATAAAAATAAATAAATAAATAACAAACTCTCTAATGGGTAAAAGAAAAGTAATTAATTCAAATAATTTAATTTATTTACTAATTAAAAACTATTATAAAATCTTTGTTACAAGAAAGAAAATAACAAAATCTTCATATAATCTGAGAAATAAAAAAAAAAAAAATCCTATCCCGTTTATATATAATGTCTACGTAAAGAGAAATTTTAATTATAAGTTATTTTAAGAAATATAACTGGATAATATAACTTACGTAGTCCCGACCTATGGAGAACAGCCGTTATGAAGAAAGTTCCTAGAAATTAAAAATTGTTTTGTGCTAATAGTGTTTGTGCAATTTATTATTAACAACGGCTGATGGAAGGCAAAAGGCGAGCCATTTCGAAAATTTTGTTCTTTAATATAGGCTAAGTTTATTTATTATTACGTCTTCGTGATATACAGTAGAACCTCATTATAACGGACTAATAGGGGCAGAAGGTTGTCCGTTTTAATGAAAGTCCAGTTTGTAACAAATAATTCTTATAGGGATGTAATGCAGCAGGGTGCACATCCATGAAAGTACAATAGATAGCTATAAAAAGTGTTTATTATATATCACATAAAAAAACAGCCTTCAACATGGTAGATTGAATTGAAAAAGATGTGTACGTATACACTGCTTTAATCTTTAGAACAAGAAGATCCAGGTTCATGTTGATTGCTTACATTCATTGGTTTGAAAAAATAATGTATTTTCTGCTGGGTTTGTTTGCTGCTTATTTCTTCAGTTAATAACACATTTTCATTTGCCGATTGTTCAACATATTGAATAACAAAATTACTTCGCTCATCTTAATTGAAGGCTGACAATTTTTTTTTCAAACTGTCCGTTATAATAGGGTCCATTATAATGAGGTTCTACTGTACTTCAATATTTTCCGATAGGGTATTTTCCGATCTACGTAAGGTTTTATGCAATGATCCATCAACGTAACTATGGGAGTTTCTGTGTAAGCTTAATTGAAAATATATTCAATACAGTATAGTTGAAAAAGATGTAGCCTACAGTATATACATATATATATATATATTAGAGTGGTCCAAAAATAAAAATTTTGGAAATCGCAGTCTCCCCAAGCCTGCCCTTATTCCGTATGTTAATATAGAATTGAGAAAAAAAACATTCAGATGAGTTGGTCAATATTTAGGGGTCCCTTTGATTTAACACTTTATAGGTCAAAGTGGAGAATTTAATAATTTTTATGCAATTTGTAGACAACAATTCGGACATTATTTACAGAAATTGGACAAAAAATCAGAGATTCGGACATTATTAAAAGAATGCTTCACGTGTTTGTTTGTTAATTTGGAATTTTTAAATATTTTTTTTTTGTGTATTTTAGTTTGGGAAGGAGAGAGAAGTTCTCTCGTCCCATAATGTAAAAGGCTTAAGGAGGCTGAAGAAGAATGATGATTAATCCTTCGAAATATCTCGAGTTATGTATGGAGTTTTTCAATGTTAAAGTAGTTGTTTTTAAATATTTGTAAGAAGAATTTACTAATGATATAAATATATATAGAAATATTGTGGAAAAGTTATTTTACATTTATAGTGGTTATAATTAAGGTTTCTGAAATGTTAATGTTACATATAACATTTTGTTGTTGTTTACTGAGATTTAATAACATCATTGGCCATCAGCATCACCTTCTTGGACATTGGCAACTTTTCTGTGCTATTGAACTAATCGAAGAAGATATTGAAACTGTTCCTCATTTTTTTTGTGATACTGGTATTAAATGTTTGGATCAGAGCAATACCTCTTTCGGCACAGTCATTTACTACTTTCATTTTGCGCACTTTATTTTTGAGATCGATGAAGTTGGGATCCCAAGGCCACAATTTAGGACCCTTACAAAGGAAAGAAGCAGCTTTTTCTTTTCCGTTGTATGGAGGATGTCGAAGAGTTCTGTTGTTCGCTGTGTGAAGTATGTCTCCAGAGGACTCTCAAGCTTAAACGATTTACTTTCTACTCTCTTTAGGGCTTTAGCCTTCGATGGGCGCTGTAGGTTTTTAACCATCTCAATTTTTGTGGCGTCACTGACACGGGAATCAAAGAAAGCTAGTCCAACCAAATGTTCCGAAAAGAACCACAGGTGGCGTTGAAATGTTACAAAAGCAGCCTTCTTAATATTGCAATTGGGATATGCTTCGATTTGCTTTAACAGAATGACATCATTGATAACAGCTTTCTCAGCCTTGATTGCCTCATTCCAATGTCGACCATAGACAAGGGCTTACTTCAGTGATTCCCTTTTCTTCTGCAGATGTAAGCGTAAACTGATCTTGAATAAATAGATTTTAAGAGAATAAATAGCCTTTGCCATCCAACGTACATTGTGCAAACCACCTGGGGCTCGGAACTTCACTTTTGATCCTGGGCTTGTACCTCCAAGAAAGACATTACATAACTGCAACAGTTGTAAGTAGTCATTTCGAGGCTGCTTTGACTGATGTGAATCTTCTAAAATGGCAGTATAGTAGCTCACCATTTCTTCCCTAAGCTTTTTTCTTTGGTCATTGAAGTTAAACAGATCATTTCTGCCTTGAAAATATTTCCTTGTCAATATGAGTCTATTGTTTCTTATAACGCTTAAATATAAGAACATCTGAACCCCCACTTACTCCAAAAGCTGTGCTGAAAACAGATGAGAGCACAATTTCAAGTACATGATGCCTACATGGAATCCACACAAAACTAATCTTTAAACTCTCTTCAAGAATAGTACATGCTCCAATCTTCAAGCCTGTATTGGCAGCTGTTGTGTCAAATACTAGAGCATGCACATTTTTCCTCAGATTCCAATCATCGAGAGCGTTTAGGCAAGCAGTAGCTAAGACAGTAGAACTAAGACTTCTCAATAGTCTTCTAAGAGAAAATTGTAATAGTTCATTGATTTGTTTCAAAATAACCTGTAAACGGTGAACTTTAACAAACGAAACATAAAAGTTTACAACTTTCAATTCATAGGGACCCCTAAACATTCTCCAATCGATCCAAATTTTGGCTTGGTAATTTACTTTGCATAGTGGAACAAGGGCAGCAATGTGGAGATAAATATTTTTAACTTTTATTTTTCTCATATCATTTTGGACCAGTCTAATTTATATATATATATACAGTCGGACTTCTATTTAACGAAGTCGCTAAATCCCGAAAGAAAGTTCGTTATATGGAAAATTCGTTAAATAGAGATTCACCTTTTAAAATTACTTTAAACTACATAAAACATATTTAAAATACATAAATAATACATGTTATTAAAAAAGTAATAATTTTAATGACATAAAGCATACATTACCACATGCATACTTAAATTTTACTAATAAAGTCTGTTAATTTTGTCTCAGTTTTTTTTTTTTTTTTTTTGAAACAGTGTTTTCGCTTGTAATACGTCTGCATCTTTGCAATGCACCAAAAACCCCTTCAGTATTTTTTTCAAATTATAATCCGCGTCGGATTGTTTCAAATGATTTTAGCATTTCATCATTCGAAGGTTTTTTGATTTCTGCATCCTGATCATTTCGATTTTCATCATCTTCATCTTCATTGCAATTCATTGCTGTATTATTTTTATGGATATGCGGTGGACAGGGGATTGCACTTCCTGGTTGAAATGCAAAGAATGACAGCGATTGGCGCTTTGTAAAAACATTTCAAGGAGAAAAAAAATAAGATACCACGAAAAAGTTCGTTAAATAGAATATGCACTTCGCTATTTGGAGGTTATTTTACGAAGAAATTAGCAAAATGTTCTTGGTTCCAAAGAAAAGTTCGCAAAATAGAGAAATTCGCAAAATAGAGATTCGTTAAATGGAGGTCCGACTGTATATACAGTAATACCTTGAGATACGAATGCTCCAACATACGATTTTATTGATATACGACGAAAATTTTCATATAATTTACGCCTCGAAATACGAAGATGTTTTTGAGATACGAATAGCTAGTACAGCTAGATGTTGTGGATCTGGTGCAGAAGCATGCAGAAGAACTCATGACGGAGGAGCTGAAGAAGTTACGAGAGATGACGCACTCAGAGGTGATGAAGGAACTCAGCATCGAGAAAGAGGAGGTGCTATCTTCACGTGAAATTCGTGATATCCTTGCTGAGTGGCAAGAAGTGTCCGATTTTGTTGAAAAGAGACACCCTGAGAAGTTGTCTACTGGGAGAGCCAGTGCATTGTTCAATGACACGTGCCTTGAGCATTGTTCAATGACACGTGC